>JAQJVL010000480.1:0-520000 GCA_035578905.1 Stictocephala bisonia | reverse complement strand
CCGATCTCATTCTTAATATTTGCCCATTCCTCATAGACTATTGATATGTGTGAGAAACTTATTCAGAAACAGTACAGTGCAAGGTGAATATTACTGATAAATCTTCCGGTCTAGGCTGGTATGGGTGGGTGGGTCAATATCACTGTATGTGTATAGGTGGGCGGGTGGGTCAATACCATTGTATGTGTATAGGTGGGCGTGGTTGGGTGGGGAAATACCACTGTATGTGTATATGTGGGCGGTTGGGTCAATACCACTGTATATGTATGGGTGGGCGGGTGGGTTAATAAATCATATCGTTGTAACTTTAATTACACTGAATTTCTACCAGATACAGTGGACTCCTAACTGTCCGGATTTATATGGCGGCGGACCGATCTGGGTAGCTTTAATAACCCATACCGAGGCCATACACTACTCATTCTGACCCATCCACCCACCCTGAGGCCACATACAACTGACTGTGACCCACCCATCATGAGGCCACCTACTAATGTACTGTACGTGTGTGGGTGGGTCAATACTACTGTATGTGTTTAGGTGGGCAGGTGGTGGTTCAGCACCGATGTCAGTCCCTCCCATTATTCCCTCAAATCCCATTATCTTAACGTAGTGATTATTACTAGAAATTAACACTAGTGGTAACAGACTTTAGAATGATATTATGTATCAAGAAAAGTCAGGTATATTAGAGCTGTATTGACTACCGAGCACTATATTTAATAATATCGAGGGTGCGAACTGCCAACAGTTTATAGTAGCCTATAGTACCTAATTCAAAAAACATCTCAAAACCAGAAAACCAGAATAATATCAATATTCTGTAATTTGTTAAATGAAGGGATCACCAGTTTTTTCGTGAATTTTACTTTGAGTAAAAAGAAACAAATTAAATCAATTTTAATTTATCCGTTAAGTTGTATCTATGATTGCATTACAAAACCTTAAGATAGATATGTTCAAATATTTTCAAATCCTTTCTATAATTGATTATTTAATACAATTCTTCAAAAGTAACAGGAGTTTAGAAATATTTATTAATGAAGTCATAATTAATACACTATTGTTATTACTACTATTTTTCAACTTGTCGATGATGTGTGTACATAACATTTTATTACTATTGTTTATTGTTGTAGTTAGATTGAATGATTTATAATTATTACTGTAATATTACTTGCTACTGACTATTGAAAGTTAATCATCATCACAGGGAGTGATTGGTTGGCTTGGCATTGATGTCATGAAGCCACAATGTAATTAATTGTGTGTTCGTTTTGTTGCACCTCTCTGTCTGTGTTTTTACGTCGGTCGTTGGTTACATTTAGCCAGATTTTTTGGCGTCTTAGGCTGGTCTTTCCCTTCAACTTGTCACTAAATTTTCTGCTTTCGACAGCAGCGAACAGCAAGTGTTAGGATAAGTCTTTCTACATCCTTTGTGTATTTTGTAATTTTCGTTTTCTCCAAAATATAGTAAATTACAATGAATATTGGTTTTGAACATAATGAGTTTTCATATTAAACTGACACGAAGGTGTAACTGACTTGTCAGCCCATCTGGGCCAACATCTCTGAGCCATATTGTAACAGATTTTTACCTAAGAGTTAATTTTTTCCTGCTCAAAATCAATTTATATATAATTTTCTTTTTTTTTCATTGTTGAGTCATTTTGAGCCCAAAAATTGATTATCTAATAGCATGATATAACTTGTTTTAGTAAATTTTGACTAGGCTAGGCCTATAAAATAACTGTTAAATTTATTTTATCTGTGAATTAAAAAGGTAGATTCACAATATATAATTATTTCTTTCCTGCTTCGTCTCCTTGTGGACCTAGTAAGCTTCCCATGTAGTTGCATGACTTCACAAGAATGTTTGCGAAGTATCCATGTAAACCTTTTTTATAAGTAAAATCCGAAGTCTTAAGTCTTAATCTACAGGGTGTTCAGTAAAACTGTTTCAATTATTTGGGGTGATATTGTACATATAAAAATGAAGTTTTTTTGCTTCCTAAAACCTTTAGTTTTCCGTATATCTGTCTTTATGTGTTTTTTATATACAAATTCATAACTTTTGATCCACTTAAGGTAAAATTGTGCAACTTCATGATTGTACTACCCTATAGTATTTCTATATTTGAAAAAATATCAAAAATAAATCTTTACCCGAATCCAAATGGCGGACGTTTAACATTTTCTAATCGAAATATCTAAAAACTTACTAATTTTACAAACAAAATGCAAGAATAATTTTTATTTTAGTAAATTATATTATAATATCGACAGTGTTTGTTGCAACAAAAAACGGATAAAAACAGCTAAGTTATGCTGCAAAACGTAAAACAATGGTTTACAGCATTAATCAAAGGCTAGTGCAGTTTTAAATATGTGTGTACCTTGAACAGCTCATTTCATGTCAATATGCTATTTCATATGAATAGCTGTTTTGTTACTAATAAATAATGCCAACAATGGAAACCAAACCTAATATTAATAGCATAAAGAACACTGTCATGTACACGTTTTTTGTGAGTGTTTCTGTAACTTTTTTGTATTGTATTGTTAGTTTTAATTAGTTAGTGTTTGTAATTTATTTTCTTATGACATAGTTCTTTTTTATTGTTTTCATAGTTTCCTGTTATTAATAATAGCAGATGATGTAATATACAACTTTATCAACTCAGAAATGGCAGACATGCATTAGATACATGGCATGGCTCATTCATGTCGTCTTACAACTTTTACAAGGTCCATCAACGACTTACAGAGACAAAAAGCTTTAATCACCAAAGAAAAGGTAACACAGGCCGACCGGTTTCAGTAAGAACTGTTGAGTTGGACGAATCCAAAAAAGTACTTGAGAACTTGGCTTGCACTTCAATTTTAGCAATGCAACAGTCTGGACAGTATTACATGAACAACTTCATCTTTTCCACGTACACGTACAATAAGTTACCTCGTTATTACCATCCCCGTGAGCTTCACAATTGTACCTTTAGTGGATTCAAAGTTATGAATTTTTATGTAAAAAACACATAAAGACATATAGACGGTAAACTTAAGGTTTTAGGTCATACCTTCATATGCAGTTTTTTGCTAATTTTTATTTGTACAATAACATCCCAAATTATTGAAACCGTTTTACTGGACACCCTGCATATATTAATCGAACATTATTTTAAGCCTTAGTGAAATTTAAAAGCCTTGATCTTTAACAAATTTAACGTAATTCATATTTCTACGTATTGTGAACACACATTTCAAAACAAATCTAAACTGTAAGTGTTTATATAAAAATGGCACTGATTAAACTAAACTACACGTTATTGTTTTTCCAATATATAAATTGACTGAAATCGTAAAGGACTTTACTAGAATATACTGTGTTAAAGTGATAATGGGTTTACGGTACTGAAATGAGAAAACTTAAATTCTCTGCCACTCCCTCATGTACAGCCTCTTTTTCGTGTTTTATTTACTTCAACTAAAAATATTTTAAGTTATTGAGCGTCAAAGGCTATCCCATTTTCTCTCTGAGTGTTTTATACTGAGTAATTATATACCTAAGTACAACAATATTTTTTTAAATAACAAATATTATCATTATAATGGGAATGAATATTTCATTCAATATCTACAAAAACTGATATATAGGATGAAACGTCTCTTATAATTTGAACATTATTGTATGAATATTTAATCCTCATGCTGATGAATTATTAGAGATTTATAAATCTCGTCAACTCCAAATGCTCAGTAAAATTTTATAATCTTGGAATGGTGATATTTTAAAGTTATAAATTACCTCTTTTTAGTACTTAATAATGTAGATTACTAAAAAAAATTAGGTGTATAGTAGTGACAAAACCAGTATATTCAGGAAATGTTTTAAAAGGTATTTCTGTACCATTAAAAAGCTGAAAGTGTAGTACAATGAAATATTTACCTATTGATCGATTAAACAGTGTATTAATATATTTGGAGTAAACCACATTGAATGAAGGATTGTAATCAAGTAGATCAATATAAGTCCTAAACAAATCTTTAATCAGTAAATTTTTATTGTAAAAAAATGCATTTTTTTCAATTTAAAATGTTATATTTTATTTAATACGATGAATTGTATTTCACGCTTTTCAAACCCTTCTGTTAACGTACTCATGATTATGTATAAGTAATAACCACGTGTTATAGTTGAAATATTTAATGCAAATAATGCACTTACAGAAACTCAATAGTAAAGGACAGAGATAATTTGAATTGTACGCAGGGAAAATCTGTGCTAATTCCAACATGTGAAATTTATAAATACAGATTTCCAGATGTGAAAATTAATGGTATTTGAAATATAACACTAAACAAAAATAATCCATGAATGTCATAGAAAACATAAACCATTTACGTAAGTAACAAAACAAGTAAGTAAAACAACTTATTACAAAACTGGATAGTATATATTTTAAGGACCAATCCTATCTCTAACACGACAATATCTATGAAAGTTACAACATTCCTCTTACACTGAGAGTTGGTTATTTACTCTCACTGAGAGTCCATCGTTATTAAAACTTTGGCCAATAGCGTTGACAGCCAGACTTTCAAATATAATTAATTAAAATGATTTTATAGCACTATAACTCAGTATTGAGATTTACTCTGTCAGAAACTATTTAGTATCCAAGATAGTTTGAATTGAGTTATATCGCTTTATAACTCTATATGTATTTATCATGTGTTTTGTTGTGAGACCCATCCCCCCCCACCAAAACTGGAAAGCGTGCCAACTGGGGGATGGCTCAAAACAAGTCAAGTGTCACGAACCCCCCTTCCTAGATCCTACAAAAATGGGGTAATTTGCGCACGTCCGGGATCGTTAACTTGGGCGTAAATAAATACACTCGCTTGGCTGCTAAAATATTAGAGGTTGATTTAATTAGTAATACAACTTAAATAATAATAAAACACAATAATAAAAAGATTAGAAGATATCTTAAAATAAACAAGTAATCACACGAATCATACAATAATAAAATACGAAATAGCTACACAATTTGGTTCTCCAACTCTAAGCAAGTCTCTAACTGAAAAATAAATGAACAACAAACACTACACAAATAAATGAACCTGGGCAATGGTGCTGCTGGCAATGGACCTGTATAAAAATTAATGGTTTTATAATTATTATTACTTACTTGTAGAAGGGTCGTCTCGAACTCGAACTGGCTTAAATAAAAATAACTCCCCTTATTACGACTCTAACTAGAGTCACCAAGAAAATCCCTAAGTCCTGACTAGGACCCTACACAAAACCCAGGATCTTCCCAGAACACTCGAGAGACCAACGTCTCCTCGACTCTCCCTACTCCATCCACCAACCTCGTATATATTCAACTCGTCAATGCCACCAGCACCATGACCCGAGTTCTGACCTTCACCACACTTCTCTCAATCTGACCTCCACCTATGTTATACTACTAAATCTAAAATAAAATTGATATAAATTGTACAAAATGCTAATAATAAAATAACTATAAATATCTACTTTCTATCTTATCCCCATCTCCTGACACAAGCGATGGGCTCACGGGTGGCAGTTGGAGGGTCAAAATAAAACTCGGCAGCTGAGCAAAACTAATTTATTATCAAGAAAAAAAGAATTAATCAAAAACTGGCAGGCAGAAGGCCACAATATCAATTCGCACTTAAATAAAAAACAAGAAAAACTACAATTAACAAGATAATACAAATAAACAACAAACGCTACAAATACCAAAATTAATAATTACAGCTACATGGGCTATCTGCAGCAAAGCCCGAGACACCCAAAACGTAAGACCAATTTATTAACAACTTAAGTGAAAAATTTAGAAAAATTTTGACTACACCCAAAAAACCCGGCAATTTAGCCCACATCCCATAATTCCACCGAGGCCAGGGAGTAAGCCGGAATCCCTGGGCAGCTCCGAATAGGAATTTAAGTAAAAGTACAATAATCCCCTTTTGGTGAAAGTTTAAAAATTAAACAATTTAAAAAAAATATAACCCGGTACTGTTCTAGTAAAACGTTACTTCAAGACATCCAGAATACAATTAACAAAAAATATAAATAACAATCACTAGGCCTAAACATATAAATAAATAACATAACTTAACCCTAGGGACCTAACAAATATAAAATCTAAAAAATATAACAACAAATAAAACTAACTAAATAAATAACAATAAATATTAACATAAGTTATTTTTTTCTCTTTTTTCTTAAATTTGAAATATCTATATCAATGTCCCCATGGTTGTTTCATAGAATCACTGTTCAAGTTTTAGGCCTAGGCCACATTAAATAGTTCCACAAACATTTTTTTTCTTTTTTTTATGTTTCACTTATTATCAACCCCCAGCTCAGCCGCCGGGAAACAAAAATGGAACGCACTGACCTGAGGACAGAAGAACAACACCCAGATGTAGGAATGGCAGCGTAGTCGAGACATAGGCTCTACGACATGGTCCTCAGGCCAGGCTGGCAGTGTAGATGGTCGACCTTCCCCGGACGGCAGGCTGAGGGAAAACGTCCCACTCAAGGACCCGGGACTGCAAGGCCAAACCACAGCACATTAAAAACAGTACAGCCCAAAACCAAAAATACTACACATAACAACTAAACAACATGAAATGGCAAAACAAAACAAGGACAGACAAAATTTTACATGATTAGAGCACACTAGAAAATAAACGATCCATTTTTAGGCTATGAATAATTATGTTGGAAACTCAGATTTAAAACAAATTACAACTTAACAAATTACCAAAGAATAACGTATATGGAACTAAAAATGACAAACGGAAAACTGGGCTATTTAATCAGAAGCATTAGGTTATAAAATGAAAATCAAACTAAACAGATAGGCTAGGTTATTGTCAAAGAACAAACAAAAGAATAGTAAATCGTTAACTCCAACTGAAAAGGCTCAATAAACATTATACAGAACTACCATTAAATATAAAACCAGATATAATAAAGCAATTACTGGTAAAACGGTAACATTGAGCACGTGACTTAAACCTAGGTTAACAAATATCTAGACAAAGAATACCAATTTAACAATGCCCTGAAAATGACAAATAAACCAGAATATTATTATTTAAACAAAGTATTTTCACCAAAAAGGGTGATTAGATATTAGAAATTACAAAATGAACACTTAAGTTTAAGGAATCTCTAGCCGACATGTTTTTACTCGAGGCGGAGAACAAGTCAAATGACGGCCAACCTGACAGACCAGAGCTGGAACAAGGAACGAAAGAGTCCGAGCCAACGGCCACCAAAGTAAGCGAATCGCCGGGCACGAGCGGTCTCAGGCAGCCCGGCAGACCACGACGAAAGTAACGAAACGTACCGGTCAAACGACCCGGTACAGTTGTCAGCTACCACTTATTATTATTTTTTTAAACTGTGTTACGTATTTGGATTAGATCCAAGAGTAAAACAGGAACTATTAGTTTAAAATTAGTTTGGTCCTCAAAAGGGCATTTTTATTTTGTGTTGTAGCTGCTATAGCTGAGATGTCACAGACTGTGACGGTCCAGCTACCAGGTTTGTAGCTGCCATAACTGGTAAGTCACAGACTGTGACGGTCCAGCTACTACCAGGGTTGTAGCTGCCATAGCTGGGATGTCACAGACTGTGACGGTCCAGCTACCAGGTTTGTAGCTGCCAAAACTGGTAAGTCACAGACTCTGACGGTCCAGCTAACAGGTTTGTAGCTGCCATAGCTGGGATGTCACAGACTGTGACGGTCCAGCTACCAGGTTTGTAGCTGCCATAACTGGTAAGTCACAGACTGTGACGGTCCAGCTACTACCAGGGTTGTAGCTGCCATAGCTGGGATGTCACAGACTGTTACGGTTCAGCTACCATGTTTGTAGCCTCTATATCTGGGATGTCAAAGACTGTGACAGTCCAGCTACCAGGTTTGTAGCTGCCATAGCTGGGATGTCACAGACTGTGACGGTCCAGCTACCAGGTTTGTAGCTGCCATAACTGGTAAGTCACATACTGTGACGGTTCAGCTACCAGGTTTGTAGCTGCCATAACTGGTAAGTCACAGACTGTGACAGTCCAGCTACCAGGTTTGTAGCTGCCATAGGTGGGATGTCACAAACTGTGACGGTCCAGCTACCAGGTTTGTAGCTGCCATAGGTGGGATGTCACAAACTGTGACGGTCCAGCTACTACCAGGGTTGTTGCTCGTTTGGAACTACCCTGTACGTACAGTTTTAAAGATTGGCTGTGGACGTGAAAAACATTACCAACCCTCCCAGTTTATAACTGACTTAGAATAAAAAATATCAAATTTAGCAACAAGTCTTATTATGAAAATATTTGCCACCTAAACTATATAAACAAAATAATTTCATATTGAGTTACTAATAGAAAGAAGCTAACATGAAAGGTAATGATATAGCATATTTCTGCTTGTAATTCTGTTGGCGTTTTATAATTAACGTCAAAATATGTTATGATCTTGATATTATAACGCCTATGATTTTTCGCGTTACATTGTTTCATATATTACGCATTAATGTACTTATTATTTGTAACAATTATTGTGGATATACCCAATGGTATAAGGATAAAAAACTAGACAGATGAATTTTTTCTATTTAGGTATTTCAAAAACAAGAGAAATGAGTATTGCAATACATATTAGGATAGGGTATAAGTATTGTAGGAATTAAGCTACGTACAACACGTGTATTGTGTCCAGTCGATTGAATCCACAGAGGAATAAACACTATGATACAAGTATTGCAGGGATCGACCTACGCACAACACGCGTATTGTGTACAGACAGTTGTATCCACAGAGGAATAATACTAGGATACAAGTATTGAAGAGATCGAGCTACGCACAACACACGTATTGTGTCCAGACTGTTGTATCCATAGAGGAAATAACACTATGGTACATGTATTGTAGGTATCGAGCTACATCAACCCGTGTGTTGTGTCCAGACAGTTGTATCCACAGAGGAATGAACACTATGGTACAAGTATTATACGGATTGAGCTACGTATAACATGTGTATTGTGTTCAGATAGTTGTATCTACAGAGGAATAAACACTATGGTACAAGTATAGTAGGAATCGAGCTACGTACAATACGTGTATTATGTTCAGATAGTTGTATCTACAGAGGAATGAACACTATGGTATAATTATTGTAGGGGTTGAGCTACGTACGATACGTGTATTGTGTAGAGACAGTTGTATCCACAGAGGAATGAACACTATGGTACAATATTGCAGGGATCGTGCTACGCACAACACGTGTGTTATGTCCAGACAGTTGTATTCACAGAGGAATGAACACTATGGTATAATTACTGTAGGGGTTGAGCTACGTACGATACGTGTATTGTGTAGAGACAGTTGTATCCACAGAGGAATGAACACTATGGTACAATATTGCAGGGATCGTGCTACGCACAACACGTGTGTTGTGTCCAGACAGTTGTATTCACAGAGGAATGAACACTATGGTATAATTACTGTAGGGGTTGAGCTACGTACGATACGTGTATTGTGTAGAGACAGTTGTATCCACAGAGGAATGAACACTATGGTACAATATTGCAGGGATCGTGCTACGCACAACACGTGTGTTGTGTCCAGACAGTTGTATTCACAGAGGAATGAACACTATGGTACAATATTGCAGGGATCGTGCTACGCACAACACGTGTGTTGTGTCCAGACAGTTGTATCCACAGAGGAATGAACACTATGGTACAAGTATTGCAGGGATCGTGCTACGTACAACACTTGTATTGTGTCCAGACAGTTGTATCCACAGAGGAATGAAGTAAGTATGTTCTTGTACTTATTTATATTTTGTGAAGCGTGTGTAGCATTTCAATTGATCGTATGTAAATTTTTTAATATAAAGGTAAAAAATTACTTTTTATAATAACATACTTCGTTATTCTAAAACATAATTTATATAATTTTTTGTTTTTATAAAATATTCATAGTAAGATATTACTACTATCAAACTATTCAACTATAGTAAATATAGATAAACATCGGAGCACAATGCCATCGTATTGTATTGCCTGTCAGATCATCAGAACTCATTAATGTGGTACTGAGTGTTCTCAATATTCGTCGATAATTACCATTGACTTTTATTTAACACCAAGCAATTAATTAATGTTGTTAATATTTGGTTAATTTTAGCTAAATTGTATTCCAATAACTTTAACATAGATTTACTCCAACGTTTACCACAAATTGAAGATAAATACGTGCTAAGACTTAGAAATAAAAATAGTATTAATTAACTAGTGTATTAATTCCAATATATTTACTAACTATTACCGTCTTATTTAGGTATTTCTAGAAATGTAGATATTGGTTTTAAAAACAAATATTATTTTAGATTTTGATTGTTAAAAAAAAATATATTAAAACTTGTAAAATAGCATTAAAATAATGGCTATACATAAACCAATGTAAACATATAACTTGAAATCCAAGTTCAAGCAAATAAAATCTAACATACTTTATTCATTAACAAAATAATCATTGACATTATTTCCCTAGTGAGATTAAGGTTCCTCCACGGAGAGTGTTGTCCCTTCTTGTAATGAGAAGAACTCAAGTAAACATTTACTCTCCAACTTCTGGATTCATCTTGGGTGGATAGATTTTGAATACTCCCTTTATGCCTGGAAGAAAATGGTAATTATTTCTACTATAGCCTTAATTCATGCTACCGTGAAAACAAATGCAAGTTTGGAATTGTGTTGTTTTCATTGATATAATCTTCTAGATTTATTTTATGCAGTACTGATTAAACTGTTAATATTTTTATTAATAGTGTTGAAAATAACACCAAAGATCATTATTATTAGTTTTTACAAATTTAATTTCCGAACATTTGATCCTGAGGAAACATTCATAGTAAATTCAACTATTGTAATTCTCCACATAATTATTGTACTACTCTCGGGTGTCAAGGTTCTCTCTAACAACAGAAATATTACATGGGAACACGTGTGCCGTAGATCACATTCTACAACCACTTTCATCAATATTACATGGGAACACGTGTACCGTAGATCACATTCTACAACCACTTTCATCAATATTATATGGGAACACGTGTGCCGTAGATCACATTCTACAACCACTTTCATCAATATTATATGGGAACACGTGTGCCGTAGATCACATTCTACAACCACTTTCATCAATATTACATGGGAACACGTGTGCCGTAGATCACATTCTACAACCACTTTCATCAATATTACATGGGAACACGTGTGCCGTAGATCACATTCTACAACCACTTTCATCAATATTACATGGGAACACGTGTGCCGTAGATCACATTCTACAACCACTTTCATCAATATTACATGGGAACACGTGTGCCGTAGATCACATTCTACAACCACTTTCATCAATATTACATGTGAACACGTGTGCCGTAGATCACATTCTACAACCACTTTCATCAATATTACATGGGAACACGTGTGCCGTAGATCACATTCTACAACCACTTTCATCAGTATTACATGGGAACACGTGTGCCGTAGATCACATTCTACAACCACTTTCATCAATATTACATGGGAACACGTGTGCCGTAGATCAGATTCTACAACCACTTTCATCAATATTACATGGGAACACGTGTGCCGTAGATCACATTCTACAACCACTTTCATCAATATTACATGGGAACACGTGTGGCGTAGATCACATCCTACAACCACTTTCTTCAATATTACATGGGAACACGTGTGCCGTAGATCACATTCTACAACCACTTTCATCAATATTACATGGGAACATGTGTGCCGTAGATCACATTCTACAACCACTTTCATCAATATTACATGGGAACACGTGTGCCGTAGATCAGATTCTACAACCACTTTCATCAATATTACATGGGAACACGTGTGCCATAAATCACATTCTACAACCACTTTCATCAATAACTTCACAGTAATTAATTTTACTTGAATATATATAAATGTATTGAATTCGGTTATTTATTTATTAATTAATAATGATAATGATATACCATAGTACAGAATTAATACGTAGTTATGGGCGGATAACGGGACCAACAAATAAACGAAACCCTGTTAAGACAGATACACGTCACCGGTATAATCAGATATTGTGATCTACATAGGAAACCTGATTATATACATATATCTTGAATGTTAAAAATAATTTAAAAGTGTTTTCGTGGATATTTAAAGTTAAATATGTTTATTAAATTTATTAACGATATTATTATATTAATGTTCATAACTAAACAGTTTTAATGTTAGGATGAATGTTCCTCAATCTTCAAAAACATCTGAGTGGATTCGGATGGAATCTGGTTCACAGTTTCTAATGTTAGGATAAATGTTTCTCAATCTTCAAAAACGTCTGAGTGGATTCGGATGGAATCTGGTTCACAGTTTTAATGTTAGGATAAATGTTACTCAATCTTCAAAAACGTCTGAGTGGATTCGGATGGAATCTGTTTCACAGTTTTAATGTTAGGATGAATGTTACTCAATCTTAAATAACGTCTGAGTGGATTCGGATGGAATCTGGTTCACAGTTTTAATGTTAGGATGAATGTTCCTCAATCTTAAATAACGTCTGAGTGGATTCGGATGGAATCTGTTTCACAGTTTTAATGTTAGGATGAATGTTACTCAATCTTAAATAACGTCTGAGTGGGTTCGGATGGAATCTGGTTCACAGTTTTAATGTTAGAATTAATGTTCCTCAATCTTCAAAAACGTCTGAGTGGATTCGGATGGAATCTGGTTCACAGTTTTAATGTTAGAATGAATGTTACTCAACCTTCAAAAACGTCTGAGTGGATTCGGATGGAATCTGGTTCACAGTTTTAATGTTAGGATGAATGTTCTTCAATCTTCAAAAACGTCTGAGTGGATTCGGATGGAATCTGGTTCACAGTTTTAATGTTAGGATAAATGTTCCTCAATCTTCAAAAACGTCTGAGTGGATTCGGATGGAATCTGGTTCACAGTTTTAATGTTAGGATAAATGTTACTCAATCTTCAAAAACGTCTGAGTGGATTTGGATGGAATCTGGTTCACAGTTTTAATGTTAGAATGAATGTTACTCAATCTTCAAAAACGTCTGAGTGGATTCGGATGGAATCTGATTCACAGTTTTAATGTTAGGATAAATGTTACTCAATCTTCAAAAACGTCTGAGTGGATTTGGATGGAATCTGGTTCACAGTTTTAATGTTAGAATGAATGTTACTCAATCTTCAAAAACGTCTGAGTGGATTCGGATGGAATCTGATTCACAGTTTTAATGTTAGGATAAATGTTACTCAATCTTCAAATACGTCTGAGTGGATTCGGATGGAATCTGGTTCACCAGGATACTTGTTACTGAGGTGAATGATATGAACTTACAGATATTATTCAACCGGAAACAGCTAAAAAAATAATTTACCACGATTACCAATACTGACTTTGATTACTTGTGTTGTGATCAGTCTCAATAGCAGATGTCAAGTTGTCATGCCAATAGTTGTCATGCCATTAGTTGTCATGCCAGTTTTTATGTCAATAAAATCAATTATGTTATGATAAATTTATTTGCAAGGGGTATTAACATATTTTAATCGATCAAGAGTTAGTAATATTAATCGAATGTCACATTTTACCTTCACATATTAATCACATTATTTCTTCGTCATACGTACCACTAATTCTAGGCTTATTGAGCATTTGTAATACTCCTGTATTAAGGCGTTTGAAATCTTACATTTTAACAACCTTTAAATACATTTTTATTACAAATTTGGTACATGTTAGATATAGGTAATTAAATTTAGTTTAGAAGATTTCTAAATTCCAGTTTTAAAATTTTACAATAGGATTTGTAGAAACTATAAGAATGTTGTTAATTTGTATGTTTGTAAAGTTATAATATAATAATAGCACCTCATTAAGTATAAAAAATATTGTATATAAGATTAACAGAGTTGTGGGAAGGCTCGTGTGGCACCGTACATGTAGAGGTTTACACCAGCCAACTGGTAACTACTTAAACACTCCCAGTTAATGTTACTATCCAATTATACGGTCCACGGAGTCAGTAGTGTAACTGTAGTACATGTAGAGGTTTTCACCAGCCAACTGGTAACTACTTAAACACTCCCAGTTAATGTTACTATCCAATTATACGGTCCACGGAGTCAGTAGTGTAACTGTAGTACATGTAGAGGTTTACACCAGCCAACTGGTAACTTCTTAAACACTCCCAGTTAATGTTACTATCCAATTATTCGGTCCTTGGAGTCAGTAGTGTAACTGTAGTACATGTAGAGATTTACACCAGCCAACTGGTAACTACTTAAACACTCCCAGTTAATGTTAGTATCCAATTATACGGTCCACGGAGTCAGTAGTGTAACTGTAGTACATGTAGAGGTTTACACCAGCCAACTGGTAACTACTTAAACACTCCCAGTTAATGTTAGTATCCAATTATACGGTCCACGAAGTCTGTAGTGTAACTGTAGTACATGTAGAGGTTTACACCAGCGAACTGGTAACTACTTAAACATTTCCAGTTCATGTTACTATCCAATTACACGGTCCATGGAGACAGTAGTGTAACTGTAGTACACGTAGAGGTTTACACCAGCCAACTGGTAACTACTTAAACACTCCCAGTTAATGTTAGTATCCAATTATACGGTCCACGAAGTCTGTAGTGTAACTGTAGTACATGTAGAGGTTTACACCAGCGAACTGGTAACTACTTAAACACTCCTAGTTAATGTTAGTATCCAATTATACGGTCCACGAAGTCTGTAGTGTAACTGTAGTACATGTAGAGGTTTACACCAGCGAACTGGTAACTACTTAAACATTTCCAGTTCATGTTACTATCCAATTACACGGTCCATGGAGACAGTAGTGTAACTGTAGTACACGTAGAGGTTTACACCAGCCAAATGGTAACTACTTAAACACTCCCAGTTAGTGTTAATATCCAATTATACGGTCCACGAAGTCTGTAGTGTAACTGTAGTACATGTAGAGGTTTACACCAGCCAACTGGTAACTACTTAAACACTCCCAGTTAATGTTACAGTAGTCCCTCTATAATCCGGCCCTGCGCCAGTCCGGCCCCTCCAGTAATCCGGCCGGTTCTATCGTATTGATAAAAGGACCAGAATCAGTTCTGGTTCCAGAAAACCAAAGGGGGAGATATCTTTCATATCAGGAATGTTTCAGGAGTGAAAAGTGCTGATAAACAGAACAATGAAACGACAAATTCTGATCAAAAGATAAACGAAATAACTTTTTCAGACCGTAAGATAAATAAAATAACTTCATCAGAAAATATCTGCCCACAGTCGGCCTTTTCCTTATCAGTACTATCAGCACTTGAAAGAACAGATAACATTAGAATTCCAAATGCAGTAAAGAGGAAGATCGTCCTGAGCCCCACACTTGTTTATCCTGACCCTTTCTTATCACTTCCTGCCCGATAAAAACACCTGATGGCAACATTCCATTCTGTTTTCAATTCATATCTCATGAAAATGATTATGCTTCTAGTTTTATAGTGTATAATAGTTGAAAGGTTTTTATAGTGAGGTAAATATAGTAAAGTTTCTTTGTTTAGACATGTTATTAATAATGCAAAACATTGCATTAAAAAATGATAGGAAATATAATTGAAAAATACATTTTTATGATAATATTCTGTCAGCACAAGACAACTCTTGATAATGTTACTATTTTTTTATTTTTATCAATAGTTACATTTTATTTTAACTATTTTTTTCTTTTTTGCAAAGTTTTAAAGGATTAATGTTTTCAATTGTTGTAAGCTTTTTAACTTCTTTTTGATTCATATGCAACAGTGTTATGTAACACGTTTCAACTGGTGTACCATACTTTTCCTACTTTAAAACTATTGTACATCTTTATTGTAAAAATTGACTTTTTTAGTTACAATATACATTCTATTATGTAATTTAATCATGTTTTACAATTGAACTCCAGTAATCCGGCTTTTTCACTAATCCAACACATACCTGGTCTGAATTGTGTCGGATTAATGAGGGACTACTGTACTATCAAATTATGCGTTGCACGGAGTCAGTAGTGTAACTGTAGTACATATAGACGTTTACACCAGCTAACTGATAACTACTTAAACACTCCCAGTTAGTGTTACTATCCAATTACATGGACCACGGAGTCAGTAGTGTATCTGTAGTACATATAGACGTTTACCCCAGCCAACAAATAACTACTTAAACACTCCCAGTTAGTGTTACTATCCAATTACATGGTCCACGGAGTCAGTAGTGTATCTGTACTACATATAGACGTTTACACCAGCCAACTGATAACTACTTAAACACTCCCAGTTAGTGTTACTATCCAATTACATGGACCACGGAGTCAGTAGTGTATCTGTAGTACATATAGACGTTTACACCAGCCAACTGAAAACTACTTAAACACTCCCAGTTAGTGTTACTATCCAATTACATGGTCCACAGAGTCAGTAGTGTATCTGTACTACATATAGACGTTTACACCAGCCAACTGATAACTACTTAAACACTCCCAGTTAGTGTTACTATCCAATTACATGGTCCACGGAGTCAGTAGTGTATCTGTAGTACATATAGACGTTTACACCAGCCAATTGGTAACTACTTAAACACTCCCATTTAATGTTAGTATCCAATTATACGGTCCACGGCGTCAATAGTGTAACTGTAGTACATGTAGAGGTTTACATCAGCCAACTGGTAACTACTTAAACACTCCCAGTTAGTGTTACTATCCAATTACATGGTCCACGGAGTCAGTAGTGTATCTGTAGTACATATAGAAGTTTACACCAGCCAATTGGTAACTACTTAAACACTCCCATTTAATGTTAGTATCCAATTATACGTTCCACGTAGTCAGTAGTGTAGTTGTAGTACATATAGAGGTTTACACCAGCGAACTGGTAACTACTTAAACATTTCCAGTTCATGTTACTATCCAATTACACGGTCCATGGAGACAGTAGTGTAACTGTAGTACACGTAGAGGTTTACATCAGCCAACTGGTAACTACTTAAACACTCCCAGTTAGTGTTACTATCCAATTACATGGTCCACGGAGTCAGTAGTGTATCTTTAGTACATATAGAGGTTTACTCCAGCCAACTGGTAACTACTTAAACACTCCCAGTTAATGTTACTATCCAATTATACAGTCTACGGAGTCAGAAGTGTAACAGTAGTAATTATAGAGGCTTACACAAGCCAACTGGTAACTACTTAAACACTCCCAGTGAATGTAACTATCCAATTACATGGTCCACGGAGACAGTAATTTAACTGTAGTACATATAGAGGTTTACACCAGTCAACTGGTAACTACTTAAACACTCCCAGTTAATGTTACTATCCAATTATACGGTCCACGGAGTCAGTAGTGTAACAGTAGTAATTATAGAGGCTTACACAAGCCAACTTGTAACTACTTAAACACTCCCAGTTAATGTTACTATCCAATTATACGGTCCACGGAGTCAGTAGTGTAACAGTAGTAATTATAGAGGCTTACACAAGCCAACTGGTAACTACTTAAACACTCCCAGTGAATGTTACTATCCAATTATACGGTCCACGGAGTCAGTAGTGTAACAGTAGTAATTATAGAGGCTTACACAAGCCAACTGGTAACTACTTAAACACTCCCAGTGAATGTTACTATCCAATTACACGGTCCACGGAGTCAGTAGTGTAACAGTAGTAATTATAGAGGCTTACACAAGCCAACTGGTAACTACTTAAACACTCCTAGTTCATGTTACTATCCAATTACACGGTCCACGGAGTCAGTAGTGTAACAGTAGTAATTATAGAGGCTTACACAGGCCAACTGGTAACTACTTAAACACTCCCAGTTAATGTTACTATCCAATTACACGGTCCACGGAGTCAGTAGTGTAACTGTAGTACATGTAGAGGTTTACATCAGCCAACTGGTAACTACTTAAACACTCCCAGTGAATGTTACTATCCAATTACATGGTCCACGGAGTCAGTAGTGTAACTGTAGTACATGTAGAGGTTTTCACCAGCCAACTAGTAACTACTTAAACACTCCCAGTTAATGTTACTATCCAATTATACGGTCCACGGAGTCAGTAGTGTAACTGTAGTACATGTAGAGGTTTACACCAGCCAACTGGTAACTTCTTAAACACTCCCAGTTAATGTTACTATCCAATTATTCGGTCCTTGGAGTCAGTAGTGTAACTGTAGTACATGTAGAGGTTTACACCAGCCAACTGGTAACTACTTAAACACTCCCAGTTAATGTTAGTATCCAATTATACGGTCCACGGAGTCAGTAGTGTAACTGTAGTACATGTAGAGGTTTACACCAGCCAACTGGTAACTACTTAAACACTCCCAGTTTATGTTAGTATCCAATTATACGGTCCACGAAGTCTGTAGTGTAACTGTAGTACATGTAGAGGTTTACACCAGCGAACTGGTAACTACTTAAACATTTCCAGTTCATGTTACTATCCAATTACACGGTCCATGGAGACAGTAGTGTAACTGTAGTACACGTAGAGGTTTACACCAGCCAACTGGTAACTACTTAAACACTCCTAGTTAATGTTAGTATCCAATTATACGGTCCACGAAGTCTGTAGTGTAACTGTAGTACATGTAGAGGTTTACACCAGCGAACTGGTAACTACTTAAACATTTCCAGTTCATGTTACTATCCAATTACACGGTCCATGGAGACAGTAGTGTAACTGTAGTACACGTAGAGGTTTACACCAGCCAAATGGTAACTACTTAAACACTCCCAGTTAGTGTTAATATCCAATTATACGGTCCACGAAGTCTGTAGTGTAACTGTAGTACATGTAGAGGTTTACACCAGCCAACTGGTAACTACTTAAACACTCCCAGTTAATGTTACTGTACTATCAAATTATGCGTTGCACGGAGTCAGTAGTGTAACTGTAGTACATATAGACGTTTACACCAGCTAACTGATAACTACTTAAACACTCCCAGTTAGTGTTACTATCCAATTACATGGACAACGGAGTCAGTAGTGTATCTGTAGTACATATAGACGTTTACCCCAGCCAACTGATAACTACTTAAACACTCCCAGTTAGTGTTACTATCCAATTACATGGTCCACGGAGTCAGTAGTGTATCTGTACTACATATAGACGTTTACACCAGCCAACTGATAACTACTTAAACACTCCCAGTTAGTGTTACTATCCAATTACATGGACCACGGAGTCAGTAGTGTATCTGTAGTACATATAGACGTTTACACCAGCCAACTGAAAACTACTTAAACACTCCCAGTTAGTGTTACTATCCAATTACATGGTCCACAGAGTCAGTAGTGTATCTGTACTACATATAGACGTTTACACCAGCCAACTGATAACTACTTATACACTCCCAGTTAGTGTTACTATCCAATTACATGGTCCACGGAGTCAGTAGTGTATCTGTAGTACATATAGACGTTTACACCAGCCAATTGGTAACTACTTAAACACTCCCATTTAATGTTAGTATCCAATTATACGGTCCACGGCGTCAATAGTGTAACTGTAGTACATGTAGAGGTTTACATCAGCCAACTGGTAACTACTTAAACACTCCCAGTTAGTGTTACTATCCAATTACATGGTCCACGGAGTCAGTAGTGTATCTGTAGTACATATAGAAGTTTACACCAGCCAATTGGTAACTACTTAAACACTCCCATTTAATGTTAGTATCCAATTATACGTTCCACGGAGTCAGTAGTGTAGCTGTAGTACATATAGAGGTTTACACCAGCGAACTGGTAACTACTTAAACATTTCCAGTTCATGTTACTATCCAATTACACGGTCCATGGAGACAGTAGTGTAACTGTAGTACACGTAGAGGTTTACATCAGCCAACTGGTAACTACTTAAACACTCCCAGTTAGTGTTACTATCCAATTACATGGTCCACGGAGTCAGTAGTGTATCTTTAGTACATATAGAGGTTTACTCCAGCCAACTGGTAACTACTTAAACACTCCCAGTTAATGTTACTATCCAATTATACAGTCTACGGAGTCAGAAGTGTAACAGTAGTAATTATAGAGGCTTACACAAGCCAACTGGTAACTACTTAAACACTCCCAGTGAATGTTACTATCCAATTAAATGGTCCACGGAGACAGTAATTTAACTGTAGTACATATAGAGGTTTACACCAGTCAACTGGTAACTACTTAAACACTCCCAGTTAATGTTACTATCCAATTATTCGGTCCACGGAGTCAGTAGTGTAACAGTAGTAATTATAGAGGCTTACACAAGCCAACTTGTAACTACTTAAACACTCCCAGTTAATGTTACTATCCAATTATACGGTCCACGGGGTCAGTAGTGTAACAGTAGTAATTATAGAGGCTTACACAAGCCAACTGGTAACTACTTAAACTCTCCCAGTGAATGTTACTATCCAATTACATGGTCCACGGAGACAGTAATGTAACTGTAGTACATATAGAGGTTTACACCAGTCAACTGGTAACTACTTAAACACTCCCAGTTAATGTTACTATCCAATTATACGGTCCACGGAGTCAGTAGTGTAACAGTAGTAATTATAGAGGCTTACACAAGCCAACTGGTAACTACTTAAACACTCCCAGTGAATGTTACTATCCAATTATACGGTCCACGGAGTCAGTAGTGTAACAGTAGTAATTATAGCGGCTTACACAAGCCAACTGGTAACTACTTAAACACTCCCAGTGAATGTTACTATCCAATTATACGGTCCACGGAGTCAGTAGTGTAACAGTAGTAATTATAGAGGCTTACACAAGCCAACTGGTAACTACTTAAACACTCCTAGTTCATGTTACTATCCAATTACACGGTCCACGGAGTCAGTAGTGTAACAGTAGTAATTATAGAGGCTTACACAGGCCTACTGGTAACTACTTAAACACTCCCAGTTAATGTTACTATCCAATTACACGGTCCACGGAGTCAGTAGTGTAACTGTAGTACATGTAGAGGTTTACATCAGCCAACTGGTAACTACTTAAACACTCCCAGTGAATGTTACTATCCAATTACACGGTCCACGGAGTCAGTAGTGTAACTGTAGTACATGTAGAGGTTTACACCAGTCAACTGGTAACTACTTAAACACTCCCAGTTAATGTTACTATCCATTTATACGGTCCACGGAGTCAGTAGTGTAACAGTAGTAATTATAGAGGCTTACACAAGCCAACTGGTAACTACTTAAACACTCCTTGTTCATGTTACTATCTAATTATACGGTCCACGGAGTCAGTAGTGTAACTGTAGTACATGTAGAGGTTTACACCAGCCAACTGGTAACTACTTAAACACTCCCAGTTAATGTTACTATGCAATTATACGGTCCAAGGAGTCAGTATGGTAACTGTAGTACATGTCTTATACCTCCTGGCTCCCAAATAAACTAACTGGTTATATGAGGATGTACAAGAAATTAACTATCATAAAGGAATATGGGTTTATCAGACAGTACCATAAATACAATCAAAGATGATAAAACTTTCTTACGTGAGGTAAGTAGACTTGTTAATGTGGTAATGATAAGGCGTAACTTTATGTGTATGATGGTTTAAATATTTACTAAATAAGATGTAAAATAACTAAAATTTTGTTTGGAAAAGGATAATAGTAATATGAGAGCTTAGAAAGTTCGATTTCATTGGTACTTTTTATTTTCTAATAAATTATAATTTTGAACATTTTATTAATTTGAAAAATACAATTAAAAATAGCAAAATACTGAATTACTTTTAATTTTAATTACGGTTATTAAATAAGATATTTGTTTTGTAACGATAAATTCATTAATTCAACATATTGTTAAGATTTACAAATTCATAACAAATGTTCGAGTAACGTGTCATTACAATATGATATTGTAATATATCATTTTCCATCAATTAGCAGAGAACTAGATGGTTTAAATGTTCACCGCAGAAGTATGTATTTGTGCTTGCGAAAAAAATTAATTAAAATAAATCAACTAAATTGAGTTTTGGAGAGTACCTTTCATTTAATATTGATCGATTAAAGGTTGTTAGATATCTAACATTGATCGAACAAATCACTTAACGCTACCTTCCCTAGGCTATTGCTATGTAGTATATTCAATAACAGAATTATTTGCCATTGTATTACTGAACAGTTTACTGACCAACCTCTGAGGTGCCCCTGATTAATGTTCCTTGTTAGATATTTTATATTACGTTAACATTACAAATGAAAAAGATAATGTGGAACCATATTACAAAAATAATTTTGGTTAAAGATACCAATTGGTTTTCTTTTATATAGTCGGGTAGGAAACAAACCATGCCAACATTTATTAAAAGGTAGATAATCTGCTACAAAGCATGTCACACATTCAAACACTTCAGTGATTCAATTTAAATGTTTTAAATAAATGCAGCGTTTTATATATATATATATATATATATATATATATATATATATATATATATATATATATATATATATATATATAAAGAAGGAGAGGTCTATCTTCTTCTTCACCTTACGCTAACCATTCCCTATGGACTCTTGATCTTTGTGGGGAGCTTAGTGAGGCAGAGTAGGAGGGCGAACCAGTACAGTAGAAGGTGATGTGAATATTACTGATAAACCTTCCAGTCTAGGCCGGATTCGAACCAGCGCTAACTCTAACCCAGGCTCAATGTCCTGACGCCTTAGACTGCTCGGCCAAATTGATTTACATACACAATAGAAACCCACACTATTCGAAAAATCCCGTGAAACGAGTTTTGAAGAGACCATTTGTAACATTTTGAAGATATTTGAACTTTTGAAACTATATTCTAACCATTATTTTTTAAGGCTTTTCTTGGTATTAATACAGAATTATGAAATAATATTGTTCCCTATTTTATCAAATAATAGTTTGATTTCTATGTCGTATTATTCGTTTAATTGAATTATATTTTAAAAAAAATTAAATAAAAATAGGATGTTTCAAGTCCCTCTTAGGCTTACAAAATGCGTCAAATTTTGGCAAGATATGAACTATTATAAAATAAAATTGTAACATTAACTTTGAATCACCTTTGAGTCTGGTAATTCCCAGTTTCGTCTTGTACCAAGCCGTCGTGTGTAACCCAAAGTGAGTCAAGGCTACGTGTGGGGACGAACGCACAGAGATCTTTATTTATATTCACAGAGAGTTTGTAGTTTTACTAAGTTTCCCAGAATAGTTGTTATAAGATTATTCAACTTTCAATGATCATAACCATAATAATTATAACCAGAATGCTCTTAAGATTATTATGTTTTTGGTACGACATAGTTAGTAGTTATTATTTACTATTGCTAAATAACCCATATAAAATTTAGCATTAGTAATAGGGGCTAAATAATACGGTTAACAAGGTAAAACCGTTAGGATGTGTAGCAGAGGTAGCCGTTAAGTTAAATGAGACAATTGTAGCTGAAGATGGAAGCCAAACGTGGAGAACTGTAAATTTCCTAATTGTTCCCTTTCGTGTGTTTAGAAGGTTCATTTTACTCCAGAGCTAACTAATTTCACTGTGAAGTTGAACTTTTATTTCTGTCAAAGTTATATAGGAAAATGAGCACATAAATGTAATGATAATAGAAGATAGGTATGGCATTGTTTTTGACTAATAATGTTATAAGTAAAACGGAGAATAAATGGAAAATAAATTAAACATAAACGTCGGTATGTATAGGACTGAATGTTTGCGCTTACCCTTGCCCTAGAACCACCTCAAATGGCTCAAATATTATGGTCAAAAATACATGGAAAATCTTAAGTAATAGATTCACATCTACCACCTTGCAAAAGAAATTAAGAACAATTTATATTCTCAATGCAAATGCTAAGGTTTAGTTTAGAAATAGGTAGTGAAAATTTTCAAATTATGATACTAAATATATGTGAAATGTTGCACTTGATGAATTAAAACTCGGCGCTAAAAAAATAATATTATATAACGGTGTACACATTAAGTACACAATTATCTGAGACTTATTTCTAAATAATCCCCCTCAGTACATATTGGTGAATCGTTAATATTCATTAATATTCATTCATTATTATTGAATGAAAAATCATTGTTTTATTCTTAAGGATCATTTCCGAAGGTGATTTGCATTTGATATATTTCTCAATATAAAATAGTAACAGTAGACATTGTTAAAACAATTGATATCACATTGTAAACTGTAAACATGTGTAGTCACCTAGTAAATGTTCCTGCCTTGCACGCTTCCATGACAACTAAAAAGTCAAATTCCTTTAAATTTTTACATAATTTTTTATTTCCAGAGTTCTAATAAATTTGGATTTCAACTTAAATAAAATAAGTTAATTATAACACTATCTTCTGATTGATAATCTCAGTAGATAAATGTAAAACTAATCAAGGTAACATTATCAATTGGTAATATTTGACACCCCTTTGAACCTTCTAACAATCATCTGAATTAATGGTATATCACAATTTACATACGAAAAATACTAATACATCCAAATACTTAAGGGCTAAATAAGTGCAGCTAAATTATCTCCGTAGTATAAAGGTCTGTTGCATATTTTCTTCCTAATTCCAAAATTTTTTTATTACTATTTTTTAAATCTGTATGTTAATTTTTACATAAGGTATTTTACACCTCCGTGTCTAAAGAAATAACATATGGACTGTTTGCCCCATAATAAAATCCTTTATGATCCTCTAGAGAATCATGAGACCTAATACAGCCTCTTACTCTATAAATAAAATAAAGAAAGTGAAATTGATGAAGATACGATTTTATCTTTTTTAACTTACATATTTTATATATATATATATATATATATATATATATATATATATATATACTGTGGGAAACTAAACCAATTAATCATTTTTACATTAAATAGTATGTGTTGATTTTCTGGTTTCACTGCTACTGTATACAACTATATCCTTAATGGGCTTCAGTTGTCGAGCACAGCTGGGCAATCATAATGTTAAATTAATAAAAAGGATGAGAAATCATCTCCTGTATTAAATGAGAAGTTACAACACTTTAGTTTGAGTTTGTATTATAAATCATTATTTACTTTAAATCAAGCTTTATTTAAGCTGTAATATAAAAAGATTCGTTATTTATTTTTTTTAATAACGAAAAGGCCGAATTAAGTTGATTCAATAATTGAAAAGATCTGCCAAACATTGTTTTTCCGGGCGTCAAATCTATAAAAAAAGCTCAATATATTATTTATATTGAATATTTTTTGTATTTAAATAGGCAAGAGTTAAGCTAGACACTTTCCACATATAATTAACAAATGTTGGCCTAAGTTTTAGTTTTTCAGTTACTAACAAAATAATACTCCAAACCTTTTTAACATGTATTATATCCAGTAGACAAAATTGTAATAATAAAAATGACACCATTACTAAATGGAATTATGTCCACATTTTCTAACCATATATTTTCGTTATCCTCTTGTCTCACGACTAATTTCCTATATCCCTCTTAACTGTTACTTAAATTATTGAAGGAAAGGTATATTTATCTATACATTCATAAATGTATGCCGATTTGCATGTTTTTTACCTTTACCCATGGTTCGGATTCCACGTATAGCTGCAGGTCCCTTAGTTACCCTGGTTATTGGACTATTATAAATAGCTCTTTCTTTTCTTTCTTTCTTCTCTTTCTCTTCTCTTTCTGAGGAACAATCGACCTTAGTTAGTAACAATGACTACACTCGTTCATTCATGTCTCATATTCACCCATATCACTACAATCGGCGTCTTACTGGTGAATATTCACCTGTTATTTATCTCAACTTATTGCTACATATCCTGTATATAACCTTCAAATATCACTGTACTTATAAAAAACTGGTAAAAACACAATACATATAAAACCTCTCTGTTAATATAACATCGTAAAAAATACAATAATTGGTTTAGAGGTGACTCTACGTCGTGGATACCGTAAACAAACACTCGTTCTTCTCAACATAGCTTTGGCTGGTTTTGGGTTTACATATCGTGGCCTGGTACAATTGGTTTAGAGGTGACTCTACGTCGTGGATACCGTAAATAAACACGCGTGCTCCTCAACATAGGCCACATGTTTACAGGAACTTTTTTCCTTATTTTTATGTCTACTGTCATATCCTGAAGTTGTGCCAACCTCTCACGAAACACCCTGTATATATAAATATTGAGACAATATTCTAATAATAAGACTTGTTAATAAATATGATTTTTAATGTGAAGTCATTTATAATTTAATATAACTCACTTCAAGTAATCTAGGATGTGCTGTACCAAAGAGTTTTTTTAACTAAATCTCAACTCAATACTTAGTTTTGGTGTAATAAAATCATTTTAATCAATTATATATATATATATATATATATATATATCAATTATACATATATATATAAAAGTGGTAGCTGACAACTAAACATAGATAAATACATATAGAGTTATAAAGCAATATAACTCAATTCAAACTATCTTGGATACTAAAGAGTTTCTCACAGTGTAAATCTCAATACTGAGTTATAGTGCTATAAAATCATTATAATTAATTATATTCGAAAATTCTGGCTGTCAACGCTAATGGCCAAAGTTCACCAATAACCATGGACTCTCAGTGAAAGAGCAATGTTGTAACTTCCTCGGATATTGCCGTGTTATAGATAGGATTGGTCCTTAAAACAAGGACTTCATAAATTATCAAGTTGTGTAGTTGTTGGTGAATCAATACAAAAAACAATAGGTCTCATTTTACTTTCTACTTAATAAAATAAAGTAGAAAGTATTATCGAAAGTAGAAAGTAGTATTATTATACCAAGAATCTATACCTATCTTAACACGGATTTCAACATAAAACTAGATATATATGACGAAATTAAACTCATCAGTATAAAAATACCTTAAATGCTACATGATGAGACGTACGGTGGTATTAACCCACCCGCCCACCCATACATACGTACAATGTTACTGACCCACCGGCCCGCCCATACACGTAAGGTAGTACTGACCCACCCACCCACCCATATAAGTACGGTGGTACTAACCCACCCGCCCACCCATATACGTACAGTGGTATTAACCCACCCGCCCACCCATATACGTACGGTGGTACTGACCCACCCGCCAACCCATATACGTACAATGGTACTAACCCACCCACCCGCCCATATACGTAAGGTGGTACTGACCCACCCGCCCACCCATATACGTACGGTGGTACTGACCCACCCGCCAACCCATATACGTACAATGGTACTAACCCACCCGCCCGCCCATATACGTAAGGTGGTACTGACCCACCCACCCACCCATATACGTACGGTGGTACTATTCTGTCCCGGAAACGAACTCAATAAAAACGAAGAACACAAAGCAAATCTTATGCCCAATACGAAAAATTAATAATGATTAAGGATTTCGTTGAAGACGGATTCAACTTTATATGGTTGAATTATTAAAAGAAGTTCCCATGCATCTGAAAGATTCTATGGTACATTTAGAGTATGATAAATCAGATGTAAATATTGAACTTCCGCCCATTAAACATTCTTCGTTCATATAGTATAATTTACCTAAAACTGTTGTTTATACACACACTTTTTTACCTGATTAATCTTTAAATCTACCATACTTATTAAAGTTATGATATTGTATTTTGTAAACAAATATTTTAAATTTAATTTCCTACATGTCTCAGGATGCCTACCTTTTAGGCAAATGGCCTCACGCAAGTAATGTACTTTATTGGAAATACTGAGAATTTAAAAATAGTTTTAGTTTGTATACTTCTGCAACTCTAAACAAAAATAAAAATAAACAAAGTAAAATAAGGACTGTTTATGACATGGTTAACTCTCTTTGTAAATGCACAGGTACTTGCAGTTAAAGATACAGCCCTGAATCTTAAATTTAAAAGGTATTTCTACTTCACGGTACGACAGCCACTCGTTGATACATGCGCAGTTATCTATACTAAATGATGAACACAAATCAAATCAATCAAATCAAATATTAACAGACATTGACATCTGTATAATAGCGTCAGATTTATTTTATAAATTATCTTAATTTAAAACGATTATCTAAATGTGATCTTGTATTAAATAGAAAAAGTAAAATATACATTCTATCAACACCACCTAGGACTAAACTTGTTATAAATATTCCCTAACATTATAAAAGCAGCGGGATAGTAAACACTTTTTAACTTTACGCTTAAATTTCTTTAAGTCTCTCTCACACCTAATTGAACCAGGTAGCGAGTTGTAAAGTCGGGGAGCACTGTATGATAAATGCTTAAAAAAAGCCAGTTTTGTGACGTGGTGTTAAGACAGTGTTTCTCTCTCAGATCGTATTGCAAAGCTCGTGGATTGTTCCCAAATACTAAGTTCTTCTTATAAAAAAGGACACAGTTTAAAATATATATATAGATGGAAATGTTAAGAGCTTATACGGCGTAACAATTACTTGCAGGAGTATGTTCTGAGTGTCTTAAATTTTGGTGGTATATTTTTTTGTGCAATCGAAACAACATTTTTAGTATTTGTGTGTTTTCCTGTCCCCAGATTGCGACAGCATATGTTAGATATGTTACAATTATGCCGTAATAAGCAGTAAGCAGAAGGTTGAGATCAGCAAATAAGTAGACTATTTTAAGTACATAAATGCCAGAACTAACAATTTTACAGACTTGATTAATATTTTCATAGAATTTTAAACGGCTATCAATTAAAATGCCTAAGAATTTGGTTAATTTTGAAGAAGTAATTAATTTATTGGAAATTGAGAGAACATATTATTTGATTTTTGATTCATGATTTTTGAAAAGCTATCATGCTTTTCAAGAAACGTCAGTAGCCTACACAAGGAGACTTTCCTTTGATACAACGCACGCTATTTGATTCGTAAACATGTTCTTCATGATACGACTGACACTCGTCGATACATGCACAATGCACATGAACTACATGATACAACGCACGCTATTTGATACGTGTAATTTGACTTCATGGTACTGTCCAAACATTTTTATAGATGCAGAGGTAGTATCAGTGAGCCACGAGTTGAACCCCGAACTATGTATGGCCTTTATTCCCGCTTGAAGGCGTCAACAGTTCAAGCGGGCGCTTGCTGGATAACACTTGTTCATTACTTTACAAATATTTATTTAATTAAACTTCTTATTCTTAGATAGCTTCATTTCTTTTCTAATGTATATAATGCAATAAAACCTCTTTATCTATGTTAAATTTGTCTGTATGTAGACATTATATGTATATAATATAATGCTTGATTGTTATCACTAACTCACTATTATTAAAATTTGGACGGTATGTAGATCTAACAATGTAGACCCTAGGAACATTCAAACAATTGCATAGATTTAATATTTTGGAGTAGTTTTGAGGAGGTTGAAAATATAAAATTTCCCTTAAAAATAACATGGGCGTACCAACGGATATAACATGCATTCTTTTACACAGTCATTTAGACATAAAAAGACAATTGTTAGGACACATATTGCATACTAATATTTACAGAAAGAAAATTTGTTTAAAACAGCACCAAAAAGACGTATGGGTGCAATGATGAATTTAAAACAGCGTTTATATAAAACCGTCGTTTTAATTAATTGAAAATGCATGACATAAAATTTTCGACATGGTGAAATTTTTTAAATTTTTGGATCAGGTACGTTTGACCAGCATAAAACAGTTTCCTGACTAACTAAACAAATTAATAAAACAATCAAAACATTTCTACATTTAGTTATTTTCACAGTAGGGCTTAAAAGAGTAAACTGCAATTTAGTGCGTGGAATTTATATTTACAGTATTTAATATTTTAGACTGGTAATATCTTCAATATAAATAAAAACAGTTAAATTGATTTAACTTAAAGTTAAATATAGGCCACACAGATAGTTTGCGTATATTTGACATAGCTGAATGTCAATCCTAAAACGGCTGAAACATATTACCCGCATAGTACGAACCAGCAGCCTCAGTGGTAACAGGCCACACAGATAATTTGCATATATTTGACTTAGCTGAATGTCAATCCTAAAACGGCTGAAACATATTACCCGCATAGTACAAACCAGCTGCCTTAGTGGTACCAGGCAACACAGATAGTTTGCATATATTTGACATAGCTGAATGTCAATCCTAAAACGGCTGAAACATATTACCCACATAGTACGAACCAGCTGCCTCAGTGGTAACAGGCCACAAAGATAGTTTGCATATATTTGACTTAGCTGAATGTCAATCCTAAAACGGCTGAAACATATTACCCGCATAGTACGAACCAGCTGCCTCAGTGGTAACAGGCCACACAGATAGTTTGCATATATTTGACATAACTGAATGTCAATCCTAAAACGGCTGAAACATATTACCCGCATAGTACGAACCAGCTGCCTTAGTGGTAACAGGCCACACAGATAGTTTGCATATATTTGACATAGCTGAATGTCAATCCTAAAACGGCTGTAACTTAGTACCCCCGTAGTACGAACCAGCTGCCTCAGTGGTAACAGGCCACACAGATAGTTTGCATATATTTGACATAGCTGAATGTCAATCCTAAAATGGCTGAAACATATTACCCGCATAGTACGAACCAGCTGCCTTAGTGGTAACAGGCCACACAGATAGTTTGCATATATTTGACATAGCTGAATGTCAATCCTAAAACGGCTGAAACATATTACCCGCATAGTACGAACCAGCTGCCTCAGTGGTAACAGGCCACACAGATAGTTTGCATATAATTGACATAGCTGAATGTCAATCCTAAAACGGCTGTAACATATTACCCGCATAGTACGAACCAGCTGCCTCAGTGGTAACAGGCCACACAGATAGTTTGCATATAATTGACATAGCTGAATGTCAATCCTAAAACAGCTGAAACATATTACCCGCATAGTACTAACCAGTTGCCTCAGTGGTAACAGGCCACACAGATAGTTTGCATATATTTGACATAGCTGAATGTCAATCCTAAAACAGCTGAAACATATTACCCGCATAGTACGAACCAGCTGCCTCAGTGGTAACAGGCCACACAGATAGTTTGCATATAATTGACATAGCTGAATGTCAATCCTAAAACGGCTGTAACTTATTACTTTTGTGTTTGAATGATTGAACAATAGCATTAAAGTAATTGTTTATATGTAAATGTCATAAACAATAGGTTCTAAAGTAATTGTTATATATGACTAGATGAAGTAAAGATGTCTTTCTGTTTCTGTTGATATGTTTAGTTAGAGTTGCGAGAGCAATATCATCTTCTGACGATTTTCTGACATTTGTTAGGAATGTAGGCAGAGTATATATATGTAATTATTTCACCTAGGGTGGGGAAAATATTGTACAATTAAAATTGAATCACTGTGGTGCCTCTGTTGTGAATGGCGGAGCACCAAGAACACTCCTACTACTGAATGTTAGGGGTCTTAAATACCAGTTACACAAACAAAAGTACGAGTTTAATTATCAACAGTTTATGTTGTATCATTAAATATAAATATATTTAAAAGTAATTAATAGGTAAGTTCTGTCTGTCCACAAATACTCTATCTTTTAAAATGTAATCACACCATGTTGGTAATATGGCAGTTACAGTAACATTAATATCGCTGTAAATAAAGTTATGTGGGGGAACTTTTATATTAAAACATATGTTTTGTTTAAAATTAAGGAAAACAATACCTATATGATGTTTTATCAACTCCATGCTGTGAATGATGTTGTGGAAATAAATATCTACAATCACTAATGATGGATTTTAAGCAAGAAGAAAACTGCCGGTACTAAGTTTAACTACCGTGGAGTATGGTTTATCTACAAAAATAATTACTTTGTATTGTTACTTTGTGACCGAAAGTATATAGCATTTTATAACTAATAACTATGAAGATAAATCACGAGCACAACAACGACACAGAACAAATCACGAGCACAACAACGACACAGAACAAATCACGAGCACAACAACGACACAGAACAAATCACGAGCACAACAACGACACAGAACAAATCACGAGCACAACAACGACACAGAACAAATCACGAGCACAACAACGACACAGAACAAATCACGAGCACAACAACGACACAGAACAAATCACGAGCACAACAACGATACAGAACAAATCACGAGCACAACAACGACACAGAACAAATCCCTAAATCCTGACATTCTTCACGGAAGTCCTAGTATTGTACGACTCAGGACTCTGTATTAATGTATAACTAATAACTATGAAGATAAATCACGAGCACAACAACGACACAGAACAAATCCCTAAATCCTGACATTCTTCATGGAAGTCCTAGGATTGTACGACTCAGGACTCCGTATTAATGTTACAACAAGGACCTAGGTATTGTTATTGAAATTTTTAATGTATACATCTTAATTTTAATTTTTTAACTTAAGTTTTGCTTTAAATTTAAATATACAAACATTTTTTGAGGAGGATTGGTGTATTTAAATCTCCCGTTGTGTAGTCAAACTGTTTGTTTCGATTTGCCCTACTAAATTCAATATTATACGATTCATTTTGTATTTAGATGTTCTGATATTGATATAGTTGGATGTTTGACCATTAGATATAAATGCAGGAAAAGAGTTTCTAATATTGTTATAATTATTCAGTTATCAGTTAGAGTAATAAATATGCAACACATCTTCTACAATGTTAGCATATTTAGTTTATTTTAGTAGTTATATAAAAAAGGAGCGTGAAGTTAGTTTTTAAGACATTTTACTATTATTTTTATGGTTCAAATAATAATCCTAAGAAAATTATGTACAGTATTTCAATTTATTGATTGAATAACTTTTCGAATTGTTTAGCATTATTCTTGTTATGTTGGATATAGTATTTAGTTTTATTAATTTTAAGATAGTTATTTTTTAAGAAAGCGATGAGTGTTTAGTAAATAAAGAAAAACACTTAAGAGCTCTGTAGAAACAATACAAGTCCAAACAATGCTTCTTAATTATATCTTACAATGATCGCCTTTACTTGTTTATTTTTCATTAACAAAAGCAGAAAATTATCAAATATACTACAATAAGTCCTTCAGTCATTGATGAATTATTTATAGTTTTTTGGAGAACTCTTTCTGTACACATTAAAGTAAAACCCTTTAAATAACCATTATTATAAAAGTGGACAAATATTTAACAACTTATTTTATATAACTATCCTAAACTTTAGTATTCTTGCAGATATATATTAAAACCTGTCATCTTCTTTAAGGCATCAATGTAAATATCATACACAATATTTCCATTTCTTAACCAAAAAGTCATATAACTGTCCTAGTAATATCCAACAATCAATTTATGATTTTATTTATATCAACTAGTTCCAAATTCAGCTTCCAGTTTGTTTGTTATTACACTGAGTATTTAATTTTCTTAGTCAGGTTTAGTGCATACCATATTACACCCAACACTACAATAAATACTAAGACAGCTTACGGTATTTATAATACTAATGGTAACGTTTTCCTCTCACATTACTTGTAATCGTTTAGGTAGAATAAATGTTTCCTGTTTGAAAATCTCAAAATGTTGAAAACAAAATTAAGAAAAAGCTATGAAACTACTTTATATAAGTAATTACGAGTATTATATATAATTTCAATTTTTATTAAGTTAAAAGACAGTTAAAATTCTTGACGTTTATTCGTTTCACTGTTGTTTCAATAATATGTACATATACAATAAGGCGTTATCTGTCTGTAACTGTAGGGGTCCATTACACTAAAGTAAGACAAACATGTACAAATCCTATTAAATTATAAAACTGTGTCCATTATATTTTAAACCTATTAAAAACAGTTTTATTTTGTATAGTCTATGGAAAAAAGCTGACCTGCGTAAATAATCATTAAAAATGTTGAAATAAATGTTGATTAAAACCATGTAGGTTTTTCAAGCTTTTATGTACTGTAAACAATAATTATTTATTTAATATATGGTCCTATTTTCTGAGATTTACTTCTTTAACTGATTTGGGAAGTAATTAAATACTTATAATATATGCTGGAATATTATATTTTTTCATATTTTCTTCAAATAATCTAAATTAAATCAGTATTATGTTCTTCCTGGATAAGCTTCCTCTGTAGTTACAACTATATCTATAATCTTGGTCTTCTGGATCTGACTACTTCAAAGGTTTATGTGCATTACATACAGAAGCCGACGTTTCGGGCTGCATGTTGAGTTCCATCTTCAAGGCTGACGTGAGCTGAGTCTACAACACAAGTTAAGCATATGTACATAATACTGGTCGGATCCATAAAACCAAGATTATTGATATACATGTAGTTTGTTGTTTAAATTATCATATTTTTGATTCCTTAAGTTTCGGTTTTAAGTCTGGCAGGTTCATCCGTATTGTTGCTGGTAAAATTTCGTGCAAAACTTCTTTGACAAATTATGTTTTTTTTTATAATAAAAGTAGTTTATTTTAAAACTTGTCATAGGCCAGTTTGAAAATTCAACAGTCGTTTATAGAACTTGCATTTCTTCAACTGTTCACTCATAGTACACGGAGATACCTTTATATAAAAAACAACTATTCATTTATAAAATGTAATTCAAACTGTTCAAATATACCTTGAAGAGTTTTGTGAATATTTAAACCATAAAACACGAATATTATGTATGTTACAACTTTAATAATTTCAGGGAGACTACTGTTTATACTTACAGGCATCTTCTTATCAAAATTAATTTATACCATCAAATATATAATCTGTAAAAACACATCCATTAATCCTAATTCCTATACCAAATATCATATTTAAAGGGCCCATCACAAGTGTACGTCCAAGATTTTATCTTATAAATCTTTATTATAAAATTTATTTTATTTTATCCCTGGATCAACGCAGAAATACGCTGTCTTATGGCCCAACGTGATTCCTTGTTCAGAAAAGCAAAAAAATCTAACAATAATGAAGTTATGACACAACCGTACCACCCACCCTCCCATACAAGTAGAGTTGTATTGACCCACCCACCCTCCCATAACCTTACGGTGGTATTAGCCCACCCGCCCTCCCATGCGTGGTACGGTGGTATTGGCTCACCTGCCCTCCCATACGCGTACGGTGGTATTGGCCCACCCGCCCTCCCATACACGTACGGTAGTATCGGAGGGCCATCAGTCATCTGTGGGGCGAACCTTTTGAATTCGAATTTGTGGGTAATTCGATATACTAATTGACCCGCCCGCCCACCCATACACGTAAAGTTCTATTGACCCAACCACCCACCTATACATGTACAGTGCTATTGACCCACCCACCCCTCATACATGTACAGTGGTATTGACCCACCCGCCTGCCCATAAACGTACAGAGATATTGACCCACCCGCTTACCCATACACGAACAGTGGTACTGACCCACCCTTCCACCCATACACGTACAGAGATATTGACCCACCCGCCCGTCCATACACGAACAGTGGTATTGACCCACCCACCAACCCATACACGTAAGGTGGTATGGTCCCCCGTCTTACACATTTATATTGTACTAAAGGGGAGCTGAACGTCATAGTCAGATAAAAAAGTGACATCTGTTTCTTTTTTCTCTGTATTACCTAGTGATGCAAACGTTAGATAGGATCATCAGCCAACTTACACAGATGTAAGTGTACGCAACGCAGTGACCCACTCGCCCACCCATTCACGTACAGTGGTAGTGACCCACCCACCCACCCATGCACGTACACCACTGTAGTTGTATGATTGGGTGGGTGGGTCAATACCACTGTACTTGTATGTGGACGGGGTTACCGTTTTTCAAAAGTGCTCTTGGATGTTTTTCAAAAGTTTTCAACTCAATTCTGCTGCAATTAGTAGCTATTGGTTTACAGTCAATTTACCATTAGCATATCAATACCACTATAGTGTATGGGTGGGTCAATGCAACTGTACGAGTATGGGTGGGCGGGTTGGTCAATTCCACTGTACGTTTATAAGTGGGCGGGTGGGTCAATACCACAGTACGTGTATGGGTGGGACGGGGTCAATACCACTGTACGTGTATGGGTGGGTGGGTGGGTCAATACCACTGTACGTGTATGGGTGGGGGGTGGGTCAATACCACTGTATGTGTATGGGAGGGCGGGTGGGTCAATACCACTGTATGAGTATGGGTGGGCGGGTGGGTAAATACTGCTGTACGTGTATGGGAGGGCGGGAATGTTACTGATAACATATCACTCTATATAACACTTTATATAACTCTATATAACTCTATATAACACTCTATATAACATATCATTCAGTACCACTGTACATGTATGGGTACCACCCATGGGCCAATACTACTGTACGTGTATGGGTGGGTGGGTAGGCCAATACCACTGTAAGTTTATGGGTGGGTGGGTGGGCCAATACCACTGTACGTATATCGGTGGGTAGGCCAATACCACTGTACGTGTATGGGTGGGTGGGTGGGCCAATTGCATTGTAAGTGTATGTGTGGGTGGGTGCATTGTATTCCTTCTGAGAAATAGAGTCAAACAGCTTCTGAGAAATTCTTGTTTACAATTCACTTACAGACTTTTTCAAACACAAAAGCAATCCTCCCAAGAAATGTGGCGTAAAATCAAAGGTCTTGGCTTAGGAAAAAAGAGAGAATCTCATTCTCCAAAAAAAAAAAAAAAAAGAGTTAATGTGCCATTAAATGATTTAAATAGGTTTTTCACTTCGTGTGGTCAAACGAATAGCCAAGATGCAGTAGATAAACACATCCAAGAGTTTTCGTATGCTCCAAGAGTTATGCAAGCGGGGTTCTGTGAATTTGCTTTCAAACCTGTTATTCAAATTGATGTTTTGAGAGCTAGCTATTCGTCGTATAACCATTAATGCTGTAGGTTCAGATAGTATTCCCATCCGTTTTGTAAAATATATCTTGTTTGTCACATTACCTATAATCACAACTATTTTTAATAGATCCCTCAGAAATTGCATCTTTCCTTGTCAGTGGAAGTCTGCCCTTGTTCGTCCTTTGCAAAAGACCTCAACTCCTTCTAATTGCCAAGACTTCAAGCCAATCTGTATCTTGCCCGCTTTATCTAAAGGTCTTGAAAGAGTAGTTCACTGTCAAATTATTGAATACTTAACAAACCAGAATATTTTAAATGATTTCCAGTCGGGCTTCCGCACTACTCACAGTACCGAAACAGCTCTTCTTCGAATTACTGATGACATACGTAAAGCGATGGATTCTAGTCAGGGAACTATTCTTACTCTCTTTGATTTCTCAAAAGCTTTCAATTGTGTAAATCATCAACTTCTTCTTTTAAAATTGAGGGCATTAGGGTTTTCTGACCAAGTAGTTTCCTGGCTAAGGTCATATCTTTCCGGCAGGCGGCAGTGTGTACAGATCGGTGACGAGACATCTGACTGGGAACATGTTACTTGTGGTGTGCCCCAAGGCTCTATACTGGGACCTTTGTTGTTTGTCCTCTATGTCAATGACATAACTTCAAGCATCACTAATTGTAAATATCACATGTACGCCGACGATCTCCAAATATACCTGTATTTTTGTCCAAACATGGTAAACTACTCTATTCAGATGATGAATGCTGATATATCCAATATAGTTAAATGGGTGGAAAAGAATGGTCTTAATCTGAATAGCAGCAAGATGTAGCCAATTATCATAAGACATTCCCGGCTCAGAAATGCAATCAACCATGATACCCTACAAGAGATAAGTGTAAATGGACAAGCTGTTCCTTTTTGTAACAAGTCTTGGGGTAACAATCAACACTACTCTTACTTGGAACGAAGCCGTTGTCGAGACATGCAACAGAGTATTTGCAAGAATGCACTCGCTAAAAAGACTTCAACACTTTCTATCAGCAGAATCAAACTGATCCTAGTCAAATCACTCATATTTCCCTATTTTACTTACTATAACTCAGTACTCAATGACATGACTGTATCACTTAGTGAAAGACTGCAAAGGACTCAAAATTACTGCCTCCGTTTCGCTTTTAACATACGGAGAGATGAGCATATATATAACTCCATACTATATCCAGTCTAAAATTTTGAAACTATCTGATCAGAGGTCTATCAAAATTCTCTCTTTTACTCATTCTTTCATTACCAAAAAATCACCAAAATATTTTTCTAAAGATTTTGAGTACGTGGCGGAAAGAAGTTCAAGTGGATCAAGATCGGGATCTTCACTTTTGCGCATGCCCCATCACAGAACAGCTGCATACGACAAATCTTTCACAATAACGGCGTGTCGCTTATGGAACTCCCTCCCGATAAATATTACCTCAATCCCTAGCCTTTCCCGGTTTGTGGTGTCTTTAAAACAACATTTCATGGAGCGGATGATTTCGGCCGGTTCGTCTTAGGGCTTGGGCTCTGCTGGGGTGGAGTTGGTAGCGAGTGGTATGCATGAGAGGATGTATGAATGGAAAAACATATTTAAAAATTTTTGCAATACTCTGTTTTACTAAAATTATTATTGTTGTACAGTATGTTCATGTTATGTAATAATGTAAAATGTATGTTTTTAAAACTGTTCATGCTAAATTAAGTAGTAAGCTTTTTTTTCTTTAAATGACTTATAGCTATTTAATATGGCATTTTCATTTCTTTATTCAGTTATTATACTTTATTATTGTTTGACTTAAGGTTAAGTGTAAGAAAGGGCCATGTGGCCCTAACTTCGCCTTTTTTGTAAATTAATTACATAATTAATTTTCAAAATAAAGAAATTTCTATTCTATTCTATATTTTTATATTAAGCACTTTTACCGAATTATTTTATTTGATTGGAAAACCTATTAATATAATTTAATGAAAACGTCATTCTTAACAAGAAACGTTAACATTAGAGAGTATACGTTTTATTTTTCAAAGCATGTATAGTAATGGTTGATAATGATGCAAGAGTTATCTGATAAACTTTGTAGGTGAAGAACGAAAAAATAATAAAATATTAATTTAGAAGGGCACACTGTGCTAGAAGTTACATGTTTAAGTTTACATGGCCTAAATTAAAATGCGCACACGTACCAAGTGCCACACATCTAATAATAGTAGATTATCGTAAAATAAATAATAATAAACTATGAGATTGTAAAATATAAACAAATATGTACAGTAAATTATACTATTTTTAGTTATTAGGTTAGAGAGGACAATTAAAATATCAGACGAATTAAAATTCATTGTACATTTAAAATACATAATAATATTGTATCACGTAGATATATTTTTAGTTCCAAACTAAAATTGTTATATTATTACTATAACAACGTTAAATTGTATAAATAATATGTTTATCTTTTTAATATTACATTTTTAATTTTGAGTAACTTATTTTCAATAAATATACATTTTGGAAAAAAGGAGATTATTAGATAGAATGAACACTTATATGTATTTAAGTAATATCTGCAGTCAAACATCATAGTTGTTAGGATGTCAAACTAAACAACGTAAACTATTTCACTTATTGACCCACTTACCATAACTAACTTAATTTCACAAAAATAATTCTATTTCAATGTGGGTCTGATTGGAATCATTTTGTTCTCCTAGAAAGCAAGTTTTATAATCTAAAAAAGAAAGAAAAATGTGAATCAGTAGTTTCTCGCCATGTTTTACTTGCACATTTATTACGGTATCAACACTGCTTTAATTCTGCTGATTTTTATTCATCCTACAAAAATTATATTTGATCTATAGGATGTAACAGTTCTTCGGCGGTAAAAGTATACGGCCTGCTTTCAGAGAGCGTAAAGTAGCTGTGCTGAGTCACACGTAAAAGTTTAACTTTATGTAAATGTAAAGGAGTTGAGATAGCGCAAACTATCATAACTATCATAGAACACTATGAAGAATATGGCAGTTATAGAACACAGTGGAATGTCTACAATATGGCTGTGAAACTTATAGCAATTTTTCAATAGGACAATTTGTTAGAAAAGACATCTTTTTACATTTCAAAATGTCCGCACTTAAACGGATTCCATATTGAAACTATGGAAATTTTTCCAAAATCCCTTCTTATTGCACATGTAAAACATAAGACAGTGTTTAATAGTGTTTAAAAATAAACATAAAAACAAAATAGACTGTAATTAAAGTCTAAACATAAAAACAGAGATACAGTGTTTAATGAGTGAGTCAGTGGTATTTGGCTTGTATATATACAACATAGATTAGTACTCAACGAGTTACAGTGTACTTAATGGCCAATACATGAATCGTCAAATTAAATTATTCAAAACAGCTGGTTACGAGATGAATATGAAAAATAGTCATACTTAAGGTTTTAACTAATTATGCATAATAGTGGACAGAAAAACAGGGCCAAGTTTAAGTGGAAAAGTACACCGATGATTTATAATGTTGCCATGGTAACACTGCTCATTATTGTTGTGTGGCATTGAAACTTTTATATCACTAAGTCTACTTTAGTTTATAGGAGGTTTGTCATTAATGTTACTGTGAGTGTTTGAGTTTCGTTCCTGAGGGATAAGTAGAGTTTTTTCATAAAATTGTTACTTAATAGGGGGAATTCCTGCCATATATGAATTGTTATTAATAAGAAATCGAATGTTAAACTAGACTTACGGTCTAGGTCTTTATGTCTGAACCCAAGTTTAGCTGAAATCAATCAATGAATTCTTACAATGAAAATAAAAGTTCACTTTTTACTTTTATAATATTAAGAATCATTATAGTAAACTGTTCTGTAATCTATTTTAGATATTTAGGAGAGTGCACAGTTTAGTGATAACATTCAGAAACAGACCCCCCTTCCCAAAGCTTTTTGATGTGTTTCGGTTGGTTAGTCATTCTGAAGTAGACAAGGGGTGCGTGTCTCTCGTACCATAGTTGATTCCTATTTCGTCAATTTCGCTAATATATTGTTTCCCTGCGTTATTCGGACTCTTCTCTTTTTCGTAAGACGGAATCTTCTATCGGATAAATTTATTTCCATGATAACTTTTCTGGATGGAGTTGTTGACATTACAACTCTGAATTACTGTGAACTGATTAACTCGTTACATTGAAGCGCTATACATTTAATTAGTTTCATTTATTGTAAATATGAACCTGAAATGTTACACTAAAATAAACTTGTAAACCGTTTAACATTTCGAGGAGTGATTTTTAAGTGCGGCTTTAAGAAAGTGCATTATTTAAACCGACATCAACTTGGAAGCTTATCGGTAAGTTTACCCTGGCACTGGAGCGAAGGGGCTCCATTTTTATATCGACTGCTACGTCATGGATGACGTTATAGCCTACAACTATCATCAATCTACAATTCAATGACAAGTTGGCCACTGCCTAGGTGACGTCATTGGATGCTGTCTGTCAGGCATACAATATTATAAGGTAATTTTACCACCCGTTATTTAAGTTTATATTAGTGATGCCGTCGGTCTCCATCAGTTTGCATAGTATGCCATATTGACACATTTAATATATATAACATGAAAAACTTTAGCAACAACTAAATACATGACAGCTTCAATCACCGTCTCATTGGTTTGGCTCTTCAAGTCCTATTGTGCCTTGGGAATTTGTTTACTGACGTCTACAGCTTTTATGTACTTCTAAAAAAACTTGTTAAAAATATATTATAATTATATTAAAACTAATACTACATATATTTTAATTGGTGATACTAATATTAACACTTTAGGTTTAAATATAAATGACAATTTTCAAGACAGCTACCTCAATTTATTATATGAAACTGGTCTTACTGAATGTATTAACAGGCCAACCAGAGTTATTGAACATTCAAGGACGTATTGACCATATCTGTATTAAACATTGTGACTACATGGCCGTGATTGCGGGTGTACTGTGTACGGACCTGACTGACCACTATGCGGTGCTGATAGGTATGGAACGTGACGCCTCACGTGTCAGTGCCCGCACTGACACCCTTACTTACCTAGACCAGCAGGAACTACAAAGACTATTGGAGGCTCAGTATTGGGACCATGTTCTGGCTCATCAAGATACTAATTCTTGTTGCGACGCCCTTTTAGATACGTTGGAGTCGTTAAAACTGTCATCAATTAAACTCAAAAAACAAAGCTCTCGTTAAAAGAAGCTTAAACCCTGGATTACAACAGATTTAATTAGAGGAATTAGGAAAAGAAATAAGTTAAGCAAAACTTAAGAAAAACAACCTTTTAATGGACATCTAAGAAAATATTACATTACTTTTCGTAACTATTTAACATACCAAATAAAACTTACTAAAATTGTTTATTACAAGGACAAGTATTGAAGTCATCAAATGACCCTAAGATATTTTTGAAAATTATAAATGAAATAACTGGTTTGCAAAAAACAAGATTCGTTTCCTATTCAGAACTTCGTACAGACGTCGGACTCCGGCGGTGAGGGGGCTTAAGCTGTGGCTAATTCCTTCAATGTTTTCTTTTCTCAAGTAGGTTTAAATCTAGCGAGGGGCTTACCAGGCCTAGCTGGCCCGCCCGCCTTAGGTGGACGACGCCGTGTACCGAGCCAGACATGTGTTCCGAATGGAGCAAGTTACCGTAAGCGAGGTGAGATGTGTGTGGCTGAGATGCGTGGTGGTTCAGCTCCTGGTTGCGACAAAATTCCTACATTTGTATTGAAAAAGAATATTAAATTTCTACTTCCTCCCCTAAAACATTTGATTAACTTAAGTTTCCACTCAGGCGTTTTCCTGATAAATTAAAATTAGCTTAAGTAATACCGTTGCATAAGTCTGGGAGCAAGAGTGACTTTAATCATTACATACCTATCTTCTTGCTTAGTCCGATAGGAAAATTGTTAGAGAAATGTGTAAAGAAGCAGTTTCAATCCTATTTAGAAACAAACCATCTAATTTCAGGTTCTCAATTTGGGTTCAGGAAGGGAAGGAATACTTCAGATGCGTTATATAAAATTAATTCACTAATTATGGATTCACTAAATGATAATTATAAAGTACTACTGAGATTTATATATTTGGCAAAGGCGTTTGATAGTATTGTCGAAATTTATTATTTAAAAAATTAAATTAATTGGAGTTGATGGTGTGGCATTGGGTTGGTTCAAGACTATCTAACCGATAGGCTTCAAGTTGTATCTGTTGATAATCAAATAGTGATTCTTAAAAGGTAAACTATGGGGATGTTCAAGGAAGTACTCTAGGATCCTTGCTATTTTTAGTTCATATCAATAATATAGATCAATTGATTATATCAAGTAAGATACTTTTATTCACGGACGATAAGGTAGTTAGTTATATTCAAAGGTAAGACATGGAACCAAGTATTTGAATTAGCAGCTAGGGAGTTGAAAATTATTAAAATCTGGTTTATGAAAATATTTTAACAATGAATTTATCTAAAACCAAAATTTTATCAATCGCCCTGCGGCCAGTGAGCGAGCCACCTGCAGAGCTTCAATTAATTGGTGCTGCACTCTTGTACTAACAGTGCAGGTGGAACAGATTATGTTTGCCAGCCCATTGAGAAGGTAGACCAGTACAAGTATCTAGGTATAATTATTGATACAAGGCTTAGATGGCAACCTCACGTTAACTATTTAAAAATTAAACTTAGGAAAATGATATATGCTTTTAAGAACTTGAGACAAATATTGAATAATAATGAATTAAAAATGGTTTATTATGCACATGTTCAATCTCATCTGCTTTACGGCATTATTTCTTGGGGAGGAGCCATCAAGACTGTTTTAGAACCTTTAAACGTTATAGATAAATAAATTATTAAATCAGCTTTAAATAAAAATAAACAGTACCCTTCTCCTCTCTTATTTACAGAGTCAGATTTACTAAGTATTAGGCAATTATTTATAAGAACTTTGTTGGTCTACACCTACGCACATAAAGAAGTCTTTCTTACCCTTATCAACAACGGCTACCAGACAAGTAGCACAAGGGGTTGTAGGGGTGTGCGGGTCCCGGTCATTGAAAGTGCGATCAATATGACCAATGCACATTTTATCGCCAGTACTGTTTACAGGCATTTGCCTCCAATGATAAGGGACCTGCAGGACGAACCGGTTAGCGAATTCAAGTGACTGGTTACAACCTGGCAACGACTGCGCTGAGTCACTCTGTTTACTGTGACTAAACTTGTAACTCTTTCTTGAACTCTATACACGATAGAATAATATTTTATGTCCTACCGTATCAATATATTTGGTTGATTATTTCCTTTATGATTTTTATTTAAATGATGCTCCATGCTCATGCTCCATATTATTTTCTTATTTTATATAGTCTAAACGCAAATTAGTGTCTAGTTATATTGTGTATCAAATGTACTCTATTTTGTTATAATAGTATTTGTTTGTTTTTTAGTGGAATGTTCATTTATACCTTCAAATTTTATTTATTACATGTTTATAATTTTATCGGCTGGTAATTTTGTATACAGTTTATAGTTAATATTTAGGTTAGAAATCGTAGGCACACACAGGCCATGAGCCCATGTGTGCCTGCGATTTCAATAACATTTCTATTTTATTAAATTATGTACCACCTTTCAGTGAAATAAATGTTGATTTGATTTGTTGTGGTTGTGTTTCCCATAAACTCACTGAATATGCTTTATTCTCAGCTCATTACAGTACAAATGTGACAAAGGGGATACCATTGAGAACTAGCAAGGCCGTACTGAATATTCCGTATGTTAGCAACAGAACCATATCTAGACGTTTCGGCTTTCATAGCATTCATTATTGTCTCCATACTTAAGTGAGGGATATAAACATTAGTATACATAAAAGTGAAAAACAAATTTCTTGTTAGTTAAGTCATAATTAAGTTTTCGTTTTCCTTTTACAGTATTATTTGAAAATAAAAAATTAAATTTATTTCTTCGTTAAAGAAGAAAATGTTAGACGTTTTATTTTGACCAAAATGCTCATACATATTTTTGGGAATTATTTTTAATTTTTAAACCTAGTAACAAGTAACCGCAGTAAATACGTTTTAGACTATTCTTAGAACTAAAGATGTAGGAAAGTAAAAGATAAATATTTATGTTTACGTTTCTTTAACGGTTTATCATCTATAATTTGACGCCTCTTCTATATTGGATTAGTAAGTTGATTATACCATCTTGATTCATTTATTTCCATAAACTGAAAAATTGTGAAATATATTTTCCTTTTATTTCATAAATTATACTTACATACATGCACCGACTGTTGGTTAGCCTGGTGTTGATTTGGCACTTCAGAATTACTGTACTTGTCACAGCTTTATTTTAAAAAGATAAATTAAAATAAAAGTTTCAATTTAAAAATGAATAAACTCATCACTGAATATTTAAAGGTAGCTTGATTTGTAAAACATCACATTATAACCGGAAGAACCTAAATTGCAATATACGATATCAGTATAAAAGTATATTTTTGTAGAGAATTTCATGTGCCCGTATCTTTCATGGATTTGTAAGGGTTGATCTGTCAATATAACAGTATTAGGTGATAGTACATTTAATTGCATTTAAACTAAAATGTATTGAACATAGTTGATAGAGATTTACAAAATATCCATCACTTAATCTTTAAAACATAATTGTAAGGTTGTTTACTATCAAATACATAATATAGTGTTACAGACCGTTTCTAGCATCTACTATTATAGCCCATCGGGGCTCTTTAACGTTGTGTATTTTAATAAAGGAAATTTATATGTTTAGTTGACTTTCATAGTCACACTGGGAAAAATATTTTATTTACTGAGTAGATCCTTCTTTGGACCTAAAAATCAAAGAAATGCACATAGATCATAGTAAATGTTTAGAATAATTTAACTCAATATTTTGAATTTAATTTTTAAACTCAGTAATATTAAGTTTTTTTATTAATTACATTAACACATAAAAAATAGACTATATATTTAATAAAGTGGGTTCATAATTACTTTTTATGAAGGTACATTTGTAAGAATGGTTTCGTAATTAATTAACTCCCTACATAATGGCCAGTGAATAGCTCCAGATTATAATAATAAACTCTATAATTCCTCACTTTCATAGAAGGGCAAGAAAATTATTACGTGTTTCAATAAAGACATAAATCGTAAAACCATTCAGACCAGTTTTATATGTGGGCTTTATTTTATGAGGATGACGTCAGCTCTTGAATTGTAATGGTATCAATCAATAGCTCACATTCAACTGCAATCAGATGTGTTTATTCAATGACGTTACCAGGACATTGAGATTTAATACGTCATTTTTATAACCACTTATTGACAAATTAGGTGGTCCTTAAACATAATGTTAAATTATTGTCATTTTATAAAGTTTATACATTTTCCCAGGCAATCGTCGCCAACACAATAGCTAATTACGTATTTCGTACAGACTAATTAAGACGTAAAATACAATATTTTAGGTCATATTATACAAAATTAATGCTTCAACTTAGTGATGAAAGTTCGGATCCCAATCTTTTACTGGAACAGTTTTACATCAAATATGCCCAATCTGTGTCTTAATAGTAAATAAATAAATAATTAAGTGGCCATTTACTTGAGAGGAGTTAGTTGTTTATAACAATTCCTAATATATTACGATTGTTGCAACTAATTTTTCACATAGCACCATTGCAATATTAATAAGTTAAATTAATGTTAAAAACTTAATTCATTAACTGACAGTGTATCATGGAATTTGTTAATTATTTTGCTGAATTCATATAAAAATTTAATAAATATTTCACTTGAATAATAATAATTAAGTTATTCTATACACAACAGGAATGGTTCCAATACTCGGATTGTTTGTATTGAATATTAATTAATTAATATCTGCTATAGTATTTGTTGTTGTTAGTTAGATGTGTACAATATTGCAATATCAATTCATTAAATCCTGTCGACTGTCAGTTTTGAGGAGCGCATGTATTACATCCGAGAGAACGCCGCAGAATCACTCTAGTATTACAATTAAATCTCCCACTTTAATCTCTCTTTTTTAGCAACAGACCTAAGATGATTTAAATTTAAAAGTTTAAATCATCAATAACCATCATTTATTAGGACAATGAATTGTTTAAAACTAAATGTTTATGCGTAAATGCAGTTTTTATTTTATATAAACCTTTCAATGATGTGGTGGGTATTTAAACTCTAGTGAGGATTTGTTCCTATTTTTATCTAACACAATACAACTTGCAGTCTTATATCTCTCCAGGATCATATGGTGCATCACTAACACATGTGTTTAACCATTATTAACGAGGACGAGTCAGTGCAAGATTTTATTGCTTGGGACTTCTAAAATTCACAACAAAAATATAACTCGAGAGACAAAAATATAAAAGGTTATGCTTTAGGGTGTTCGATCAAAAATTATTTTTGCAATTTTTTGGAATAAAAGTTTTTGTTTTGTTACAAGTTAAAATTTTATAATTGTGTTGAGGTAAAAAACAATAAAAAAAAATTATTCGGAGATGTGGCTACCTAAGGGGGTTAATTTCTTGGTTCCTAAATCATTAAAAGCTGTGCGATATATTTTATTTAAATTTTGATAATATAGTGGACAAATGATACCAACATACCTAGAGCAAATTAAAACTAATAATAAAAATAACATTTTTAAAAGTGTAACCAATTATTATTTGATAAATGACAATTTTGGTGATGTACGAATTTCGAGTTGAAATTAATACAATTAACTTTCTCCAAAAAAGTCGAATAATAATACATGCAATCTTTATTGATAAAGTTTACAGTAAATTAAAGAGTTATTCTCGGTTGTGCTCCAGACACGCAGCAAGAGTGCTGTTACTCTCCCATGCCAACACCAAGGGATCCATTCAGCTTGCTACTCGTGCGACAGTGGCGGCGAAACGTTGAAGTGAACTTCATCCAGCGCCGAGCTAAGGCGCTCGGACGATCACCCTCAACTCTTTTATGTTTTGTTACTTTGATTTTTGGTTTTCTCATTAAATTTCAATACAAATTGAAAATTGTAAGCCTAATTTTCTTAAATGTGATTCCTTGACATATTCATCAAGTGTTCACATTTAATCGACCTACTTACTATAGAGGTCTCCGATATGATGAAAGGGAGATTCCTCCGGGACTACTCACTTCTTGAGATTGGGCTACTTCTTTAGTATATCTGCTTTCCAACCAAACTAACACTAGTGTCTTGGTTAGCAATAATAATAATAAAATAAAAAGGAGAAAGGTTGTTTGTCAATTTTAAGTTATTCATCTTGATGGGAAAATGTATGAACAAACTAGAGACGCATGTAAACCTGGAAGCATTACAATGTTCTAATGTAACAAAAGGGGACATGGATGTGGTAAATGATCTGCTTTCTCAGGTTAATGTAACCAAAAATAGCTTTCATTAGCTTCTAACTGTATTTACCTTTTTAGAATAAATTCAACAATTGTTATTTGATGCTAATAGTAGAACAAAAATGCCAAGGAAATGTGTTCTACAGTATTTATCATTAAGCACTTAAACACGTTTATATGGGCGAAAATATTTAGGAGAAACCATCCAGGAATGACTAGTACATCCGTAAAATGACTAGTAAAGCCAGGAGTACAAGCTGAGTCTTGAGAGAAGCATGATACCTGTGAGGCGTGCTTTGTGTCTCAGGAAGAAAGACCATAAAAGCAAAATACATGTAAACAGTGTGATGTTTGCTCATGAAAAACATGTGGATGTTTCCAGACCTACTTTACTAATGAAACAAACTTCCATGAGCAACAAGTTATAAAAAAAATTATTAAATAAAAATTATTATCGTATACGTATTATATATTAAATCATTTTATTATTAAATTTGTTTCAATTTTATAGCACCAACTAATCAAAATAAATACCTATATAGTTAAGAATTAAATTAAAATTAAAAATTAAATTTAAACATTTCTTAATATATGCCTAATTACTTACTAAATAACATTATAAATCACACCACAAAAAGGTTAAATTAAAGTCATTCAATACAGAAATCTTTTGTAAAAGCAATCAGGAATAGTTTTCTTAACATTTATGTTACGAATTATATATCTCTTATAAACTGTCAGGTAAATGAGATGGTTAATTGTAAGCCAATTTACAAATTTATTTTCTACTAGAACTACAAAATAAGTTAAAAACAAAAAGTAAATATAAAAAATGTATAATTCGTCGAATATAAAAAATTCTTAATGTAACACATATATTAGGATATAATGAGGAAAACAAAACAATTGAATGTATTTAAAATATTAACTACCTTATCGTAGTTTTTTTATTATACTCGTATGAATTTAATTATTGGGATTTTAGTGCAAAATAAAATTATTTTAAAACTTTTTTTGTAATCACATAACTTCTAGAAAGTACCCACATGATTTCCGATTAATTGTTCAATCTTACATAATAAATAGTTAATATTGTTAAAATATTTTGTATAAAAAATATTTAGTCACTTTTTCACGAATATGTAGACTAGATTTAGATAATTTCTACCTTATCATAAAATATAAATAGGGGGACTTATATGTAAGGACTGATGAATAAAATGGAGACTGTGACTATGGAGTCAGTTTAGTCTACTAGATATATCACTTCAGTAAAAGGAAATCGTCAGGTAAAAGGAGTAGCAATTTGGGTAAAAGTCTTTCAGTTGAATTGCAAGTTTCCTGATTTCCCAATTTTCTGTGTGGTGGGAAAGTTTCTGTTAACTCTCCACAGTTTCTGAAGTCACACTTCCATTTAATGAGGCGGCAGCATTTATTTATCTAAGATTTATGAGGTGTTCTGCATTTTATACACATGTATAAATAGCTAAGGCCAATGAGCCTAACAAATTAAATCTGAGATACTGTACAGGCAAAGAAGCTAAGAACCAAAAGATAGGAACCGTTCATAGTTATTAAAGTCCACGTTTTCGAACTTGATCAACCACTAATTAGCAATATCTACAAATAAACATAACTCGTATGGATTTATTAAAATAAATGCTGTTAAAAGTCTTTGTTCACGTAGTAGTTAAATATACACTTATACATGTCTGTGTCATATTTATTATATAATGACAGAACTTTTACTTCATGTATAGGAAGGAACAAATACATATAGGATTGTATTTACTACATTTTACAAGTACATTCCACAACTATTTGTTGTTTGAGTATTATTGATCAGAAAGGTGAAGTAATAATAGGAAAGAGATGTGTTGAACAAATGTTAACAATTGACATGGTGATACAGGTTGTTTTGAGAAATACTAAGGACTGAGACACTTACTATTAAAACATTAAATCGATGAGATACAACGGCAGTTAGGGAAAAATTAACGTAGAATTAAACAAAAGGGTAGTTCTTATCACATATTAGTATAAGTAGGAAGAACAAAATGTTTGGTTTAATAACTCGTAGGTTACAAAAAAACTTGGGAAAATAATTTAAGGATTAGTAAAGAAATGAGTCAAGTTTTCTGTAATTGGAAAGAACTGAACAATAAAAAAAGGCATTCTCGTAGAAGAAGAATTCTTCAAAAACATTTATAATGTTAAATACTTAGGAGCAATTGCAACTAATTATAACCGATTGGAAGAAGAAAAAAAGCCAGACTAAAAAAGGAGACAGTTTTACCGAACTGTGAAACATCTGGTGTGGGATAAAAATATACCCACAAAAGAAAAAACGAAATATTTATACATATATTATAATCTTATAACTACATATACTCAAAAGCCGCGCACTAAGATTGACCAAATATGGAGTCGCATGCAGGCTAGAGACACGATAAATGTATGCAAAAGCGCAACTATTTATAGTTACAAATATAATATTATACATTTTTAGCCACTAAACCAGACCTAAACAAGTTTTTATTACTAGTATTTTTGTGAGCGTGTTGTTACAAAAAGATAAGGTATTTATTGATGATCTTTATTTTTAAAACTTGGTGTTCATCTGTTTCATGTGTGTAATAGCCAGAGGTTACGCAAAACTCATCCCAATACAGTACGTTTAATAATCTGCAAAATAAATATAAATTCAAACAAATTATGTCATAACATAGATAATCTATGTGATCTTAATTAACAGTAGTTTATAATTAACAGGTTTTTATTCATTCTAGTAAAGCGAGACATAAACTAGGTTAAAAGAAAGTATATATTTATTTCCATGAAATTGTAGCCTTGAGTTAAATAATATAGTTTTTTAATTAGCATAATACGTGTTGGTACATATACAGTACAAGTAAAAGTCACACAACACAAATTTATTACAATGTAAGCACAAAATGCACAAATATATTTCAATACAAGTACAAAATGCACAAATATTATGGTGATCGTAAGAAGGGTTGTATTATGAATACTTGGGAAGAGTTATTTATTTTTAAAGAAAAATGTAAGGATCGTGATAAATTAAAGAATGAACAGGTTAATTTTGATTCCGAAATAGTTTTTAATAATATATTTTCAGCAACTAAAAAGAACAGAAGTAACAGCCAATAAGGATTAACCAATAATATCACAGCAGCCGCCATTTTGACGATTCCAGCCAATGGGGTCACGTGATCATAAGCCTATAAATTGAGTTGTTGAACACCATTTACCATTCTTTTGTGAATCCCTCTGGTCTGAAGAAGGTGAGCGTGGTTCACCGAAATCGATCAACATAATATTTGTGCATTTTGTACTTGTATTGTAATATATTTGTACATTTTGTGCTTATATTGTAATAAATTTGTGTTGTGTGACGTTTACTTGTACTTTAAATAATATTACCAAGAATAAACGATTCAAAATAATATCTTATATTGTGTTTGGAAGTCTACAAACTAAAGGAAATAAGTGTCCTTAAACTTTAAGAGCTATATATTACATTTTGTGATTAAAATATTTGATTATGATAAAAGTAAATCATTGATTTATGTAGTATAAATTTATACGAGTAGATAAATTTGATACAAAATAGTTAAACAGTATGAAATAAAAGAGATGGAACGTAATTTGTAACTTTTAAGACTCGTAATCAAAGTAAAGTTTCCCGACTCTCAGCTGGTGGTGCAATTAGTCAAATATTACGGCAGATTGTGTGAAGGAATTTGCCACAAATAATGGCTTTTTATTTTTAATACTTCAAAACGCTAATAATTATTCTAATGTAATACCTAATGTAATACGATAATTAATCTAATGTAATACGATAAATAATCTAATGTAATACCTAATATGATACCTAATGTAATACGATAGTTAATCTAATGAAATACCTAACGTAATACGATAGTTAATCTAATGTAATACGATAAATAATCTAATGTAATACCTAATGTAATACGATAGTTAATCTAATGTAATACGATAATTAATCTAATGTAATACGATAAATAATCTAATGTAATACCTAATGTAATAGCTAATGTAATACGATAGTTAATCAAATGTAATACCTAATGTAATACGATAATTAATTTAATGTAATAACTAATTAAACCCCTGTAAACATTAAGGAATCTATTGATAATTACTAAAATATTGGTCGGCAGCGTAGTTGGTTCAATCCCAGCTTCATGTGCTAAAGGTTCTCAGTTCGATCCCAATCAGAGTCAATACATTTTGAGAAGGATAAGCTGATAATCACCGGCTGTTCATTTGTCATTGGGTATTAATTAATGACACTTTCTAAGGAATAGTCGGCCTTAGTTTGTAACAATGACTACATTCGGTCATCTAAACCATCACACTCATTCGAAATCCATATTCGCCCATATCTTGACGATCGGCGTCTTATGAATAAATAAAAAAAATAAATAAAAAAAACACATTAATGTTTATATAATTAAAATCAGTGTCTGGTTTTATTATAATGTATACTTTACTTTACTGGTGTGTTTAAATAGCATATTTATATTTATTTTAAATGTAATATTTTAAAACATACCTGCTTCTTACGAATTTGGGATTAAAACTATTGATAATCAAATCTAAAATGTAACAACTAAAATCTTTTCATAAAACTTAATATAATTTTACAATGGAAGTTTTAGATGTATAAAAATATAGATACAACGATTTAAATATCACAAACTACTGTAATAATATTACTACGTTTAATATTTATTTCATAGAAATCTTGCTTAAACTATAGCTCTTCTATTAAGATGGATCCACATTCTTTTGGTACATTACCTAAGGACCGTTGCTGTAACATGTATTATTTAAGCTATGTTAGTTATATGTTATCGAATATAATACAGTTAGTTCCTTATCTCTAATGTAATCATACTCATGGTGATATCTCTACCCTCAATAGAAACACAACTCCTGATGAGACCTTGAGGAGAACGGATGTTCTAGAGTGTGTTTAGACAGTAAATACTTGAGTTTATGTATCGGTGTAGGACAGGGTGCTAAACTGCTTGTATTTTTTTTTTTTTTTTTTTTTATTGTGCTTTGCCGTTTGTAATGGACGGACTAATAAGTCAATATAAAATCAATATTTAAAATAAGAGAACGTCATTCAACAATAATTTAATACTGTAAAAGTGAAAAGTTACAAGTATTGCGCAATGAATGTCAACCTCAGATAGAGGAAAGTCGTAAAGAAAGCCAAGTCTGAAGATGGAGCCTTCACTCCTTTGTAACTCCCCCTAATACTGTACTAAGCGTGTGGTTTGAGACATTCCTTTGAATGTAGTTTCCACCCACATGTACATGCGCATAATAAGAATCTGAACGAGTTTAACAAGGAATCACTTTAATTTACAAGTAAAGGTTTAAGACTACCTGGTACTGCCAACTGATCCAAGTGTTGACCCTCAGTTTACAACATTATCAAGTTAGTTTTTTAGTTATCATAATACGTGTTGGTACATATACAGTACAAGTAAACGTCACACAACACAAATATGTTACAATATAAGCACAAAATGCACAAATATTATGGTGTTCGATTTCGTTTAACCACGCTCACCTGCCTCAGACCAGAAGGAAGGTGGATTCTTCTTTCTCATAAATAATAGATTCTTTTGTGAATCCCTCTGGTCTGAGGAAGGTGAGCGTGGTTAACCGAAATCGATCACCATAATATTTGTGCATTTTGTACTTGTATCGTAATATATTTGTGCATTTTGTGCTAATATTGTAATATATTTGTGTTGTGTGACGTTTACTTGTGCTGTATTATAAAGTTGTAAAACATTAAGCTCACATCAATGCGCATTCCTCTTCATCATTTCTTGTGTGGTTTAAACATACACAGACGCACAGGCACAAACATATTTACACGATAATACTGGCGAGTATACGGAACGGGAAACCACGATAACAATACTACTCCCAGCTGACAAGCTATGTGGTTCTGTGGCTCCGGACAGTGGAGTGCATGGTCAAGATGTGAATCTCCCACTGAGCTAATAGTACTTCACTCAATGTATAACAACTGTGGATCGAAGCTACAAAATATAAAAATGATTACAATATTTAAAAAATCAGCAGCTAGGATTAACCAGGGCAACTAATGCACAACTTATTGTAACAACAACATTGAAAGAGGTGTTCAAAGAAGTGTTTAAATTGTTAGGTCTCATTAAAATACGTCATAATGAGTACAGCAGTAGGAAACTACTTCAAGTCATTAAAGCTACACTTCAACTTTGCAAATTCCTAAGTTCCATACAGTGTACTTTATAACCAAACATAAATGATTTAATTTATTAATATACGAGCTCGTATATTTTTTACTTTAAATTACTTTCAGACTTATTCACAAGAATTAATTACTTCCACTAAGAATTCACAAGAAGAACTCCTAAAATGTAGTGTTTTTAGGTATGTTTTGTTATATTTACTTACTTTAAGTAGACAGTTTAGTTGAAAAAAAAACGGTTTCATATTTATATATTTATGTTTGAGTTTTTAAAGTTATCACGTTATTAGTTCTAAAATGTTTACTGTAATGATAGCGTTTATTTTGAAAACTGTGATAGAAAGAAGTAATTAATTAATTGTTACAGGTTGAATCACATAAAGTAAAATATATTTTTACTTTAATTTTAACAATACAAACTATTTATTTTATTAAGAAAATTATATTGGCTGTGGTCGTAATGGGATGAGAAAAACACAAATTACTGTAACGTAGGTAACCCAGTTTGGAAGGTTAATGGTGTTACGGAACCCTTGGCTTTGTAAGTGGAGGGTACATGGGGCCGGAGAAATGTTGTTGTAGACTGAACCTTTCAATAAACCATAAAAAGGTGTTGAAAAATACATTTTAATAAATTGACGTTTTATAACGTTTGATACCATACTGTATTATGAGTATTTTCTTAGATTAAAATGTAATATTGATATTCAAAAACAAACTGTTTATAAGAAACTCGTTATTATATAAATAAACTTGACTCCGAAATGGATAAACAATTAATTCGAAATGGAATGTGAACAATGCCATTTATTTGTATTTTGCCGATAAGAAATGAAACTAGTATAATTAATTGAAGTCAAACCATCATATATGTTAGGCCTAAATTGATAAAGACAATTTATAAAAAATAGTTTTTATCAATTGACTATTTGTATGTTGAATGACATAACAGCACCTCTTCAACATTGACTTATGTTTATCGTCTCTGCACTTACGTCTGTTGACACGTTCCGAAACATCTGTATCATTACAACATAAAACACTGTATAAAAGTAGTGCTGTTAAAAATGCTTTTATAATGTTTTAAAGAAATTATTGGCTATTGCCAGTTTGCTTACATTCTTCAAAATATGTGAGCTGATTGCTGTTTCGAAACTAAAAAATAAACTTCCTAAACTATTATTACAGATCTCACCACAACTTTGATACGATCTGGATAAAAATCTTCCTTTTGCAGTTATGTGTCATTTCTATAAGCATTTGAAAACTGTTTCTGAATTTTATTGATGATAGAAAGGTATGTGTTTGCTTCAGGAAAAATATTGTGCAAGGAGAAACTTCGCTTTCAGACTAGGGGATCAATACTCAGACATTGTACACTCCCAACACGTATCTACGTACTATAATTGTATTACATTGACTTCCTACTTCCCTTTCAGACTAGGGGAACAATACTCAGACAATGTACACTCCCAACACGTATCTACGTACTATAATTGTATTACATTGACTTCCTACTTCCCTTTCAGACTAGGGGATCAATACTCATACATTGTACACTCCCAACACGTATCTACGTACTATAATTGTATTACATTGACTTCCTACTTCCCTTTCAGACTAGGGGATCAATACTCAGACATTGTACACTCCCAACACGTATCTACGTACTATAATTGTATTACATTGACTTCCTACTTCCCTTTCAGACTATGGGATCAATACTCAGACATTGTACACTCCCAACACGTATCTACGTACTATAATTGTATTACATTGACTTCCTACTTCCCTTTCAGACTAGTGGATCAATACTCAGACATTGTACACTCCCAACACGTATCTACGTACTATAATTGTATTACATTGACTTCCTACTTCCCTTTCAGACTAGGGGATCAATACTCAGACATTGTACACTCCCAACACGTATCTACGTACTATAATTGTATTACATTGACTTCCTACTTCCCTTTCAGACTAGGGGATCAATACTTAGACATTGTACACTCCCAACACGTATCTACGTACTATAATTGTATTACATTGACTTCCTACTTCCCTTTTAGACTAGGGGATTAATACTCAGACATTGTAAACTCCCAACACGTATCTACGTACTATAATTTTATTACATTGACTTCCTACTTCCCTTTCATTCCTACAACCATTATTGCTGGCAATCACGAACGGTAGTAAATTAATCCTGTATGTTTTATAGCAGATTGTATACCATAAAAAATGTTAAAATAAAAAACTAACTCTATCCTAAACTTCGTATAGTTAAGTATAATACCCACTATACCTAATGAGCAAGTGAAGAAATACATTTTAATTGCATGAACAATTTAACCGTAATAAATCAAATTACGAGTTTTATATTAAGTTATTTCTTGCTTTATTTTTCTGAATTCTTTACTTGTATATTTTAAATGTTTCCTACATATATTTCATCAGTAAAACTCTAAACATTTATGATTGAGAGTGTAAATATTAAAAATCCTATTTTACTTGCTAGTACGACATTTACTGTCCTGCACCAATTTATGTTAAATGATTGTGGTGAGAGTTGTTTATTTCAATAGTTATTTATTTGCAGTATCGAACTTCAGAATCAATTATGAAGACAAAGATAATGCTGTTTTGATAAGTATTATCAATCTATATGTAATAATATATTAAATAAGACTAACCATATTTAGAACATACATACTTTATATTATATTTATATATTATATTATTTAGGATTTTCAATTTTATTTCAATTTGCTAAATTTAACGTTTAACATAATTTACGTTTGCTAATATAAATGTTAAAACATTTATTTGATGATGTTGGTATGAGGATAGGTTGGTCAAACGGTAAATTACATTCGATTTTATACAATAATAACGTTTCCTTTTGATAAAATGATTTTTTTATTTAGTGATAAACCCTACGTATTATTTTCGAGTTTTATGAGAATATATACTAATAATTTTGTAATTGATAAACAAGATAAATTAATTAACAAATTGCAGAATAATATTTCATAATAAATTTATTAAACAAGTGTAGATATGTGTACATTTTATGGCTTACTTATAAACCGTAAATATGTTTCACTGTAAATACAGTTAGTTAAATCACAAAGAATATCTGCAGACCCCAACACGTGTTACTTGCCACCATAAGATATATTTCTGCACTAACTGTCAAGCAACGCTTTCCTCGTATTTCTTATGAATTCATTTTCGTTTCAATATGTCTGTGGAATAATTTCTGTATTGTACAAAAACTCTAAATTGAATTTAAATAAATAATAATAGTTATTTAAAACTAAGTATATTTACAGCTGAACAAACTATGATACACTTTTTTCAAAACATGTTTTTTTTTTTAATTTTACGTAGTATTATATCTATAAAGTAACAGATATAAATATAATACTACATAATAGAGTCAAGTGTATTGCTAGACACTCGACTTACTAAGGACAATCGTTTGAATACTAAATAACGTAAACATTATTGAAGTTATGAGTACCAATATGAAACGATTTGCCATATTATACTAGCAATTCGTATCTGCAGCAGTTTTATTAAAAGTGAAACTAAATATAAAATTAGATTTTCGTACTGAATTTTGCTGAATTAGTCTGTAATATTGTCATATACTATGAATAACTGATGTGGATCATAGAGATAATCAGTCGAACCCTTCAATGTCAATGAACAAGGAAATTTTACAAGAGTAAAATAACTTTAAGGAGTTATGGATAGAAATACATTATCATACTCATAATCATTTACCACAAAGTTTGGTTCATATCTTGAAAGTCTGTTTTCTTAATATCATTTGTGTAGATATTTTTATGTTGCTAACTAATAACATTAAAAGAATAGGGTATAGATTATATATATCCCTTATATTTGTGTCTGATTTTTTTACACAAATCAACAGAAGAACCTGTCAAGGTTGTAATTAATCTTGACCTTAGGCTGAGCAAATATTCTTCAATAATTTTAGAATTAAGTACTGTACAAATTCTAAACGACTTCAAACAAATTAAATTAAAAAAATGTCTGAGATTTCGATTGAAAATTCTTCATCCTATAAGTTAGTGTGTTTGTTTAGTTATTGGAAGCAACCACGTTAATCGATCGTAAGAAAGTTTGATGTTTATGTACCTTACACCAACGTAAAGCTATCTGTAAGTAATATTTCTTAAATAATTAACTCCAAGGGATGTGCGGATGTTTATATACCTCACACCAACGTGAAGCTATCTGTAAGTAATATTTCTTAAATAATTAACTCCAAGGGACGTACGGAAGTTTATATACCTCACACCAACGTGAAGCTATCTGTAAGTAATATTTCTTAAGTAATTAACTAGAAGGGACGTACGGCCAACGTGATGCTATATGTAAGTAATATTTCTTAAATAACTAACTCCAAGGGACGTAAGGCCAACGTAAAGCTATCTGTAAGTAATATTTCTTAAGTAATTAACTCCAAGGGACGTATGGCCAACGTGAAGCTATATGTAAGTAATATTTCTTAAGTAACTAATTCCAAGGGACGTACGGCCAACGTGAAGCTATCTGTAAGTAATATTTCTTAAGTAACTAACTCCAAGGGACGTACGGCCAACGTGAAGCTATCTGTAAGTAATATTTCTTAAATAATTAACTCCAAGGGACGTACGGAAGTTTATATACCTTACACCAACGTAAAGCTATCTGTAAGTAATATTTCTTAAGTAATTAACTCCAAGGGATGTACGGATGTTTATATACCTCACACCAACGTGAAGCTATCTGTAAGTAATATTTCTTAAGTAATTAACTCCAAGGGACGTACGGAAGTTTATATACCTCACACCAACGTGAAGCTATCTGTAAGTAATATTTCTTAAATAATTAACTCCAAGGGACGTACGGATGTTTATATACCTCATACCAACGTGAAGCTATCTGTAAGTAATATTTCCTAAATAATTAACTCCAAGGGACGTACGGATGTTTATATACCTCATACCAACGTGAAGCTATCTGTAAGTAATATTTCTTAAATAATTAACTCCAAGGGACGTACGGATGTTTATATACCTCATACCAACGTGAAGCTATCTGCAAGTAATATTTCTTAAATAATTAACTCCAAGGGACGTACGGATGTTTATATACCTCATACCAACGTGAAGCTATCTGTAAGTAATATTTCTTAAATAATTAACTCCAAGGGACGTACGGATGTTTATATACCTCACACCAACGTGAAGCTATCTGTAAGTAATATTTCTTGAGTAATTAACTCCAAGGGACGTACGGATGTTTATATACCTCACATCAACGTGAAGCTATCTGTAAGTAATATTTACTAAGTAATTAACTCCAAGGGAAGTACGGATGTTTATATACCTCATACCAACGTGAAGCTATCTGTAAGTAATATTTCTTAAGTAATTAACTCCAAGGGACGTACGGATGTTTATATACCTCACACCAACATGAAGGTATCTGTAAGTAGTATTTCTTAAGTAATTAACTCCAAGGGACGTACGGATGTTTATATACCTCACACCAACGTGAAGCTATCTGTAAGTAATATTTCTTAAGTAATTAACTCCAAGGGACGTACGGATGTTTATATACCTCACACCAACGTGAAGCTATCTGTAAGTAATATTTCTTAAGTAATTAACTCCAAGGGACGTACGGATGTTTATATACCTCACACCAACGTGAAGCTATCTGTAAGTAATATTTCTTAAGTAATTAACTCCAAGGGACGTACGGATGTTTATGTACCTCACACCAATGTGAAGCTATCTGTAAGTAATATTTCTTAAGTAACTAACTCCAAGGGACGTAAGGCCAACGTGAAGCTATCTGTAAGTAATATTTCTTAATTAACTAACTCCAAGGGACGTACGGCCAACGTGAAGCTATCTGTAAGTAATATTTCTTAAGTAACTAACTCCAAGGGACGTACGGCCAACGTAAAGCTATATGTAAGTAATATTTCTTAAGTAACTAACTCCAAGGGACGTACGGCCAACGTGAAGCTATCTGTAAGTAATAATTCTTAAGTAACTAACTCCAAGGGACGAACGAATGTTTATATACCTTGCACCAACGTGAAGCTATCTGTAAGTAATATTTCTTAAGTAATTAACTCCAAGGGACGTACGGCCAATGTGAAGCTATCTGTAAGTAATATTTCTTAAGTAATTAACTCCAAGGGACGTATGGCCAACGTGAAGCTATATGTAAGTAATATTTCTTAAGTAACTAATTCCAAGGGACGTACGGCCAACGTGAAGCTATCTGTAAGTAATATTTCTTAAGTAACTAACTCCAAGGGACGTACGGCCAACGTGAAGCTATCTGTAAGTAATATTTCTTAAGTAAATAACTCCAAGGGACGTATGGCCAACGTGAAGCTATCTGTAAGTAATATTTCTTAAGTAATTAACTCCAAGGGACGTACGGCCAACGTGATGCTATATGTAAATAATATTTCTTAAGTAATTAACTCCAAGGGACGTACGGCCAAGGTGAAGCTATCTGTAAGTAATATTTCTTAAGTAATTAACTCCAAGGGACGTACGGCCAACGTGAAGCTATCTGTAAGTAATATTTCTTAAGTAATTAACTCCAAGGGACGTACGGCCAATGTGAAGCTATCTGTAAGTAATATTTCTTAAGTAATTAACTCCAAGGGACGTACGGCCAACGTGAAGCTATCTGTAAGTAATATTTCTTAAGTAATTAACTCCAAGGGACGTACGGCCAACGTGAAGCTATCTGTAAGTAATATTTCTTAAGTAACTAACTCCAAGGGACGAACGAATGTTTATATACCTTGCACCAACGTGAAGGTATCTGAAAGTAATATTTCTTAAGTAATTAACTCCAAGGGACGTACGGCCAACGTGAAGCTATCTGTAAGTAATATTTCTTAAGTAATTAACTCCAAGGGACGTATGGCCAACGTGAAGCTATATGTAAGTAATATTTCTTAAGTAACTAATTCCAAGGGACGTACGGCCAACGTGAAGCTATCTGTAAGTAATATTTCTTAAGTAACTAACTCCAAGGGACGTACGGCCAACGTGAAGCTATCTGTAAGTAATATTTCTTAAGTAAATAACTCCAAGGGACGTATGGCCAACGTGAAGCTATCTGTAAGTAATATTTCTTAAGTAATTAACTCTAAGGGACGTACGGCCAACGTGAAGCTATCTGAAAGTAATATTTCTTAAGTAATTAACTCCAAGGGACGTACGGCCAACGTGAAGCTATCTGTAAGTAATATTTCTTAAGTAAATAACTCCAAGGGACGTATGGCCAACGTGAAGCTATCTGTAAGTAATATTTCTTAAGTAATTAACTCTAAGGGACGTACGGCCAACGTGAAGCTATCTGTAAGTAATATTTCTTAAGTAATTAACTCTAAGGGACGTACGGCCAACGTGAAGCTATCTGTAAGTAATATTTCTTAAGTAATTAACTCTAAGGGACGTACGGCCAACGTGAAGCTATCTGAAAGTAATATTTCTTAAGTAATTAACTCTAAGGGACGTACGGCCAACGTGCAGCTATCTGAAAGTAATATTTCTTAAGTAATTAACTCTAAGGGACGTACGGCCAACGTGAAGCTATCTGAAAGTAATATTTCGTAAGTAATTAACTCTAAGGGACGTACGGCCAACGTGAAGCTATCTGAAAGTAATATTTCTTAAGTAATTAACTCTAAGGGACGTACGGCCAACGTGAAGCTATCTGTAAGTAATATTTCTTAAGTAACTCACTCCTAGGGACGTTCGGCCAACGTGAAGGTATATGAAAGTAATATTTCTTAAGTAATTAACTCTAAGGGACGTACGGCTAACGTGAAGCTATCTGTAAGTAATACTTCTTAAGTAATTAACTCCAAGGGACGGACGGATGTTTAATGAATTATGACTATGTTTTGGCTAATTTTTTGAATGACACTGAATAAATAACATTTTACAACATTTGATTCCTAAAAGTGAACATTTCACCAGCTTTATTATTTGAATAAGGTATGGGCTACAGATTTGAGTCATTCAAAGAAGTATTTCCTGTCAGATTTTTATTTTTAGATCTATGTTTTCTATAGAACTGTTTTCTGAGATAGGATATTGAGATAAAAAACATGAAAAAAGTGATATTCTCATTAAATTTTATTCATGACAATAAGATATTAATTCATAATATTCAGTGCTTTATGAGTTATAACTTAAACACGCTAACAAAAGCGTTGTTTAAATATAAATAATATGGAGTTTGGATTACGATAAATGTCACAAAACTTTGACGAATTTAAGGTTTGATAGGTTTAAAATAAATTACAGTTTACTAATAGAAAAATTATTATTTCATACATTGATATGCGACAAAGTGTGACATTCGATAATATATTTACTAGCTGTACATTTCTTTAACTAACCATACATTAGGATTCCAATGATTCAAGAATATGTCTTTAAAAGAATTCAATATCAAATACAGTAATAAAAATTATATTTTATTCATAAATTATATTTAATCCAATACAGATGGTTCTTTCATGTTAAGTTGTGCAATGGCAGTTTCTAAAATGAGTTTTACTGTTTCTGAAACAATATGTTACGAAGTAATTAGGCAAGTATGAGCTGTCGGCGACCTCTCCGAGGTCAGTGACCTTGATTGAAGACTGAACTTATGATGTGACACAGTTTATAGGCAGTTTAAACTTTGTTATATTTTTGGAATCCATTATTATCTTTTGAATCTCTCCAATCACATAAATAATTTATGTGGGGTTTTGGTTGATGATATATTGAAATGTCATGTCAATAGTGAAAACTAGTTGATTTGAACGTTTTTACTTAGTACTTGCGAGGGATTCATTATAGATTCTGATTAGTATATATTCACTCAAACAACAGTTTTATTAGTAGTACTTCAAGTTCTAAATTAATAATTTGGGGGAGATTTTGTTTTACAAGGGACAGACAATGATCTATGTGACTCTTTGACTCTACTAATGCAATTTTAATTTATTTTATAAATATTCTTAATTTATCAGTAAATATGATTACTTACAAGGAATAGTGATAGATTTATAGATTAGGAGCAAACAAGTGAAATAAACCATCTGAGAATATTTTGAAAGATTATCTCTTTGACACTTGCAACATTAAATATGGAATATTTGTCTATAACAATACTACCGGGGCAACATGTAGTTCATGGTGTAAAAGATTTAGATTGTTTAATCTAATTAATTTAAAATGTCTAATCATTGACCACTGATAATGAATTAATCAAATAATTAACGATTAAATAATTATTTTTCTTCCAATAAGGAATAAAGCAAACACAGTACTGTTCATAGAGATTCCAAAAATGGCACATATTGAACGTTTTTGCGCAGCAAGTGAACAAATATTGTTCAAAGTCACTTGTCGTTCACGAGAGTCTATCACATTGCAATCACATTAAATATCACTTGCCACTTAACACCAAAGGTTTGTTTTTATTGTTTCTGTTCACATTTCATTTCATTACAACAGCTTTATCAATACAAAACAAAGGGCAACAAGGGAAAACAGTTAAATTATGCAATGGTTACAAAGTACTACTTGATCAACTTAATACGGTACTAAATAAACTTACAGACATAATTTACTTGTTATTAGTATACTTCTTTAGCAATATATAATAATTATCATAAATATAATTTTGTGTACGTAGTAGAATAAATAATAAATAAAAAATTAAAATTTCTCAAAGTAAATTATCATAAAATTATTTATAAATAATGACTTTTAAATGTCACTATGAATACAGTGCATTGCAAACACTTACGAAAAAATAAAATGTTTGTGTATTTTTCTAAAATTATGACGTTGATTGGATTGTAAAATTGTTAGAAATTTGAAATAAGGTCATTAAAAACATTAATGTATTTTAAATAACTCTTTAACAAGCCATTATAAGAAAATATAGTCAAGATAACTTTCAATTTAGATGAATACTTTAACAAAAGATTAACCCTAATAACTGACTGCAAAAATCTCTAGTAAATATTGTTTATACTTATACGATAAAAAAATGCCAACATGCTTAATTGTTAAAATAAATGGTAGTTATTTAAAGGAAATGATAAACAACTTACAGTTGACGGATTATCATTATTTGGAGTTAAAATGTCTATTTATAATATTGCATGTTTGTGTTTTAAAAAAACATGAAACAATTAATGAACCTTATTTTTAAATTAACAATTGCAATAAGACAACAAATATAAACGCTTGGTAAATAAGAAAATATATATATATCCATTTTGAAGTGGTTTACCACATGTTTTAGATGAGTACTGATATTTTATTTATATTTATTTTATTTATCATGAGGATCGTCGTTATGGTTTTTGGATGAAATTTATGAGTGAATGTAGTTCTTGTTACAACCAAGGCCGACTGTTCCATAGAAATTGTCATTAATTAATTACCCAATGACAAATGAACACCCTATGACTATCACCTGACCCCTTTCAAAGTTTCTGATGAGTCCGATTGGGGTTCCAAAGAATAATATTGTATTATATTCAATTAATTCAATGTTGTTGAAATATATAAATCCTAGGTATAATTTGACAGACTTGATATATATTCCAAGGATATTGTATATTATTACAGTCTGAGTAAACATAATGCTTAAAATGTAGTCTCATATATTTTAAGCATTTAATCTCTCTCAAGTTACTCATATATGTAATCAAGTGAGCCTATTTGTTTGCAATAGGCTAAGTGATACCTGTTTGTGCCAGAAATTACTTATTAGACCTACAATTAAATTAATTTTAAATGTAAATTTTAATTTCAAACATAAACCTTAGTGCTAATCATATTACCATGTTTAAATGAAGGCAGCAATCAAATTCAAAATCTGTTTACTGTCGTTAAACTTACAACAAGTAAAATTACTTACTAAGATATGAATTGAGAAATAGTTACAATATTATCCAAGCATTTCGTGTACATACAAAAACTCATCTAGTGTATAAACAGCTTTTTTAAACAGAATTATTAAGTGCTGTTTTAAAATGTTTCAAATAAACATTCTGTACATGAGCAAGCAAATATTATATAATTTTATATGCATAGATCTATGGCTGTTAAAGACTGCAAAATCTTAATGCTGTCTGTTCTAAGTGAGTGCAGTTCCTAGTTCAATATTTACCACTTCATGTATCACTTAACATCATATAAAGACATCATAGTATTTATTTATATACTATCGATACAATATAGTAAATTGTTCAAGAAAGAAAGAACAGTTGAAGGAGAATTATAGTTACATATCTAAGAGTAACTAGATTGATTGTAGGCGATAGGTTGGATGCTCGGTCCTCTTAATACCGACATGGCGTCCGCTTGATGGTTGCTATCGGCGTGGACACTACTAGAGAAGTCTGAGGTGTCCATGTTGGGTGGTAGTCATTGTGTGGATGTTGTGTGGGGGAGATAACTGAGTATCAGGCTTGTTAATTAGCTGAAAATCAGACCAGCACTACGTGGTTCGGATTCCACGTAAAGATGTAGGTCCCTTAGTTGCCCTGGCTGTTGGGCTATTAATAAATTGCCCTTTCTGAGGAACAGTTGAACTCAGTTAGTAACCAGACTACACTCATCCACACTCATCCTACACTCATATAACCATTCATATTCGCCTTAAAATACCAACAACGTTGTGTCGGCGTCTCATATGCAAGAATGTAAGTGTAATTGAATTCAGTTACATGTTCTTCCACAGTGCTCAGATAGGAAGGCCTACGGAAGAGCACTTGTATGTATTGTATGTTGCATAGCACTTAGCTTTATGCAGCCATATCTGATATAGGAGTAGAAATTATGTACTAATATGTATTAATATTCTAGCAGACTCTGTTTGAATGGTCTTACTTTTGTCTTTTCAGTGTCACGTTGTCAGTGATGTACTATAGAATGAATGAGTCACATCCCACTGTAGCCCCATCATTCCCAAACATACACGAGAGCCCCAGTACACGGCACATTTAGATCCTCAATCTCACTTTGTTCAACAATAAGTTCACTGAAGTGTAATTCATATTTAGTAATTATTTAACTATAATTGTAAAACTAAATGTCAATTAATTCTGAAAAGCATTACAATGCTTATTGATATAACGGGAATTATGGTTGATGCATTTTTGCTGGAGATATACAGGTCACATTACTTTATATACTGTTACAACACCGATACACAAGGTACATAAGTTAGGTAAGAGGTATTAGGTAATACTTACAAGAATTATCATGTTCCAGTTAGGTTTTAGCATGATTTATTATTGTTCTCTAATCTTCAATATTGACCTTTACGGATGATACTGTATGTTCAACCACTATAATACGTTATCTACAGCAGTATCTGTTGTATTCTAAATTGATAGACTTCTAATATATGTATTAGTAGATAAACCATAATAATACCGAGGATAAATATTTATTTTAAATGTTTATGATGTTATTAAAAATATTAATTTTGTCCTATAATAAATAATAACACTTAACATATAGTTTTCTTTTAAAAAATGTATTATTCGAATACTATATTCTATATATTATGATAGTATTAATATTTAAAATTAGCAAATAATTATTCATTTAATCTATAATTTAATATATTATAGATTAACGTATATTTAGATTAGCGTATTCACAATATTAAATTTATTTACAGTATTTCACTCATACTACTTACGTTGCTAACTATTTATTATTATAGGGTATTACTTAGCCTATTTTAAGCTAGTTTATTTCATTTGTTTTTGTTTATCAGCTGAAGATTAAACTCTTAATGCATCAATAGAATAATGTCATATATACAAAATAAACATGTTTATTTCTTTACAAATCAACCTAATATTTTTCTTATGGAAAAAAGGAAATTTTGAAGGGCTGTTTGTACCTCTTAGGAATGGAATTTCGAACAATCATTTATTTCTTAGTGGGTCCTTTCGAAACTTAAGCTATCTTCCTTTAAAATGTCATGTAAATTCATTCGGTGGTTTTTGAGATTTCGTGATGAGTGAGTCAGTCAGTGTTATTGGCTTATATATGTATGTATATATATATATATATATATATATATATATATATATATATATATATATATATATATATAAAATCCACCGAGCGAATTTAAACGATATTTTAAAGGAAGATAGCTTAAGTATCGAAAGGACCCACTAAGAAATAAATTATTGTTCGAAATTCCATTCTTAAGGGGTACAAACAGCTCTTCAAATTTCCTTTTTTCCATAAGAAAAATATTGGGTTGATTTGTAAAGAAATAAACATGTTTATTTTGTATATATGACATTATTCTATTGATGCATTAAGAGTTTAATCTTCAGCTGATAAACAAATGAAATAAACTAGCTTAAAATAGGCTAAGTAATACTAAAATCCACCGAGCGAATTTAAACGATATTTTAAAGGAAGATAGCTTAAGTATCGAAAGGACCCACTAAGAAATAAATTATTGTTCGAAATTCCATTCTTAAGGGGTACAAACAGCTCTTCAAATTTCCTTTTTTCCATAAGAAAAATATTGGGTTGATTTGTAAAGAAATAAACATGTCCATTTTGTATATATGACATTATTCTATTGATGCATTAAGAGTTTAATCTTCAGCTGATAAACAAAAACAAATGAAATAAACACGTTTGAAATAGGCTAAGTAATACCCTATACCAATAAATAGGTAGCAACGCTAGTAGAGTGAGTGAAATACTGTAAATAAATTTAATATTGTGAATTTTACATTATACAGATAATCTACTATTATATGTAGTCAAAGTCACATGCCGAAGCCGAAGACTGAGGTGTATCGAGCGCAGCGAGATTCGGGGTTGTCTCCCAGTTATTTCAATAAAATAAATGCAATTTTATTTAAATAACTAAAGCATTTCTCATTTAAAACATGTCAATTTGTTTTTTTAAACAGATTTAAAATTACATATTACAACATTTTTAACTGAATACTGGCATGATTAATAGTATTCTATAAGTTCCTTCGTAGTTGTAATATATTATTCTGTAAACGTGCATTTTGTAGTGACAGTATAGTTTATTCTTTATATTACATTTATTATTATTTCTTAAGAACTGTTTCAAAGGCTACTTTTATATTAACTACTATTTTATTTAATTACTGGAACTCAGAAAGAGATATTTATACATTTCAAAAAATAAAAAAAGTTCTTTAATTTAATAAGTTTTAGTTTTGCATTAAGTAATACAGTGTTTATTATTCATAAAACTGCTTTATGATATATTTATGAGACAGAAGATGAATAGTTTTATTTATCTGAGAGTTGATTGGATTACATTGAAGTACTGAACAAATTACATCTTAAGCCCTAGCTCATTATTCTTAAGACTTCAAATCCCTTTGGTTGTAACATAAAAAACCTTTTCGTAACTAAATTTAATGCAAATTTCATTTTTCTTTTATTAAAGTTAATAAGTTTATGTTATTTACATTAAACCTACTACCATCTATTGATTATTAGTTAGGAATCAATAGATTATTATTTTATGACATTTTTAGTACTACTAATGTCATATTTTTATAACCAGCCATGTTTAACAAGAAATAATATATGGGCTAAAAAAATAATAAGTCCTGTAGTCCAATAATGTATTATTTACTATTATTGGACAAGTATTTCACTTATATTGATGAATTATATATTAGACAAGAGATAGCCTTACGTAATGTTATTGCATTTAACGTAAATTAAATGAATTGCTTTGACACGAAATATGCAATGTCAAACCCCATCAGTGCCAGAACTGAAACTAACGGTTTGTCATAAGAAAGTATAAAGGTGCTGCTAATAAGAACAAAATACAAGTAAATATGTGATCAAAGAATGATACATCACAAGGATTACAACAGGTAAAAGGAGTACCACAATACTAATTCAGAATTAAAATGTCAGTTTTCCATTAAAATTATTTATATAAGTATGTTTACAGAATAATTAATATATATCCATCCTTAATATTGGAAATGATATACATAGAACGGAAAAGAATATTAGCACATATACGCCTACAAAATCTCTCTAACAATTTCATTAAGAATAAAAAATATCATATCATAGTTACTAAAAAATAAACTACAATTAATTATCTTACGTAATTAACTTTATGTTAACATTATAAATACTGTAAATGGAGTTCAAGTGATAAGTATACAAGGTAATAAAAATATGAATAACCTGCCGAATAAATGTTTTTCTTACGGATCTAAAATGTGCCTTTTGTGGAACAAAGTCAGATGCTCACAACAAAGCTCAGGTCTTTGTGTGACGTTTGGTGTGTTTTCGAGGTGACGCTCTGACAAACCTTGAGTAAAATCACATACATGGGCCATATACTTTACGAGTTCCAAACATTTTCACGTTCAGATCACAGTATAGAGCTCCTTCTCTTGCAATTTAATGAAATATTTAAAAAAATCTAACTATTTATAAGGAATTATTTATTACTTATATTGAAAAAATGAAGAATTTGCTCATGCATGTTTTACTGTTAAACATTTACATGATAAATTATTCTTGCTTATCTGTTTCGTAAAATATATTCAGATTTTGTAGTTGCCCTTGATAATTCATATAGATATTTGTTCAAGACCAGTGAAAATATACTCTAACAATATGATGAGACTTATACTGAATGCAGAGTATTTAAAAAATCTCACTATAGACTTTAGGATATAGTTTCATAGACCAAAGTAAGCCAGCAACTAAACCTAAGTAATGGTCTATCTCTTTTCCAATACTGTCTGTCTGTCAACATGGGGTTTTTTATCAAAAAAATCATGTGTTTAAAATTTTCCGCTAAATGAATTATAACTTAAGTAACATGTTTACTATAATTAAATATAGTAACGAAGGAAGTTTGGTCAAGTTTGCCTGATCAAATGGCGACCATTTAAAATGTTTAAGTTAAATAAGCTCAAAAAGTATTAATTTTATAAAAAGTTACAAAGCTAACTTTTTATTTGAATTTAAAACAAATGTAAAAACGTAAAATCTAATATTAAGGTTTTACATTGAATAAAAAATATCTGAATTATTAAATTATTAATATGCATAAAATTTAATTGTAATGGGTTTAGCGTAAATATATTAACACATTTCAAATAATTTGTGGGTTGTTATTTTGATCCATTGTTGATGTGCTAGCTCATTCTGACGAAACTCAGTGATACAATAATTGAGTTATTTGTTATTCAATATTACAAATTAATACACCTTTATGCTTGTTTTAACATCTTTTAAAAAAGTCTTTCATGCACATTTTTTATAAAATATATAGATTTTTATTAAATATTTTAAATGGCCGCTATTTTGAAATTTATCAGGAGACTAAATCAAAATGTTTTCTTTAATACATCTAATTATTATAATGAGTTTACTTAATTTTGGTTAAATTTGGTGGAATATTTAGACAATTGTAAATTTTATATTAAAAACACATACAGGAATTATATAAATGAGATAGACAACGTAGAAAAGAGATAGAAAAGAATAGACGTACATTTATAATATCCTAAAGTTTGTAGTGACAAATTTGAAACACCCTGTATGTATAAATTCTCTTTTAAACTTTAAAAATCGTTTCCCAAAACAAATACAGACCAATTTGTAGGACGAAGGATCGTACAACGAACATCCTTTAAACGTCGCATTATTAACTACACAGCTTAGAATACCGAAACTGTATGTCCCATATTTCTAGCACATGTTAAACAGGCTTATGATAACATTAAATATATACTCTGTACAGTACAACATTTTTTAAAATTTGTATACTATTAAAACTGCATTAATGTTAACAATTCGATCCAGGTATAAATTTGTTGTTGTTTGTGGAGGCTTGGTAAAAAAAATGGCGAAACCGATGCTGTTAGTGTAAAAATTAATAATGAAAATAAAACTGTGTTAATTAATTTACAAATGCTTTAAATACATGCTTTTTATACTTATTTATGTATAATGATGAAAATTGATGAATACTGATATTGATATTTAACAGGTTTAATGTTTCGATTAGGAAGCGTATTTAAATGCCTGCTAAAATAGTAGATGTTAAGTAAAATATTTGCAATACCTCTTACTGTAAAAATAAATAGTAAAAATAAAATTGTGTTATAATAAAATAACTTACGAAGGATTTACATTTTGAAGGTGTGATTGAATGTATAACATGGTTAAGAGGGGGCCGGAGTCAGATTCAAAATAAAATGTTAGTTTAGCGACCGTCGGTTTTTAGTGCAGTACGTTGTGTGTGTTGGTAGTTGGACATCTCTGAACTTCTACCGCCCGATGAGTAACGTCTACATGCAAGCATTTTATAGAATTGCCTAAAATAACGACTAACAAATTATTATTGTTTTTAAATCGAAAAAAATATGTTACTAAATATAACAAAGATTCTAAGGATGCAAAATTTATATATTTATCACAGTTAATAACGTTTTAAGTAGTCATTTCAAATTAGTAAATTATACGTAGGTTTAAATGGCAAAAATGATTTCTTAAAACTCAACTTGTAACAAATGTAAATTATTATTGTTTAAATTATTTACCTCTGATAATAGTTAATGACTCGTATATTCGGGCTACTTCTTTATTTTTCTCAAATAACCGTCGGTTAGGCAGTAATTAAAAAACTAAGTATTTCTCCCATAGTAAATAGGCTGGAGTCAGAGCGCGGCGGCCGGCTTCTATCCGACCCCCTCTTAAAGTTCAGTTTTCAATATTCAGTTACTGCAGAGAGTGTAATAACCACTTTGATAGCTTCGAACCTTACGCTTTGATAATATCTTCATGAAGCTTGGCTAAGTATGTTTAGTAATTGAGTTCTGTGCCATTGAATGTGTTATCTATTTCATCAGTTTATCTACTTTGATGGGTTTATAGTGGTAAAAGGGTGAAGGTAAACTGCATGCCTGGTATTAAACGATTTATAAAGCTATGCTTTCATTAAAATACAATTTAAATCGTTTAAAATAAGGCCAATTTCATTAGATTAAAATTTATTAAGAAAAATGAGAATACAATTTTACTACTGGATTTTCGAAGCACAGTTTTAAGATTTAGCTTCAAGTAGAACGAAGAGTAGACTTACAATTACCTTTATTTTACTATGAACATCGTTAAGTCTAACAAGTGTGCCTGGAAGTAAGTCATAAAAAGTAAGCCTAATGTTGGATTCAGTCACATTACACTACACTAGTTGCTAGTTATATATTGATAAATTACTTTTTTTTTTTTTCTTTTTTTTTTTATAAGACGCCGATCATCAAGAAAAAAGATTGAATACACCACACGCCGATCGTCATCATATGGATTTCGAATGAGTGTGGTGAGTGTAGATGAGCGAATGTAGTCATTGTTACAAACTAAGGCCGACTATTCCTTAGAAAGTGTCATTAATTAATAGCCCAATGACAAATGAACAGCCGGTGGTTATCAGCTGATCCTTCTCAAAATGTATTGACTCTGATTGGGATCGAACTGAGAACCATTAGCACATGAAGCTGGGATTGAACCAACTACGCTACTGACCAATTTATTTTTATTTATATATAATTATACCAATTATATATAAATAATATTATACATAATTGGTTATATTATATTTATTTATATTATATATAAATAAATATTATACCAATATATAATTATATACCAATCCTAGAGCAAGTAAATGAAATGTTAACTTCTAAAGATATAAATAACAAATTGTGATTTGTTTTCTTAAGTAAAATGATTGTCATAATAAATCCGAAACACTTGCATATTTCGGGAATTAAAGTCAAACAAATCTCAAAGCTTTGTTTATGGTAATGAATATTAACCTAGCTCCTTTGATTAAAACAATTTTGCAAAATAACATGTCCTTTATGTAACTTTAGGAACCTAAATACTTTTTTTATAGTTAAAAATAATATTAATTATTTTAAGCAGTATATTTATACAAATATTCATTAAGTAAATCCAAGTATTATATTGTATTGAAGTTTTAATACTTTATTTTCTTGGAAACAAAATGATCATCACTATAAAAAATATTCTACCTTAGATATATTGATTTATATAAGATATTCGCACAGTTATTTATATGTAGCTTACAGCATTGTACTGCATCTAGTCTGTTTCATATGCATATTTTTAAAACTATACAAATTCTGAAAATGTACTAGAACTGTCCATTGCTGCATTTATTATTGTACCTGTGTTTTTCTTTCTTTTTTTTAAATTTACTATTCAAAACGAAGATCATCAAGATATAGATGAACATGAGATAGGCCTATCAGTGGGGCGAAGTGGGGTGATGAGAATAGATAGACAAGTAGTCAATGTTACTAACAAGGGTTGAATGTTAATAAAAACAATAATATTATATAAGGCAACTGAGGGACCTACATATTTACGTGGAATCTGAACTACGTATTATTGTTGGTGTAATCAGCTAACTGACAAACCTGGGAGGTCACCAGGGTGATTTTCATCCCGAAGCCTGGGAAACCCTCCTACAATATAGCAAAGGCTTACCGCCCAATAAGTATTTCGTCTTTTCTCCTAAAGACCATAGAGAAGTTGCTGGACAGGCACGTTAAAGCCAAAGAAGCAAGCAATCAACCTATGCACCCCAACCAGCATGCCTACCAAGCTGGCAGATCCTGTGAGACTGCTTTACACACATTAGTCCGCGGGATCGGAAAGGCGATGTCCCTTCAGAAGATTTGCTTTGACAGTATTCCTGGACATAGAAGGAGCTTTTAACAATACGAGGATTTCCTCGATTATGACAAAGCTAGTGTCCAGGGGCACTGAAGGAACAGTGGGTCAGCAACATGCTCAGCACCCGTAGAGCCCAAGCTTCTCTGTGTGGGGCGATGAGAGAGGTACGAGTGCAAAGAGGGTGTCCACAGAGGGGTGTTTTGTCACGCTTCCTGTGAAACCTGGTCATGGATATCTCCTCACGGCACTCAACAAGCATGGAGTGTACGCTTAGGGTTATGCTGACGATATAGTGATCCTAATAAGAGGCAAAAACATGGAGATATGATTAGACCTTATGAGGAGGGTATTGTCCATGATGGAGACATGCGTAGCGGAGGGGCTATCTGTTCACTCCGGTAAGACTGTTATGGTACTATTCACAAAAAAAAAAAAAAAAAAAAAAGGAACGCGAAGGTTGTCAGAGTACCAAGAATCTTTGGCAACTGCGTCCAGGTGTCTAAGGAAGTTAAGTATCTGAGTGTATGGCTAGATGACAAACTTACCTGGAATAGGCATCTCATAGACCGATCTAGGACCACATTTATGAGGCTGAGGTGTACCTTTGGATGCATGTGTGGATTGAACCCTCAGTTGGTACATTGGCTTTATACGAGGTACTGTACGTATATGGGTGGGCGGGTGGGTCATTATCACTGAACGTATATGGGTGGGCGGGTGGGTCATTACCACTGTACTTATATGGGTGGGTGGGTGGGTCATCACCACCGTACGTGTATGGGTGGGTCTTCAACACTGTACGTTTTTGGGTGTTTGGATGGGTCGTTACCACTGTACGTGTATGGGTGGGTGGGTGGGTCATTACCACTGTACGTATATGGGTGGGTGGGTCATCACCACCGTACGTGTATGGGTGGGTCTTCATCACTGTACGTGTTTGGGTGTTTGGATGGGTCGTTACCACTGTACGTGTATGGGTGGGCGGGTGGGTCATCACCACTGTACGTGTATGGGTAGGTGGTTGGATCTTCAACACTGTACGTGTATGGGTGGGTCATTACCACTGTACGTATATGGGTGGGCGGGTGGGTCATCACCAATGTACGTATATGGGTGGGTGGGTGGGTCATCACCACCGTACGTGTATGGGTGGGTCTTCAACACTGTACGTTTTTGGGTGTTTGGATGGGTCGTTACCACTGTACGTGTATGGGTGGGCGGGTGGGTCATCACCACTGTACGTGTATGGGTAGGTGGTTGGATCTTCAACACTGTACGTGTATGGGTAGTTGGGTGGGTCTTCACCACTGTACGTGTATGGGTGGGCGGGCCATACAAGACCGATGCTTGTATATGGAGCTATTATTTGGTAGTCCAAAGTCCAAAAGTCACTGCTATAAAAACTTAACTAAGATGCAGCGATTAGCTTGTTTGGGAATCCTTGGGGCATTTAAGTGTTCACTCATAACTGCAATGGAGGTGCTTGTAAGTCTGCCCCCCCTTGACATTTTTATCATGCGTGAGGCAAAGCTTGCGGCATATAGGCTCGCAAGGTTGCTGGCAAGCTCACTATGCCAGCAACCGAAACCGAAAGCATACCGAAATCTCTAGCATCCTACAATTGGACATTCAAGAGATGTGTTGAAATGAATGCATAGAGTAAATGACTTGTCGCCTATCGTATCGTCATTGGCGACAGAGAAGAATGGGACAAAGGTGAATCAATCGCAATGAAGAACGCGATTACGTGGTACACAGATGGCTCACGAACCAGCTTTGGGTCTGGTTACGAAGTATATGGTGCTAGAACAAAAACTGAGCTCAGTTGTAGCCTTGGCAAACTGGCTACGGCTTTTCAGGTGGAAGTGGCTGCCATAGCTACCTGTGCTCAGGCAAACATAGATTTGGGCCTTAGGGGAAAAACAATCTATCTGAACTCAGACAGCCAAGTGGTACTAAGGTCACTTGTGTCGTTCGACCACCTCGAGTCTAGCCAGGGACTGTCACGGGATTCTTAAAACGCTGGCGCGTTCCAATAGGGTAATCCTGTCATGGGTGCCAGGTCCCACCGGGGTACTGAGAAACGAATAATAATTTTGAAAGAAGAAAATAATATTAGTAGATGTATAAGTAATATGATGTAAGTTAAGTAATACATGAAATTAAATTGTAAAGAATATGAAAATAGTGAATACATAAAATATTTAATAATAAGTAGGTAATAATTATGCCTAATAAATGGGTTAAAGTTAAATCTTATATAGAAAACTACTCTTAAGAAAATAACAATTATTTATACTACTATATACTACTTAATTATACTAAGACATAATTAAGATATTCTACATCTTGTTGTGAAGAAAGCCAAGTGATTGTTTCTTTGCAAAAGTGTTTGAAATATTTTATATTTTTGATTTGAAGTGGCAACTGATTGAAATATTTTGGACCTAGATATTGAAAGGAGTGACGAAAAATAACTTTATTGACTTTGGGTAATTTAAAACAGTGATTTACAAGACTTCTTGTATTGTGGAAATGGTTTGGCGTTGTGTTTTCTCTATTGCCACTTCTGATATAAAATAATCTCAGAACTTTAAAAACGAAAAGATGCTGAAAGGGTAAAATTTTTAATTGTTGAAATAATGGAAAAGAAGTTGTTCCAAACCCCTATCTTGTGTAGAAAATGTGGGGAGGTGGAGGAGTCAGGACGGCATATTCTCTTTCATTCTCCGGCCCTAGCTAGGAAGCGGGCTCTCACCTTGAGTGGTGGTTTAGAACGTGGCCAAGGTGTAGGACAGGAATACCTCATCAAAGCAATCTCAAGGTTCTCTAAGGACCTTGGATTGGATGGAGTTTGAAGTCCTGTAAAGAAGGGCACACAATAAGCCTTTTTGGCTTAGGGGCCGTTACCAGGTTTGAAGCTTGTCTATTTATTTGTCTATTTTTACCACTCCAAATCGTAAAAAAAAAAAAAAAAAAAAAAAAACTGAGGGACCTATATTCTCACGTGGAATATGAACCACATAATATTGTTGGTGTTATCAGCTAACTGACAACCCTGATACCCAGATCTAATCCCAAGGCAGCATGCAGATTCCGATCAACACCCAGCATGCAAACCTCAGACCTATCTAAATAGTGGCCATGCCAATGGCAACCATTGAGTGGACGCAATGTCGATAATAATATCCACACCTCTGTTCGCGCTTATAATATCCACAACATTTAGTCCCAAAGTAGCTGAGAAAACTATTGCTTACTTAATTATCCTGTCAACATATAAACTGAAGAACTTCGATTGGCTTTAATATAATGATCAGAACCAAAAATATTCAACTATATTATTCCCATAATGATGGGCAAGCCATGCAATTAAAAAAAAGTAATAATAAATTACAATAAATTTAGTGAATAACGCAGTTTTTCTGTACAAATGCTTCAATTTTCTGAACGAAATACAAAATTTATACCTTATTACATATACTAAAATATAATGTAGGTAATTATTGAGAGAAAACTTTCTTTGATATACTTTATATTAAAAATCAAACTATCTAAGATTCCAACAGTGAGTTCAGTATACCCCAAGGCTTAGTGGGTTCTTGCGACTGAATTAGTTCAATGTTAAAGAGGAATTTCTTTTTCGGATGAATAACAAAAACTACAAAATATAAAGAATCGCATCAATAAAATCTGTCGTAGTATTTTCCAGGCACGCAAGATTTTAACTTAAAACACATATATATCATATTTAACATAAATATCTCAAGATACCTAAAATTAAAATTTTTAATAACGAGTTATAAAAAAAGAGTTTACAATAAAATGACGAGTTATACACTTGTCAAAGAATTATAAATATACACTCCTTATTCTATTTATACTGTACTGTATGTTCCTTATAAATTGTTGAAGACCAGAAAAATTTACAAATTATGTTGAGATAATAATTTATTGTTTAGAATATTAAGTTAAATATAATAATACTGTATAATCTAGAATAAAGGAAAGGAAAATAAGTTGTACTAATTGAAACAATTTAAAATGAAAATCATGTTTTTTGTAGTCTTTTAATTAAATTATGATAAAGCTTATTTATTAATCAATCTTTAATTAACTAAACTTAACAAGTAATAAAACTTTTGCCTAATGACATTTTGGGTATGAAGTATGGATTTTGGATTCGTCTTCTGTAAACATATTTAGACATTTTTAATTTTATATACAAGGGAGACCTGTATATAGCCAGACGTTACAAATAATATGTCAAAATTGCATTTAATAATACTGATATATCAGTTCTTGTAATATATTTAATACACTACTGTGTCGATATTTTCAGCAAATGTGTGCAAATTATTGTTAATGGAAAGTTTCAAAACAAACTGATCATAATTTTATATTTCAATAAACATTTAAACGGGTTACTTAAATATTATATAGCTTCTATACGCTCTACGTTGAGATAAATCATTTCACACAGCCTGTGCTCTATATAGCTTTGTCACCAGCTTTTTTGTTTTAGTATCTCAGGTACATAACTACAGTACTGGTATAACCATATTTCTAGTAGAATATAGTATATACTATTCATATTCATAGAAACCAGTACTATGGAGAAGCCAGGATCCTTATTACTATGACCTCCATCCGATATTATCATCAGTTAATTAAATTCAGACTCATAGTAGTCTAAGGGATATTGACAAACTTTGTGAGCTATAGTAGATCCCTCGACAGACGGGAATTAATCGTCGTCATCGTTATATTGTTAAGGTCTCATACTAATATAGATTCATTTAAAAGTTTGTAAATTGTAGTAGATCCCTCGACAGAAGGAAGTTGTCCGTCGTCATCGTTATGTTAGTAAGGTCTCATACTAATATAGGTTCATTTCAAAGTTTGTGAATTGTAGTACATCCCTCGACAGACGGGAGTTGTCTGTCGTCATCGTTATGTTGTTAAGGTCTCATACTAATATAGGTTCATTTCAAAGTTTGTGAATTGTAGTAGAGCCCTCGACAGACGGAAGTTGTCCGTCGTCATCGTTATATTGTTAAGGTCTCATACTAATATAGGTTCATTTCAAAGTTTGTGAATTGTAGTAGAGCCCTCGAGAGACGGGAGTTGTTCGTCGTCATCGTTATGTTGTTAAGGTCTCATACTAATATAGGTTCATTTCAAAGTTTGTGAATTGTAGTAGATCCCTCGACATACGGAAGTTGTCCGTCGTCATCGTTATGTTGTTAAGGTCTCATACTAATATAGGTTCAATTCAAAGTTTGTGATTGTAGTAAATCCCTCGACAGACGGGAGTTGTCCGTCGTCATCGTTATGTTGTTAAGGTCTCATACTAATATAGGTTCATTTCAAAGTTTGTGAATTGTAGTAGAGCCCTCGACAGACGGAAGTTGTATGTCGTCATCGTTATGTTGTTAAGGTCTCATACTAATATAGGTTCAATTCAAAGTTTGCGATTGTAGTAGATCCCTCGACAGACGGGAATTTATCGTCGTCATCGTTATGTTGTTAAGGTCTCATACTAATATAGGTTCAATTCAAAGTTTGTGATTGTAGTAGATCCCTCGAGAGACAGGAGTCGTCCGTCGTCATCGTTATGTTGTTAAGGTCTCATACTAATATAGGTTCATTTCAAAGTTTGTGAATTGTAGTAGATCCCTCGACAGACGGGAGTTGTCCATCGTCATCGTTATGTTGTTAAGGTCTCATACTAATATAGGTTCATTTCAAAGTTTGTGAATTGTAGTAGATCCCTCGACAGACGGGAGTTGTCCATCGTCATCGTTATGTTGTTAAGGTCTCATACTAATATAGGTTCATTTCAAAGTTTGTGAATTGTAGTACATCCCTCGAGAGACGGGAGTTGTTCGTCGTCATCGTTATGTTGTTAAGGTCTCATACTAATATAGGTTCATTTCAAAGTTTGTAATTTGTAGTAGAGCCCTCGACAGAAGGAAGTTGTCCGTCGTCATCGTTATGTTGTGAAGGTCTCATACTAATAAAGGTTCATTTCAAAGTTTGTGAATTATAGTACATCCCTCGAGAGACGGAAGTTGTCCGTCGTCATCGTTATGTTGTTAAGGTCTCATACTAATATAAGTTCATTTCAAATTTTGTGAATTGTATTAGAGCCCTCGACAGACGGAAGTTGTCCGTCGTCATCGTTATGTTGTTAAGGTCTCATACTAATATAGGTTCATTTCAAAGTTTGTAAATTGTAGTAGGGCCCTCGAGAGACGGGAGTTGTCCGTCGTCATCGTTATGTTGTTAAGGTCTCATACTAATATAAGTTCATTTCAAAATTTGTGAATTGTATTAGAGCCCTTGACAGACGGAAGTTGTCCGTCGTCATCATTATGTTGTTAAGGTCTCATACTAATATAAGTTCATTTCAAAGTTTGTGAATTGTAGTAGATCCCTCGACAGACGGAAGTTGTCCGTCGTCATCGTTATGTTGTTAAGGTCTCATACTAATATAGGTTCATTTCAAAGTTTGTGAATTGTAGTAGATCCCTCGACAGACGGGAATTTATCGTCGTCATCGTTATGTTGTTAAGGTCTCATACTAATATAAGTTCATTTCAAAGTTTGTGAATTATAGTACATCCCTCGAGAGACGGAAGGTGTCCGTCGTCATCATTATGTTGTTAAGGTCTCATAGTAATATAATTTCATTTCAAAGTTTGTGAATTGTATTAGAGCCCTCGACAGACGGAAGTTGTCCGTCATCATCGTTATGTTGTTAAGGTCTCATACTAATATAGGTTCATTGCAAAGTTTGTGAATTGTAGTAGATCCCTCGACATACGGAAGTTGTCCGTCGTCATCGTTATGTTGTTAAGGTCTCATACTAATATAGGTTCATTTCAAAGTTTGTGATTGTAGTAGATCCCTCGACAGACGGGAATTTATCGTCGTCATCGTTATGTTGTTAAGGTCTCATACTAATATAAGTTCATTTCAAAGTTTGTGAATTATAGTACATCCCTCGAGAGACGGAAGGTGTCCGTCGTCATCGTTATGTTGTTAAGGTCTCATACTAATATAAGTTCATTTCAAAGTTTGTGAATTGTATTAGAGCCCTCGACAGACGGAAGTTGTCCGTCGTCATCGTTATGTTGTTAAGGTCTCATACTAATATAGGTTCATTTCAAAGTTTGTGAATTGTAGTAGATCCCTCGACAGACGGGAATTTATCGTCGTCATCGTTATGTTGTTAAGGTCTCATACTAATATAGGTTCATTTCAAACTTTGTAAATTTTTGACGATTATAATGATTGAAATATTATGAAATAAATGGCAATTATAATTAGATGTACCAAAATAATTAATTGGGATTGTTACGCAAAAATCTAAATACTTTTATAACAAAAGGTGCATTTTCTAATTTTATGAGTCACAACAGTACTAATCAACGAAAGAAGACTTTGTTTGATCATACATTTATTTATTTCTTTTTCGCTTGTGATTGCAAGTTAGCTATAGAATTATTATAGATATATTCAAACTGCGTTTTGAATTATTGGTTTCAAAATACAACACAATAGTCATATAATAGGCTATATTACATTGTTTTATCTAGCTAGCTATGATAAACACTTATGACAACAATAAATTCTCAAGATGGCTGATATAAATAATATGAGCCACTTACACCTGCATAGAATATCCATTTATTTCTTTGGCAGCCTTTTTGTTAATATGTTATACATGATGCCTTATTTACATGAAACCTTTTTCATAATATTTAAATAGAATTATTATAAGTAATATATTTATTTCTGGATAAAAGATGTTTTAGAAATTAAATAGGAATATTTGATCTCACTTATAAAGATTGACCACCATCATTTCATAATTATGGTGGTCTGTTATTATGGTGTTAGTTACTGGTTGTTTCTAGTCTTCCTCTCAACGTATTGTTATTGATAACACGATAGTATATTTATAAAACATTCAGAAATTATGGACTTTTGACATCTATAGCAAAAAAAGTAAAAGAATACTTGACGTTTAAATATAATAATGAGTTTTTTTTATACTAGTTTACTAGTGAGATGGACTGTAATATAGCCTCTATATGAAGTAGAGTGGTTATATTGAATATGCTTGATCAAACAATTTGTTTAAAAAATTATAAATATTATATTATTAGTACAAATTATTGTCATTTAAAGTTACTATTTGGTTGTGAAACAAGATTATGGTTATTTCTGTCATAAAATAGCTATGATGGAGTAGTTTTCGTTCATACGTCATGGAATTAGCAAGTCATCTAACATCAAATATTAACTTATCATTGGTAAATGCTGTAAAAACGTAGTTACATTGTATGAAATCATTAAACTGTCAAATGAAATACCAATATTTTCATTCAATATTTATTTAAAATTATAAATAACGTTTAACAATCCTAAGTTTTACGTACGTAGAAGGAAGTTACTATAGTTTTAGGCTAGTTTAAGCTTCGTCTAGAATAATTTTAATCTTCAAATAAAAGTAATATTTTATATGTTGAAACTTCAGAGAAATTCTTATATGATTTACTATAAACTATATGTGCTTTTATTGGGAGAAACACTGTGTTTGTGTCAAAAATACCGACTAACACGGCATCAGTTTTATATTAGTTATTGACTCAGTTTCACTTTTAAAACTTAAAAAGTAAAGGATACATTTTAATTTGTATTCTGAATCATTCAATTTAAAAATGCCTAAATGCAGACATCTGGTCATGTTTTTGGTTTCACTAAACCTGCCTATTAATTAAAACAAGCTTTGTACAATTTTACCACTAAAGAAGACTTTGTTTCATCCAGACTTTATGCTTTTTATTTATTTGTCATATTTATTTGTATTTTGAATTGACAACATTACAGGTGAGAGTTAACATATTTCAATTGGGCTTAGAGGATGACTTTATTGACACGATAAGTAAGAAGAAAGTTATGATTAATTTCATTGGATAATATACCAAAAACTGTTAAAATAATTTCTTTCCTCATTTATATGTATTCCATATTATATTTAAGTTACACCATTACTATATATATATATATATATATATATATATATATATATATATATATATATATTTTAGTTGATTATTCATTAAATATTTTAAATAGAATTAAGATACTATGTGAGAGAAAAATGTACTTCTACCAATAATTTAGTATTATGTTACTTGTCATGTAAAACGAGTAAAATCGACAATTTCAGGATTAGATCAACTCTTCACTGATGCAAAATAAATGTCCTAGCTACACAAAAGAGAACAATCTGAACATTTACAATTCTTAATATTTATATTCCGTAAAATAAGAAAGAGTGGGTAAATATCGTTCACATAAGGCAATTTTATTTATGATAGTATGTTTAAGACAGCCAATATCTTAAAAGACTATACAACATTAACTATAAACTGTACAACCTAAATTTTGGTATAGTAATTTATAAAAATATTATATGTCAACTATTTAATTAGTAATGCCTTACAAAACTCGAAATGGGTAATATCGTAGTTAGAATAGAGTAATTTCGCACCTGTAGTTTATAGAAAGGTTTAATGAAAAATTCATAAAATACTCATGAAACATTAAATTAAAGGTAACAATATAAAGTAAATAACTAATAATAAAAATATAAGAAACATAACAAGTCCAAATTGTATGTAGGCAGATATTTTTAAATTAAACTATTCAGAATACAAAATTAAAGCATATACTTTAATTTTTAAATTTTAAATAGTGAAATTGACTAAATAACTAAGTTTTCCTTGGCATTGCTTTCATATCCATTTTATTTTTTACAGAGATGTTAAAGTGGTAGTTCTCAGGGATTTCCCAACCACTACATAGTGAATGGTCCCAATATCCGCATTTCACAAAACGTTACCAACTATAATTTTCCTTGTTAAAATAATAATCTTTTATCATTAATTTTGGTAGTAAGACTTACCTTAATTACATCCTATTTGTGACCATTAAGAATATGCTTTTTCAGAAATATCAGAATAAATTGAGTTTTCAGCCGTCTTCCTATTTTCTCTGGATCAGGCTTTCTTTTCTTGAGTATTTTCTTTTTATCCTTGTCAAAATTAAGTTTTCTCTTAAGTTGTTTGGCTTTTTTTTCTTCCCTCAGTTTTCTTTTCCGCCTTTTTTCTTTCCTTTTTTTTAATACCCATTTCAGTGATGTGCTTGTAAAGATCTGAGAATGTTGTTTACAGTAAGTCTTTTTAAGATAGTTAATTTTTTTAAATACCCTTTGAGATCACTTACAGAATCAAAATACTAATTTTTTCTGGTATTTTGGAAAATGTTCCACTTGTAGCCGTTGAAGGTATTTGATTTTCTTAATTTGATGATGTGAGAAGATAGTTACACTGACCATTGCTATCCTCTGGAGTCACATGTTGACTGTCATACACCGTTTGCTCACAAAGTTCTTATGATGCAGCAAAGTCTTCGTTTGTAAATCGTCATAATCAGAGATAGATGTTTAACAGCATTGGAATGTCTGCAGTTATTATTCCTTTGTGTGTATTTTGACTCATGAACAAATTGAATTCTTTGGTAAGTGATATCTTTAACGGTCCATAGAATCAAACATCAAGAGGTGGGAGCCAATGAAATTTGTAGGGAAGTATTGTAACTATATTATGCTTTTCTCAACTCATGGTTCCAGAGATCCATGGCTACCATGGTTATCAAAAATCAACATAAATGACCTTTCCTCAGATAGTTATGTAATTATTTATATTTCTAACGGTTTACTGCGTTTTCAGTTACCATACGAATTTCTTGTTAACGTTTGATAGCCTCACACATGGAGGCTAATCTAAGGAAGGTCATCTCAATGCACGTTCATCAATTGTTATACACACTCGCCTTTGAGGTAGATCCTGTTATGGCGTGCATAGTGAGGAAGGAGAGCTGACTGACCTCCAGGTGTGCCACATGAAGTAGATGTTACTTTGAGAGAGTGCTAGACATACAGCCAGACATGGTGTTGCCTTGAAGGGTTGTGATCTGTATCATGAAGTAGATGTTACTTTGAGAGAGTGCTAGACATACAGCCAGACATGGTGTTGCCTTGAAGGGTTGTGGTCTGTATCATGAAGTAGATGTGACTTTGAGAGAGTGCTAGACATACAGCCAGACATGGTGTTGCCTTGAAGGGTTGTGGTCTGTATCATGAAATAGATGTTACTTTGAGAGAGTGCTAGACATACAGCCAGACATGGCTGTATCATGAAGTAGATGTGACTTTGAGAGAGTGCTAGACATACAGCCAGACATGGTGTTGCCTTGAAGGGTTGTGGTCTGTATCATGAAATAGATGTTACTTTGAGAGAGTGCTAGACATACAGCCAGACATGGTGTTGCCTTGAAGGGTTGTGATCTGTATCATGAAGTAGATGTTACTTTGAGAGAGTGCTAGACATACAGCCAGACATGGTGTTGCCTTGAAGGGTTGTGGTTTGTATCATGAAGTAGATGTGACTTTGAGAGAGTGCTAGACATACAGCCAGACATGGTGTTGCCTTGAAGGGTTGTGGTCTGTATCAACTGTATTAATGCTAAATGTCTTAATTAAAGAATAGTACACGTGAGTAGGGAGGGAAACTTTGTACGAAGTTCATATGTTAGATATTTAATTAAAATATGTAAAATGTGTGACATTTAATTGGGTATTTTATTTTAACCATAATTCAACCACTTTCGTCCATGCTAAGGCTTAATATTCTTTATGCCATTTTTTAAATCATATGTGAACACAAGTCAATTAAAATATTTATTGACTTACACACTCATAATTAATACCATAACTTTTTATATATTGTAAAATAAAAATCAAATGACGTAGCCTATCACTTAATATCTGATGTAAGTATGACAGCTATTTATTTCATGAAGAGTTTTCTTAAAGAAAAGGGAAATGTAAAATATTTTCCATATAACTAGTAACAAAATGTGTATATTATTTACAAATACTTTGATTAATGTAATGTAAACATTTAATTATAATAAAGTAAATCAAAACGGATTATAACAAAGTTTATTAGCTTGGTTTATTTGAAAGGAGGTTACAAATCAAAGTCATGGGAAACTTCTGACATCTCCGGTGGCAAGGATTATCTCTATTGTTATGTAAAGTTTACGCTCCGTTTTTTTCAAAGTTTCACTTCTTTGCTTTCTAAGAAACCATTTTTGGCTTGAGGCTGCAAACCTCGTGTGTTTAACTTCTGATATCCATGTCAATAATAATTAATATCCATGTTAAAAAGTTTATTTTTCTTAAAAATACCCATTCCTCTTACTACTTACTTAACATCTCCTTATATATATATATATATATATATATATATATATATATATATATATATATATATATATATATATATATATATATAAAATAATATAACTTTTTGAATGTATAATTCTAAAAACACTATCAATTAATTAAATTGTTTTGAAGGCAAATATTATGAACTAAACAAATTATTAAACTAAACTTTTTGAAGTTAGAAAGTACACTAGATTTAGAAGGAGGATTTTTAAATATTCATTCTCAATTTCGTGCCATGGAGTCATAAGAATCTTCGTCCATTCACAAAAAACTATTTGCTCACTTTTGAAGGTTTATTAGCCTGATCCATAAAAATAAATTCTTGGAAAGAGAACATTTAACGGGGTGTTCAATGAAAAGTTATATTCGCATGTATTCAAATTAAAATTGATTTTAAGAAGAACCCTTTTCTGGGGTATTTTAACTTCAACAGGCCATAATCATTATAAATATCAGATAATACAGCAAAAATATCTAATTAGAGTTATGACCAGGAAAAAAGTCTCTGACCATTCATGGCCATTATACCTTATTTGAGAATTCTACCATTGAGACATCTTTTTGTTTTTAAGGTTTTGGCAGCATTCTACAAACAGAGTGGTAACTTCCCAAGTAATGTGAGTATGTTTAGAAATAAATTAAGAAGTAAGGAAAATATTTGTGTCCCTAGACCATTCATAACCTTTTATAAAAAATTATACCTTTATTGCGCCAAAAATGTATAACTCTCTACCACATGATTTAAAAAATGTAAGCAGTGTTAATAAATTTAAGAAGGGCATTTTAAAATGGCTGTTCACCATAGTCAACATAGAAGAGTTGCTGAATTGAACATAACTTCATGGGTAAAAAGAATTATTTATTTATATGATTATTGTATTTTGTTATTGTAACTGTTGTATAAATTGTTTTTTATGTACCATATAATTATTTTGTGTCTAGCTTTTTTGAGTTTAATAAAGACAAATTGTCATTTAAGACTGCTCTGATCATATTTAAAAAAGTATATATCCATAGAAAAACATTATTAAATTCTGATGACAGCAGGTTATGTTATTGAATATGAAGGAACCTCAAAACAGGCTTGCCTTTGAGGCCCTATTGTTTCCCTTTATGTGGGTTGATTTATAGTATAGAATGAAATTATTGTATATGAGATGTATTGATTATGTACCTACATTTGAGAAAATAAATTATTCTTGATTCTTGATTCATTATCGAATCAGCATGGGTTTTAAACATTTCAATTGATTTAAATTATTTACCTCATTATTTTTTTATAGTTAACTTTCAACTGCAATAAAAAATATACTTAGAACGTTAAAAATGTTGAACATTTAAATCGTGGAAACTAAAAAGGATATACGTAGAAACTTTTTTTGATACATTTTAAGGAAGCACTTCCAATCACAACATCGTATATTAAAGTGTATCTAGTTCATAAATAATGCTCAGGATGCAATTTTATCTCCTCATTTACATTGTGGTATAGAAGTAGTATTGCAGACAGGAGTTAACAGTAAGTCAGATCTTGAGGGAACGTTATTATCACCATAACCTACTTCAACAAAGGCAAGCACTTGCAATAACCATCTTGGGCTGGTCTAACCGAGCATTTACATTGTGGTATAGAAGTAGTATTGCAGACAGGAGTTAACAGTAAGTCAGATCTTAAGGGAACGTTAGTATCACCATAACCTACTTCAACAAAGGCAAGCACTTGCAATAACCATCTTGGGCTGGTCTAACCGAGCATTTACATTGTGGTATAGAAGTAGTATTGCAGACAGGAGTTAACAGTAAGTCAGATCTTAAGGGAACGTTAGTATCACCATAACCTACTTCAACAAAGGCAAGCACTTGCAATAACCATCTTGGGCTGGTCTAACCGAGCATTTACATTGTGGTATAGAAGTAGTATTGCAGACAGGAGTTAACAGTAAGTCAGATCTTAAGGGAACGTTAGTATCACCATAACCTACTTCAACAAAGGCAAGCACTTGCAATAACCATCTTGGGCTAGGTCTAACCGAGCATTTACATTGTGGTATAGAAGTAGTATTGCAGACAGGAGTTAACAGTAAGACAGATCTTAAGGGAACGTTAGTATCACCATAACCTACTTCAACAAAGGCAAGCACTTGCAATAACCATCGTGGGCTAGTCTAACCGAGGATTTACATTGTGTAGAAGTATTATTGCAGACAGGAGTTAACAGTAAGTCAGATCTTAAGGGAACGTTAGTATCACCATAACCTACTTCAACAAAGGCAAGCACTTGCAATAACCATCTTGGGCTAGTCTAACCGAGGATTTACATTGTGGTATAGAAGTAGTATTGCAGACAGGAGTTAACAGTAAGTCAGATCTTAAGGGAACGTTAGTATCACCATAACCTACTTCAACAAAGGCAAGCACTTGCAATAACCATCTTGGGCTAGTCTAACCGAGCATTTACATTGTGGTATAGAAGTAGTATTGCAGACAGGAGTTAACAGTAAGTCAGATCTTAAGGGAACGTTAGTATCACCATAACCTACTTCAACAAAAGGCAAGCACTTGCAATAACCATCTTGGGCTAGTCTAACCGAGCATTTACATTGTGGTATAGAAGTAGTATTGCAGACAGGAGTTAACAGTAAGTCAGATCTTAAGGGAACGTTAGTATCACCATAACCTACTTCAACAAAGGCAAGCACTTGCAATAACCATCTTGGGCTAGTCTAACCGAGGCATTTACATTGTGGTATAGAAGTAGTATTGCAGACAGGAGTTAACAGTAAGTCAGATCTTAAGGGAACTTTAGTATCACCATAACCTACTTCAACAAAGGCAAGCACTTGCAATAACCATCTTGGGCTAGTCTAACCGAGGATTTACATTGTGGTATTGCAGACAGGAGTTAACAGTAAGACAGATCTTAAGGGAACGTTAGTATCACCATAACCTACTTCAACAAAGGCAAGCACTTGCAATAACCATCTTGGGCTAGTCTAACCGAGCATTTACATTGTGGTATAGAAGTAGTATTGCAGACAGGAGTTAACAGTAAGACAGATCTTAAGGGAACGTTAGTATCACCATAACCTACTTCAACAAAGGCAAGCACTTGCAATAACCATCTTGGGCTAGTCTAACCGAGGATTTACATTGTGGTATAGAAGTAGTATTGCAGACAGGAGTTAACAGTAAGACAGATCTTAACGGAACGTTAGTATCACCATAACCTACTTCAACAAAGGCAAGCACTTGCAATAACCATCTGGGGCTAGTCTAACCGAGCCTTTACATTGTGGTATAGAAGTAGTATTGCAGACAGGAGTTAACAGTAAGACGGATCTTAAGGGAACGTTAGTATCACCATAACCTACTTCTACAAAGGCAAGCACTTGCAATAACCATCTTGGGCTAGTCTAACCGAGCATTTACATTGTGGTATAGAAGTAGTATTGCAGACAGGAGTTAACAGTAAGTCAGATCTTAAGGGAACTTTAGTATCACCATAACCTACTTCAACAAAGGCAAGCACTTGCAATAACCATCTTGGGCTAGTCTAACCGAGCATTTACATTGTGGTATAGAAGTAGTATTGCAGACAGGAGTTAACAGTAAGTCAGATCTTAAGGGAACGTTAGTATCACCATAACCTACTTCTACAAAGGCAAGCACTTGCAATAACCATCTTGGGCTAGTCTAACCGAGCATTTACATTGTGGTATAGAAGTAGTATTGCAGACAGGAGTTAACAGTAAGTCAGATCTTAAGGGAACGTTAGTATCACCATAACCTACTTCAACAAAGGCAAGCACTTGCAATAACCATCTTGGGCTAGTCTAACCGAGCATTTACATTGTGGTATAGAAGTAGTATTGCAGACAGGAGTTAACAGTAAGTCAGATCTTAAGGGAACGTTAGTATCACCATAACCTACTTCAACAAAGGCAAGCACTTGCAATAACCATCTTGGGCTGGTCTAACCGAGGATTTACATTGTGGTATAGAAGTAGTATTGCAGACAGGAGTTAACAGTAAGTCAGATCTTAAGGGAACGTTAGTATCACCATAACCTACTTCAACAAAGGCAAGCACTTGCAATAACCATCTTGGGCTGGTCTAACCGAGGATTTACATTGTGGTATAGAAGTAGTATTGCAGACAGGAGTTAACAGTAAGTCAGATCTTAAGGGAACGTTAGTATCACCATAACCTACTTCAAAAAAGGCAAGCACTTGCAATAACCATCTTGGGCTGGTCTAACTGAGCATTTACATAGTGGTATAGAAGTAGTATTGCAGACAGGAGTTAACAGTAAGTCAGATCTTGAGGGAACGTTATTATCACCATAACCTACTTCAACAAAGGCAAGCACTTGCAATAACCATCTTGGGCTGGTCTAACCGAGCATTTACATTGTGGTATAGAAGTAGTATTGCAGACAGGAGTTAACAGTAAGTCAGATCTTAAGGGAACGTTAGTATCACCATAACCTACTTCAACAAAGGCAAGCACTTGCAATAACCATCTTGGGCTGGTCTAACCGAGCATTTACATTGTGGTATAGAAGTAGTATTGCAGACAGGAGTTAACAGTAAGACAGATCTTAAGGGAACGTTAGTATCACCATAACCTACTTCAACAAAGGCAAGCACTTGCAATAACCATCTTGGGCTAGTCTAACCGAGGATTTACATTGTGGTATAGAAGTAGTATTGCAGACAGGAGTTAACAGTAAGACAGATCTTAAGGGAACGTTAGTATCACCATAACCTACTTCAACAAAGGCAAGCACTTGCAATAACCATCTTGGGCTAGTCTAACCGAGGATTTACATTGTGGTATAGAAGTAGTATTGCAGACAGGAGTTAACAGTAAGTCAGATCTTAAGGGAACGTTAGTATCACCATAACCTACTTCAACAAAGGCAAGCACATGCAATAACCATCTTGGGCTAGTCTAACCGAGGATTTACATTGTGGTATAGAAGTAGTATTGCAGACAGGAGTTAACAGTAAGCCAGATCTTAAGGGAACGTTAGTATCACCATAACCTACTTCAACAAAAGCAAGCACTTGCAATAACCATCTTGGGCTAGTCTAACCGAGCATTTACATTGTGGTATAGAAGTAGTATTGCAGACAGGAGTTAACAGTAAGACAGATCTTAAGGGGACGTTAGTATCACCATAACCTACTTCAAAAAAGGCAAGCACTTGCAATAACCATCTTGGGCTAGTCTAACCGAGGATTTACATTGTGGTATAGAAGTAGTATTGCAGACAGGAGTTAACAGTAAGTCAGATCTTAAGGGAACGTTAGTATCACCATAACCTACTTCAACAAAGGCAAGCACTTGCAATAACCATCTTGGGCTAGTCTAACCGAGCATTAACATTGTGGTATAGAAGTAGTATTGCAGACAGGAGTTAACAGTAAGACAGATCTTAAGGGAACGTTAGTATCACCATAACCTACTTCAACAAAGGCAAGCACTTGCAATAACCATCTTGGGCTAGTCTAACCGAGCATTTACATTGTGGTATGGTAGTAGTATTGCAGACAGGAGTTAACAGTAAGACGGATCTTAAGGGAACGTTAGTATCACCATAACCTACTTCTACAAAGGCAAGCACTTGCAATAACCATCTTGGGCTAGTCTAACCGAGCATTTACATTGTGGTATAGAAGTAGTATTGCAGACAGGAGTTAACAGTAAGTCAGATCTTAAGGGAACGTTAGTATCACCATAACCTACTTCAACAAAGGCAAGCACTTGCAATAACCATCTTGGGCTAGTCTAACCGAGCATTTACATTGTGGTATAGAAGTAGTATTGCAGACAGGAGTTAACAGTAAGTCAGATCTTAAGGGAACGTTAGTATCACCATAACCTACTTCTACAAAGGCAAGCACTTGCAATAACCATCTTGGGCTAGTCTAACCGAGGATTTACATTGTGGTATAGAAGTAGTATTGCAGACAGGAGTTAACAGTAAGTCAGATCTTAAGGGAACTTTAGTATCACCATAACCTACTTCAACAAAGGCAAGCACTTGCAATAACCATCTTGGGCTAGTCTAACCGAGCATTTACATTGTGGTATAGAAGTAGTATTGCAGACAGGAGTTAACAGTAAGTCAGATCTTAAGGGAACGTTAGTATCACCATAACCTACTTCAACAAAGGCAAGCACTTGCAATAACCATCTTGGGCTGGTCTAACCGAGGATTTACATTGTGGTATAGAAGTAGTATTGCAGACAGGAGTTAACAGTAAGTCAGATCTTAAGGGAACGTTAGTATCACCATAACCTACTTCAACAAAGGCAAGCACTTGCAATAACCATCTTGGGCTGGTCTAACCGAGGATTTACATTGTGGTATAGAAGTAGTATTGCAGACAGGAGTTAACAGTAAGTCAGATCTTAAGGGAACGTTAGTATCACCATAAACTACTTCAAAAAAGGCAAGCACTTGAAATAACCATCTTGGGCTGGTCTAACTGAGCATTTACATTGTGGTATAGAAGTAGTATTGCAGACAGGAGTTAACAGTAAGTCAGATCTTAAGGGAACGTTAGTATCTCCATAACCTACTTCAACAAAGGCAAGCACTTGCAACAACCATCTTGGGCTGGTCTAACCGAGCATTCATTTTCGATTAAGGCCATAATTCTCATCTATTCTGTAGCTAAATGCATATTGTAAAATGATAGCTGCAATATCATTTTAAGATTTCTTAACAACTGGGCCACTGGATTTTTTAAAAAATAATCAGGAAGATGTTTTGTTTTTATTTTCATTCATCATCACAAATACACATCTTAACTCGTGTGAATTTGATACTGAAAAGCCTACAAAAAGATTTTTTTAAGGTGCCCTTATGAATAATGGAAATTATACATACCAAATAAGTTTTTGCCATGCTTATTATGTAGTTAATTAATCTGGACTTCACATTGTACAACACCCTACAGATATGAGACGGCACCACCAGTTGTTCTACCTTCTACATTAATGAATCAAGCATTCATTCATATGAGTTATTTATCGATTTATGATTCTGTTTATATAACTTAATTTGCTATTAGAAATATTGCAATAGTTTCAATTAGCAATATTTTGTGTTTCTCTGTGTAATGACTTCTTTACAATGTCTATTTGATTATGACTGTATCAAGTGTGCAAATTTTCTGACTAAATTACTGCAGATGTATGTAAACATTCTATAAACTGTTTAACATGAAAAAAATAAACAAATAATTTCTATTATTAGCTCAACAGTTAGTTACTAAATGATATATGAAGCGAATGTCTTGTAAAGTAATCACCAATCAGCATTATACATAACTTTATAAGCTAAACTGATTTACAGTCCAACTTAGAAACAAGATATAAATATTTTAACAGTGAAGTGGTCCCTAAGTATATGGAATAAAGTTAAAGATGTAACAGTAAAATAACATAAATCGATAAATAAACGTTATAAATAGTACCTTCGTTCAATTTTCGCAATAAAAATAAAACCACGGGAACTTCGTGTTTACTGCACTTGTTTCAACGTTTGAGAACAAAAATAGAGAGATAACAGCGTATTGTTGTGGGAACACTAGTTATAAATATTAAAAATCGTTAAATTGTGTTTTGATTCCATCAATTTTTATATTTGTCTTCCAGAAGGTGAACATGATTTCAGCCATTTCCTAGAGAAAAATATATTTCATTCTATTTTCAAGACACATTGGTGTTACCATAACTGGTGAGTTTAATTCATTAAATACCATTTAAATATGTTTATATAGGTATGTTAAATGTATTGTTAATTCTATTTAAAAGGAAAACTCTTTACTAAAATGTTCAGGTTACGTTAGCCTTATTGAAGAAAAATGTATCAAATGGAGAGTTTGGTTCTTTTAAAACAATCAAATTACAATCCCTTTTAGCAAGACGAGTTTTACGAATGAGCAACAGTCACTATCAAATATGAATGACTTTACGTTAGTGTGAAGGTTGGGTATCATAACATTTACTTGCTACAAAACCTCATTTTCATAAAACATATAGTATCTATAATTTGTAGAAATTAAAACACACATAATTCAATATAAATTTAATATATTTGTTTTAACATATTGAAATATTTAAATTAAGCATAGATTTTAAATTTTAATTGGATTATGTGGATTTATATTTACAAACTGTAGCATATCAAACGAGTGAGTTTCTTTCACCATTATATCATTATCTGCCCAATTATTCAATTTAAAGTAATTAGTTGGTAATTGTTATAAAGATATTGAAGATATTTATTGTATTCCTGTAATCATTTCATAAGCATGGGTTCCTGAAAATTTCTAGGTAATAAATGGATATGCTATTGATATTTAATCCTATTAAAATTTATATTTTGCTATTCCAGGTCATAATCATGCAATTTTGACATTTATTACCCAAAAACACTTATTCAGGTCACCCGAGAACCCAAACATATTCCATGTTGATGTGGCTTTTGTCTAATGATTTCTCGTTTTTACTTAAGGCAAGGCCGTAATAGAATAATCCAAATGAGTGATAGTTTAAAGTATACTTTTTGATACAGTAAGGTATTAGTGGATCGATGGCTGTTTATAGACAGGTTTTAGGATATTCTTGGGGAACTTCACAATAGCATTTTTTTTAGGACCAATAAATAAAGCGTTTTATATGTAATTTTAAAGCCACTGCTATTAAACTCAATAATTGAAACATTACGGAATTATGGTTAGTAATTTATCTCCCAGCCATCTCAAAATGTATGTACTGGAAGATTCTTACCCGCTTAAAATCACGAAGAAGACTGACGACAAAATTACCCAGTCTTCCACCTATGTTTATGTTTGAATAGTCTATGGAGAATGGACAGAGTAAGTTTAAGGAGATCAGCGTCTTCTTAAAAAAATAATAATAATAATAAAATACACCATGACATACGATCCAGATTATCTTTTTATGTTTTGTGGTTATGATATCCTTATTTTATACAAATGTGCATTTAGAAATTCTGACCTCTCTTGAATTACTAGTTTATAATATTTATACACTTCTGTAATAACAAAGATGAATGGACGGTTCAACTCAACTATTACTACTTATTCATAAAAACCAGTTTCTTTCTGAATAATGACAAAAAATAACGTTCTAGTTAGTCATTTTCTATTTTAAGTTAAATGAAAGTTTTGAAGTATACTCAATAAACTTTTAGTAGTTTTATTTAAACTTGTATTTAATGTATAGAACATGTGAATTTTACTTTAAAAAAAATGAAATTATCGGTTACCAAGCTCATTATGCTGATAGATATATTCTAAAGTATTGTGTCATGCCAGGATATATTGGGAATAGACAATAACTCAAAGTGACAAAACAGTCGGAACTACAGAGAATAGTCCGTGGCATTGTGGTTGCTTAATAGACTGTGAATGTGTGGTCTCCAACAGCATGGCCTCGTTAACAAAATACATAAAAAAGGCTTTAATATTTATACGTACAACTTATATATGTTGTATGTATATAGGTTGTTCATACAACTTATATGACAAATTGTTCCGGCGCACACAGTCTCTGATATTACACAATAGTTCAACATGGTGTTCTTATGAACAACAATGAACACAGTAATTCATCTCCCATTCATCTTCTAAATAAACAATCACAATGGAATATTGTGACATTGTAGCTTATTTTCAATGCATTCCGTTGTCTGGTAAAATCTGAGATTGGAAACAATACATGGAAACAAAGGGAAACGCCACTTTTCACCTTATTTAAAGAACTACAGTATTGTTGATGTTCTGAAAAAAGTATAATTCTACGGTTAAAATTGAACGATAACTCAATTACAAACCGTAAATTACTAATAAATATAACATATAATAACTTGTCCACAGTATAAAAACATACATAAAGTAAGTCGCATTCAATATATGATTCATTATACGCGTATATGAATGAACTTTGAAACGAGAGGGACATAAATTGATATTAATACTCCACGCCACAAAATTATTCAAAAAAAATTTTTTTTGTATCTAATTTTAAAAACTATAATAATAGAGACATTACTGTATTTTCTCTGCTATCCTTTGCCAAATATTAACGTAATGTACAATACCTTCCGTGAAGGAGGTTCAAAGTAAAGGTATGGTTCAATTTATGTTTTTGTATCTAATTTTAAAACCTATAATAAGAGAGACATTACTGTATTTTCTCTGCTATCCTTTGCCAAATATTAACGTAATGTACAATACCTTCCGTGAAGGAGGTTCAAAGTAAAGGTATGGTTCAATTTATGTTTTTGTATCTAATTTTAAAACCTATAATAAGAGAGACATTACTGTATTTTCTCTGCTATCCTTTGCCAAATATTAACGTAATGTACAATACCTTCCGTGAAGGAGGTTCAAAGTAAAAGTATGGTTCAATTTATGTTTTTGCATCTAATTTTAAAACCTATAATAAGAGAGACATTACTGTATTTTCTCTGCTATCCTTTGCCAAATATTAACGTAATGTACAATACCTTCCTTGAAGGAGGTTCAAAGTAAAGGTATGGTTCAATTTATGTTTTTGTATCTAATTTTAAAACCTATAATAAGAGAGACATTACTGTATTTTCTATGCTTTTATTCACCCAATCCATGCACGATGGTATTTCTCTGCTGTATTTCCTTTGCCAAATATTAACGTAATGTACAATACCTTCCGTGAAGGAGGTTCAAAGTAAAGGTATGGTTCAATTTATGTTTTTGTATCTAATTTTAAAACCTATTAACGTAATGTACAATACCATACCTTTACTTTGAACCTCCTTCAAGGAAGGTATTGTACATTACGTTAATATTTTTAAAATTAGATACAAAAACATTACTGTATTTTCTCTGCTAATCCTTTGCCAAATATTAGCGTAATGTACAATACCTTCCGTGAAGGAGGTTCAAAGTAAAGGTATGGTTCAATTTATGTCCATAATGTTGGCTTCCTTAAGTGGCTTTTATTATTGTGGTAGACATTTTATTACGCAAATGTTAATATTCAATAGTTGTGATATAGTTAAGTGTGTAACTGATATTTTGATTGCTTTTACTTTCTCTTATAAAAATTACTAAATCAAAATATCTGCCACTTATGTTTTATAGCTCATTAGAAGCTAAAGGTACTAACAAAATATCTACAGAAAGATATCTATAAAATATGGGGTTAAAATATCTTATAAGAAGATAAAGGGGCTGACAAAGGCTCATACCTGCTGGTCGACTAACAGTATTGTAACACTGAAACAAACTGTTCAGTTCACTTTGGTAATGGAGTATTAAATGGCTTATAGATAAATGTAAAACTAGCCAATCAGTAACACTTTACCAAATATTAATTGAAATATAGAAGTCATTTAAAGAAGTCAACTAATGAGACATTACGAAACATCCCACTCACACAATGACACTTACGGCGAGTAATAAGAGGAAAATTACATATAAATAAATGTAACCAAGTATAACCACCAAGACGAATAAAATATAAAAAATGAGATGAAACAAAATCGAACATGAGAAGTAAAATACAACTGTGACAATATGCCTTTGAAGTCCGAAGTGAAGAAGCACTTCAACCCAGCATCCTCCAGGAATATTGATCGTGCTTCTTCAGAAACTGAAGGCACTTAAATCGTTAATTATTTATACCACAATAGGTCTGAGTTTTTAATAACCTGTTGAATGCATTTCATTTAAAGTTTAAATTTATGTGGTAAAGAGTGTATTGTCAACTGTTGGAAGGAAGTCCCAGTGATCTTAAGATGTCTGTTCAGTCATATATCCTAGTCAGAACCCCTGTACAGTCTCTCACACCTGTATGTGCAAAGGCACGGCCATGTGTTCGTATCAGAAACCACTACAGTCCCTCACACCTATATGTGCAAAGTCACGGCCATGTGTTCGTAGAAGAAACCTCTACAGTCTCTCATACCTGTATGTTCAAAGTCACGGCCGTGAGTTCATATCAGAACCCTGTACAGTCTCTCACACCTGTATGTGCAAAGTCATGGCCATGGGTTCGTAGCAGAACCCTGTACAGTCTCTCACACCTGTATGTTCAAAGTCACGGCCATGTGTTCGTAGCAGAACCCTGTACAGTCTCTCATACCTGTATGTGCAAAGGCACGGCCATGTGTTCGTAGCAGAACCCTGTACAGTTTCTCATACCTGTATGTGCAAAGTCACGGCCATGTTTTCGTAGCAGAAACCTATACAGTCTCTCACACCTGTATGTGCAAAGTCACGGCCATGAGTTCGTAGAAGAAACCTCTACAGTCTCTCTACCTGTGTTCATAGTCACGGCCGTGAGTTCATAGCAGAACCCTGTACAGTCTCTCATACCTGTATGTGCAAAGGCACGGCCATGTGTTCGTAGCAGAACCCTGTACAGTCTATCACACCTGTATGTTCAAAGTCACGGCCATGTGTTCGTAGCAGAACCCTGTACAGTTTCTCATACCTGTATGTGCAAAGTCACGGCCATGGTTTCGTAGCAGAAACCTCTACAGTCTCTCATACCTGTATGTGCAAAGTCACGGCCATGTCTTCGTAGCAGAAACCTCTACAGTCTCTCACGCCTGTATGTGCAAAGTCACGGCCATGTGTTCGTAGCAGAACCCTGTACAGTCTCTCACACCTGTATGTTCAAAGTCACGGCCGTGTGTTCGTAGCAGAACCCTGTACAGTCTCTCACACCTGTATGTTCAAAGTCACGGCCGTGTGTTCGTAGCAGAACCCTGTACTGTCTCTCATACCTGTATGTGCAAAGGCACGGCCATGTGTTCGTAGCAGAACCCTCTACAGTATCTCATACCTGTATGTGCAAAGGCACGGCCATGTGTTCGTAGCAGAACCCTGTACAGTTTCTCATACCTGTATGTGCAAAGTCACGGCCATGTTTTCGTAGCAGAAACCTATACAGTCCCTCACACCTGTATGTGCAAAGTCACGGCCACGTGTTCGTAGCAGAAACCTCTACAGTCTCCCACACCTGTATGTGCAAAGGCACGGCTATGTGATCGTAGCAGAAACCTGTACAGTCTCTCATACCTGTATGTGCAAAGTCACGGCCATGTTTTCGTAGCAGAAACCTGTACAGTCTCTCATACCTGTATGTGCAAAGTCACGGCCATGTTTTCGTAGCAGAAACCTCTACATTCTCTCATACCTGTATGTGCAAAGTTACGGCCATGTCTTCGTAGCAGAAACCTCTACAGTCTCTCACGCCTGTTTGTGCAAAGTCACGGCCATGTGTTCGTAGCAGAACCCTGTACAGTTTCTCACACCTGTATGTTCAAAGTCACGGCCGTGTGTTCGTAGCAGAACCCTGTACACTCTCTCATACCTGTATGTGCAAAGGCACGGCCATGTGTTCGTAGCAGAACCCTGTACAGTTTCTCATACCTGTATGTGCAAAGTCACGGCCATGTTTTCGTAGCAGAAACCTATACAGTCTCTCACACCTGTATGTGCAAAGTCACGGCCACGTGTTCGTAGCAGAAACCTCTACAGTCTCTCACACCTGTATGTGCAAAGGCATGGCAATGTGTTCGTAACAGAAACCTCTACAGTCTTTCATACTTGTATGTACAAAGTCTCGGCCATGTGTTCGAATCAGAAACCTATACAGTCTCTCATACCTGTGTGTGCAAAGTCACGGCCTTGTGTTCGTAGCAGAAACCTCTACAGTCTCTCACACCTGTATGTGCAAAGGCACGGATATGTGTTCGTAGCAGAAACCTCTACAGTCTCTCATACCTGTATGTACAAAGTCTCGGCCATGTGTTCGTATCAGAAACCTATACAGTCTCTCATACCTGTATGTGCTAAGTCACGGCCATGTGTTCGTAGCAGAAACCTCTACAGTCTCTCACACCTGTATGTGCAAAGGCACGGCCATGTGTCCGTAGCAGAAACCTGTACAGTCTCTCACACCTGTATGTGCAAAGGCACGGCCATGTGTCCGTAGCAGAAACCTGTACAGTCTCTCATACCTGTATGTACAAAGTCTCGGCCATGTGTTTGTATCAGAAACCTATACAATCTCTCATATCTGTATGTGCTAAGTCACGGCCTTGTGTTCGTAGCAGAAACCTCTACTGTCTCTCACACCTGTATGTGCAAAGGCACGGCCATGTGTCCGTAGCAGAAACCTGTACAGTCTCTCACACCTGTATGTGCAAAGGCACGGCCATTTGTTCGTAGCAGAAACTGTGGATTTTTGTTATTATTTAATGTTGTTTAATTTCATATAAAAACTCGGAAAATTCTGAGGAAATCGTGAGTTAAGAAGCATCATACTCAATTATATTATCTAAAATCATTTGTATAACACTTGCATTAGGAATATGTACATGACCAACTAGGATGTACCATTGCTGAAACGAAACGTTCCATTTGTGTAAAGGAGAGCTTCTTGCTAAAACTGTGCATCGTTTTAACCACTGGAACGACATTGACCTCAGGCCGAGATTGCATAACGTGACTGGAATACCTTCACGTCTTGGAAATGTCCGTTTTGTGTGTATTCTAAGTATTTGGTGGAATGTGGTCATGGCAGTGGTATGTTCAGTATTATAGTGTAGGGTAAACACTTGTTTATATTTATGTTTCATTGTTACATATATAATAATTCTTATTAAACCATTAAGAATAAAGGAATCGTTGTTAAATAATTCTAATTGAACGTTTGCTGGTAGAATAAAATAACAATCATATAAATATACTTTTACATAACCTAATAATATATGGAGTGAATATATTATTGTATATTTACTTTTCAAAGGGGTTTTTTATTCAGTAATGGTAAAGGTGTTCCTGCCAAGTGTGGTCTACGGAGAGTTCAGGAAAGGTATTAGAAAACCGTACGTTATTTATCAATTTATATAAAAAGTTTAAGCACATGAGACTGTAAAGAAGCCGTAGATAGATTGAATGTCAAATATGTAATACATTTTAACCTCCTCCACACTTTAGGGAACAAAAATAGAAGATCGGAATACTGACAAATGTATTGACCATTGAATTTTAAATATTACATATGGTAATAATTTTAGGTGCTATTCGTCACATGTATAACTTGGCAATGGTTTTACTAATTCTCTTTGATGTGTAGAAGATACTAGTGAGAAAATATTTCTGAAAACCTATAGAGGTTGAAATAAAGTACTATCTCATTTATAATAAATTTACTATAAGTTTCATATTATTATTTTGACGAATTGTAGCTTAATATTCTGTATTTAAACCTCATCTGAATAATTTAATCATCTCTGAAGATAAATAAAAACAGAACAAGTATATTATTATATTAACATTAATTATTTTACTTTAAACCATTAGTACTTATTCTTTTACGTTTTCAAAATCCAAAATTGAAAATATATTTTATCTAAGAAGATATGAACAGTTGTAATTCGAGGTCTCGACAAAATATCTTGAAATTGAACTTTAAGTATAAGTATTATTTGCAATAAATAACTTGATGTTACTGCATTCTGAGTTGTGAGGGGATTTAACATTTATTGCAAATGTTTGTAACTAATCGTTATTTGAACTGTGGATAATGCAGTTATTAATTTTATTTTGATTGCAAAGTCATAAATGTTCGTCTTGATTCGTCTTGAATGTCGTTATTTTAGGGTTCAGCACCAATTTAATAATAAATAAACATTATATCAAGGAAAGAAATAACTCTAGCCTATTTTTTTTTTGGAAACGTATAATATTCCTAATGAACAATCGAATAGGAAACTTGTGATTTTGTTATAACAACAGGTTTCAACGTATGCTAAAAAGTGCCCCTTTTTCAATTAGTATTGAACGTTAAAACACTATTTTAAGATCGCTGTAATAAAATTTTTAAAATATTTTCTGAACCCAGGCAATCGAGAATAATGTATAAAAAAGTATTAAAAACTTGTTTAACTCTTCATTCCATAAATAAATAAAAACACTCTGATTTCATATAGTGAAATATTTAACACAATGTTAATAAATCCAAGAAATCTCTTACACCTTAAACACACTCATAAATAAGCTGTAATTTGTGCAGTAACTACAAAACAATACACGTATGACAAAACAATATACCCGGTGTTCAAAACGTCTGCAACCCCTTAATATTTATTTTGTGAATCAACGCAGAACAATGAAACTCTAGGATTACGTCTACACTGTACTTACTGACGTTTTTGTCGTTTTAACTGTCATTTTTCGTTTGGGAGGACATCCTGTGGAGGAAATCTGAAAAATCATAAATGTAAGAATAGATCGAGTTATAGCTAATTTTGAAGGTATTTGTTAGAGAAACACATAGCCGCAACCCCGACTAAAAAGGCATATTCGTTTGAAAATAATAGCCTCTAAAAGTTTGGCTTCATTGGAACTTTGACAGGCTGCTTTTTCCAAACGAATAGTCCTTTTTCAGTCGGGGTTGCGGCAATGTGTTTCTCTTTAAAGTGAGATATAGCTCAACCCATGCTAACATTTAAGATATTGTAGACTTCATTCACAGGACGTTCACCTAAAGTGATAAAGAACAGTTAAGGTAAGATGGCCAAAAAGTTAGTAACCGCAGTGAGGATGTAATCCTAGAGTTTCATTGTTATGTGTTTATTAATATTATATAGTAAAATATTAAGGGGCTCCAGACTTTTTGAACACTTGGTGGGTGCCCCTTCCCACCGTATTGTTTAATGAGAGTGGGAGAGACAATGGTTCGGTATGGCGGCTATCAGCAGGTGGAGTTTGAGTCGGAGTCCAAGGTGCAGCACAAAGAAGACGGGGTCGTGCGTGGGCACGAGGTATAGTCGGTCTGGCCGTGCGTCGGGTGTTCAGGACGGATGAGGGTGGTGAGTGTTAGTCAGGGAAGTTTTGTAAGAGGGTGGTAGCTAGAGATAAGGTATTTTCACAATTAAATCGTCTATTAAGAGTCAGTTTGATCCATCATTGAGTCTTCCCACGAAGCACACCTCTACACAGATGTCGGACAACCCAGGAGGCTGAGTGCCCTTTTGGTAGGAGCAAACCACCGTTACGCCCTAAACCTGGTAGGGTGTGATAATATTATTAAAATATACTATTCTGATATATATATATCAGAATAGTATATTGGTGGTTTGCTCCTACCAAGAGGGCACTCAGCCTCCTGGGTTGTCCGACATCTGTGTAGAGGTGTGCTTCGTGGGAAGACTCAATGATGGATCAAACTGACTCTTAATAGACGATTTAATTGTGAAAATACCTTATCTCTAGCTACCACCCTCTTACAAAACTTCCCTGACTAACACTCACCACCCTCATCCGTCCTGAACACCCGACGCACGGCCAGACCGACTATACCTCGTGCCCACGCACGACCCCGTCTTCTTTGTGCTGCACCTTGGACTCCGACTCAAACTCCACCTGCTGATAGCCGCCATACCGAACCATTGTCTCTCCCACTCTCATTAAACAATACGGTGGGAAGGGGCACCCACCAAGTGTTCAAAAAGTCTGGAGCCCCTTAATATTTTACGGATGTGTTGGTTTATCGGGTTTATAGTGTAAGACAATTACTGTCCTAACATAAGTTCATTCGGATGTAAAAATTCCTTTCATTTTGTGTAAAATCAATAAATTGTAAAGATCTATTGTATTCTTTGGTACGGATATTTCTCCTTCTAACATTGCATTCTGCTGTTTATTGGTTGACTGCCAGCCTTTAAACTCTCGTTGCATGCAATATTACACAAAGTAAATAAAATAACGAAAATACCAAAATGTACATTTATAAAGGTTTATTTCATCTTGTGTTATTGAATAAAGCATTGATAAAAGATGGTTTACACCAAAAATTATATTTTATATAGTTTTGTTTGAATACTAATTATATTACTGTCACAATGGCCTTAACCACAGTCTCCTGTTCTGCAATGTGGATAAGTAAGGATCATTTAAATATATATAATTTATATTTAGATTGTTTCACATTGTGGATGTCCTGAAACAAACAACGAATTCACTCTGTAAACGTTGATACCATAACCGATTGTTACATTTAGAATAATGTTGTAGCAATGAGAGTCTTAATAATCAGTTGAACTAAACATAAAAATAAAGCAAACGAATATAAAGTATGAGAGTTGGATCTTTGTGTACAGTTTAGTAAGACAATTTAGTTATATTTATTTACTATGTTTTTATACGATCAGAACTTTGACATATACGATCTGTAAATGAAGTATAATGGATATCAAAGAATTTGTGAAGACTTCTCTGCCAATCTTTGAGAACACAAAAAATTACTATTACAAGTAACTATAATTTGTTCATGAAAAATGTACTACCCTGGATATGACTGATGGATATCTATCATTATTGCTAGATGCAGAGTCAAAGAAATTACGTGTAATCAATACACTACTTGGGAGTAAATATATCTAAGAAAGGAATCTTAAAAAGCAACAACTAGAAAGTCAGTGATACATATGCCTGAACAGTTAGAAACTTTATTGGCATGGCAAACATTTATATTATATTCAAGATTTATTACTGACATCGCTTACATTTGTGCTCCTCTTAACACGTTACTCAAAGAAGGTGTACCTTGCAACTGGACAGAAAACTGCAGTAGACCAGTTAACGACACTAACAAGCGTCGGTGTCAGCTCCAGTCCTGATATACTTTTGCAACTACTTATGGTAGTTGCAGCAGAGGTATCGCCTGTGGTAAAAGGTTCTGCGATTTATCACCAATACCCAGACGGAAAAGACTTGTATATTTTTTTAGCACTCTGAAATGTACAGAAATGAACCATTCACAAATAAAACGAGGTCTCACAATCATGTATGTGCTAAAGACATGTATCTACTTATAGAAAACTCATTTCTTATTACAAACAGATCATCCACTATTATCCATATTTGACTTAATAATTCCTGTTGCTACTTCATGCAGGCTGCAAAGATGAGCTTTATACCTAACAACATTTACTTTCAAAATAATGTATGTATCCACTACGAAATTTGGGAAGGTTGATTGTCGTCTACCATATGGAGAAAATGATCCTTTGTAAAAACAACATCAATTCTGTTAACTTATTGTAACAATGTAGACAGTGAGAAGTACTAATTTTTTTAGTTAACAAAATAATATATCAAATCTAAGTCTAAAAATGGCAAAAACACATTTTGGTTTTTCATTATTGCAAAACGTATAATTAACTATAGACTAATAGCATCCTTGAGACGTCTCTTACCCAACTACAAGTCAACTGTTATTCATCCTTGAGATGTCTCTTACCCAACTACAAGTCAACTGTTATTCATCCTTGAGATGTCTCTTACCCAACTACAAGTCAACTGTTATTCATCCTTGAGACGTCTCTTACCCAACTACAAGTCAACTGTTATTCATCCTTGAGATGTCTCTTACCCAACTACAAGTCAACTGTTATTCATCCTTGAGACGTCTCTTACCCAACTACAAGTCAACTGTTATTCATCCTTGAGACGTCTCTTACCCAACTACAAGTCAACTGTTATTCATCCTTGAGATGTCTCTTACCCAACTACAAGTCAACTGTTATTCATCCTTGAGATGTCTCTTACCCAACTACAAGTCAACTGTTATTCATCCTTGAGATGTCTCTTACCCATCTACAAGTCAACTGTTATTCATCCTTGAGATGTCTTTTACCCAACTACAAGTCAACTGTTATTCATCCTTGAGATGTCTCTTACCCAACTACAAGTCAACTGTTATTCTTCATGATATTAGTATTCTTTTAGTTGTGGTTTGAATGATTATTCCACATTGCTACTGACTTACTTCAAAGCTCAATATTCTTGTTCGTGTCTGTTCTATTGGCTATCTAGGTACTAATTTAAATATTTGAACTAAATTGCATCCAGCTTTTATTCAATTTCTATTCTAAACCTTCTCCTCAAGTATATTGAAATAATAGCTGTACCCGCCCACTTCGCCGGTCATAATATTTGAGTTTGAACTTGCAATCCAGATATAAATAAAAATTCCAACAAATTCAAGAACATTAAAAAATTACTTAAAGTAAATCAAACTAAATACTTTGTTTTTGAAAAACAATTTAGTAAACTAATATCAAATTCATAACAGCTGATGTTATAAATAATGTACTAATGTACTCAATTATTTTTAATTTTAAACTTTATCTTACTAACATTTTATTAAGTTTGTATTTATTTAACAACTTTTAATCAAATAAATCAATCAGTTAATATTGCTCCATAAGAATATCATGGGAATTTTGGAGCCCAGTGGGACGGAGTCCTGAGTTCTGAGAGGCAAAACCCTTTCTTAGTGAGACTAGGGGCCAAGATAAACCTATGTAAAAAATTTCAAGTAAATTGGACGTATATTTTTGGAATAATAATGATGAGTGGTAAATAGATTTTATTTATATTTATACATATACAGACTTTTCTTGTAGTTTACAAACATTGATTGCCTAAAAATTCTGAAAGTCTAATTTTAGAGGCCGTAAAGTACGGCAATTGACTATATCAAAGAAATGTTGGGGTTCTCGCCATGTTTAACCAGGCCCGATGACTATACATTACCAGGTATTTATGGCTATACATGTGTTAAAATTGAATTTAAAATTTTCCGATTGAAAGCAATTTGTTTTCTTTGATAAAAAGTTTCAAAGTCTAGACAAATCTGTAAGTCTACTTTAAGAAGGCACAACTTATTGTAGTTGACTCTGAATCAGTGAAGTATCGGGTTTCTTGCCATATTTAGCTATGTCCTATGAACTGGCTATTCATTTGGTCAAATTAAATTTTAAATACTCCGATTAGAATCAGTTTGTTCTCTTAGATAAAAGAGTTTTAAAGCCTAGAGAAATCTGTAGGTCTACTTTTAGAGGGCACGAAATACTATATTTGACTCTGAATCAATAAAATATTCTGTTTCTCGCAATGTTGAGCCATGTAATATGATCGGGATATGCAAACTTTAAAACTAAATTGTTAATTTTCTGATTGAAAACAGTTTGTTCTCCTACATAACAAAGTTTTACAGTCTAGAAAAATCTGTAAGTCTATTCTTAGAGACTGTAAATTAACCAATTTGATTTACAAGCACAAATTGAAAATCTAGATCTCCCTGATGATGAAGGAGGTGAGATAGAGCAAAAAGTCAAAGGGCCATAGTTGTAGATCGTCTCAAATCAGGTACAGAAAATGTTGTTAGTTTTGCTGTAGAAACGTTCATTTAGCCGCTACAGACCAATTAGAGAAGCGCTGTTTTTGGCATTTAAAATGTTTGCAATTAAAAAGGCTGCCATCTTCGATTTACTAAGAATTTTCCTAAATCTCTCCTTATTGCACATCTACAACATAAAACCTTCGACTCTACAAAATTTCAATCTCGTAGGCTTAGTAGGCCTACTTTTTTTAGTTACAAGGATGAGTGAGTGAGACAGTGTTATTTGCCTCTATAGGTATAGATTTTATCAGCAACGCTGAAAAACGAATTTGTAGCATTTCCGACGCTGAGATGTGGTGTACAGACATCTATCAATTCCTTTAGTTAATTGAGGTTTCTATAATATAGTTATAATTATGGAACAACATTTTCTGAGTTCTAACAAAAACCAAATAATAGCCATTATAGGTTTAATGCGTCCGTTAACGTAAAACACAAAACATCGTACTTTAATTAAAAAAAAAGAGCAAACAGGACTTTGTAAAATTTCCAGAAGATCTATTTCAAGGAAGAATAAATGTATTATTATCCTGGACACTACAGACTTACTCGTATTATTTATGTTTAGAGTAAGTTATTTATTTTTAGTAAATTATAGTTTCTTATTTATAGTAAGTTATTTGGGTTAAGTGTTAGTGTAAGGGAAGTCATGCTACGACTCTTGCCTAGTATCAGGGGGGTAGTCCCCAAGACCGTCTGGGTAGTGGTTTCAGGACATTAGTCTAGCTACACTGCGTGATGAAGAGCCACGCCCTGCTCGTGTGGCTCTGCTTTTTTGCTGAACCCAGTGGATGTAGACTGGGAAATCGATAAATATCCCTGGTGGTGGATCCAGTAGCTGCCAATACTGGCATTGTGCCGAACACGTCAAGAGTCGGCTGGGCATATATGGCAGAGTAGGAGGACAACGGGACGCCAGATGTACTGGAACCACTGCCTTGTGGTTGGATCGTGGAACTCAAATGCTAAGGGAGAAAACCCCTGACAGAAAATCTGCAGCCTGAGGCCGAAGGTTGCAGATCCACCAGAACAGAACAGGTAGGCTAATAACCTGCTCCCTGTTAAAAACAATTATTATTGAAACAGCTACAAACGGAAATAACCGAACAATTTCTACGACACAGATATTTGGCATGACAATAAGGACACTAATAAATTTCTGGAACGTAAAACACTGTGAGAAGCTGGAACTTTATCAAAATTAGAGAAATAATTGAAGGCTTGCAAAATTGATATACTGGGTTTAAGCGAAATTAGATGAAACGGCTTTGGAGAAATACGGAACCAGGAAGAAAATACACTGGAAAGAAAGATGAGAATGCAGCAAGACAAGCCGGAGTTGCAATTATTATTAGTAAAAAGCTAAAGCCGGTTTTATTTAATGGAAACTAATATCAGGGAGAATCTTAATTGCAAAATTTTAATCAAGAGTGAGAAATATCTGTATAATACAATGTTATACACCAATTGAAATGGTCTGAGACGAAGAGAAAGCAAAACTCTATAATAAATTAGAAAAATCAGCTAGACTAGAAAAAAAACAAAAGATTCTGATGGTTATGGGCAACCTTAACGCTAAAGTTGAAGTGAAAATGCAAGATTAGGTACTATCATTGGCAAAGATGGAATTGGATCAATGAGTGACAATGGTATCAGGTTTGTTGATTTCTGTGGAATCAAAGAACTTGTATTGAAGGTACCTTATTCCCTCACAAACTGTGGATTTACGTGGACTAAAATTACATGAATTTCTTCAGCGGGTACAGTTAAAAACCAAATTGACCATCTTGCAATCAGCAAAAAATGGAGATTCTTGGACTACTCTACTTTAAATTCCGAAACTGTTGATTACTTTGAGATAGATAAATTAGTTTGTACCAAAACGTTTGTTAATAATTTGATCCCTTAAAAAACACCGAGAAAACCCTATAATAGTGCACCAAGTGCAATATTCCTGTGCTGCATACAAGATGACTAAATTATATTTTAAATAAAAATAAACACCTCACTAGCTTAGCTAAAAGAGTTGCAAGATGTTAGTATATGGTGACTCTGAACTCTCTAACAATCCCTTGTTTACTTATTTTTTGTTTAAATAAGAAATGCATTTATTTTAATCTACTTTGTGACCTTAGAATTGGATTCATATGTTGGAATCACACGTTTTTATAGTTTGAGTTTGTTATATTTTGTAACAATGAAAAAACTATACTACAAACGAAAAGTTTCTTAAATGTCCTTTCTTATAGGAAAATCAATAAAGCTATCGGGATTAATTTACGTTCAGCCCCGGGACTTTACTTAATTGCTCAAAGAAGCTTTGGGATTGAGGTTTATATTCAGGCTGCATTGGTTACTCTGCTGTAGTGGCAATTCTAGGAATGTTTGTAATTGTATTTTATGAGTACAATTATCAAAGTAAATCGTTCCAAGGCTATTAATTTTATATTATTGATAGAAAAAATAATAATCAATAAATAAATTATTTCCATGCGGAATAATACGGCTAAGTTAAAAGGAAAGCATAATTAATATGGTAAATCTATTTATTTTAAAACTAATACTAAGCCAAAAGGTAAGTTGGCCAATGAAATAATAATTAGCCAAATGAAATAATTTAACTTTTTTGAATAAGAATATATGTTTTACCTTACCATAATTTGTGCAATAATAAATCGAATAGGGCTGGTTTTTAAGTAATTTTATAAATTTATGATATTTGTTATTCTGCCGTGTTTTACAATGCCTTTTTAGTTATTTGTATTAAGTATTGTTATTTACTCAAAAAACTTCTTAAAACAGTAATTCAATTCAAAATTATAATTGAATCCATTGTAAGTCAAATGTTCACATCCATTAAATCATACCCTTTGACTTAACATTGAATTCAAATATGATACTTTTTCTTGCAATTTTATTTTTGTTAATAACATATTTCTTTTACACTTTATGGAATAAAGCTGTTTGGTGATAAGTATTTTAAAGATGCAAGGCCTAACGGTCTGTTTTCAGTAGCCTTAATGTTGACAGCGGCCAGTGGTTGATATCGACGTGAATACTACTGGAAGCCTGAAGTTCCATGTTGGGAGGTGGTCATAGGTTCATTTAATATCAATACTAGGTTGTTCGGATTCCAAGTTAATAAGAAGGTCCCTCACTTGTTGCGGATGTTAGACTATCATTAAATGGCTCTTTTTAAAGAGCAGTCAAGCTTTGTTAACTAGAAAACAATGCACTTGATCATGTATACTTATCAAAATAATTCCTAGTCCATATTAGCTTCTTTCTCTGTGTCATTGTCACTTAATATAATAAAAAGAAATTAGTACTACATCACTGAATATTTTTTAAATATTACACTTTCAATCGTCAGGGCCTTATTAACAATGCCTTGTCATTAAATCTAATATCTATATAGCCGCACGTGTAACTCACTGACTCACTCACTCACTCACTCACGTATACAAATTCTAACCCACTTCCAGATGAGCTAGAAACTTGAAATTTGGCACACTTGTAGCTTTTGCTGAGCAACCGACGGAAAAATTCCTAAAATTCAAATTTTTTTATTTTTAACCCTCCAAAAAAATCAAAATGGTGGACGGGAATTTTGAATTGTCTGCAGAGTTCTACTAACGGCTTGATTATGGGCAAACCGTTGGTTGTAGAACAAATCTGACAGCATACTGCAGATTTCTAATTAAATTTCCTACAATTTTGGTCATATAACATTTTTTTATATTTTTGATAATAACTACGCAAAAAATCGTTAATTTTCATATTTCGTTCAAAAAATGTTATTTTTGTTTTGTTTTTCGTATTTTACTGCATTATAACGATAATTTAAGAACTTAAACTCCTACACACTACTTAATTATACTAATTTGTTATCAAAACTACTACTAAATTCGATTTTGCACTGTCAAAAAAAATCCAAAATGGCTGACGAGAAAACGTTTATCTTTTTGCAGAGTTGAGGTTTTTGTTTTACTGAACTTTAATTTTTAGTTTACTTAACACCAAATGACATATTCAAATTGACAATAAAATTGTGCACAAAAAGTGTCCTGTATGTTTTTGTGCTATATACAATACTGTAGTTTCCTCAGAAACTTGAGTTCTTTCGAAAACATGTGATTTTTTTGGAATAGTTCCTCCCATTTAAGCATGATCTAAAGGAGCTAAAACCTTAAAACCCTACACGTTATTTACGTATAGAACTTTGATATCAAAATGCTATAAACTTTGATTTTTCACTTTTTATAACCTAAAAAAAATTTCAAAATGGCTTACGTGAAATTGCTGTACTGTTTGCAGACTTGAAGTTTTTGTTTTACTGAAGATGTAACATTTAGTTTAGATAGCATCTAATGAAATGTTCAACCTAAAAATTAGATGCTGTAAAAAAATGTAATGTACATACAAAAATCTATGTACCACAAAAGGTACATACTATAGTTTCCTCGCAAAAAGTCAGTAAAGTTAAGTTTTGTCGAAAACAAGTGATTTTTTTTGTAGGAGATCATCCTATTTAATCATGATTAAAAGAAGCCAGAAACCTACAACCTTACATACTATTTACCCTCACATTTCCTGTTACTAAAATGCTATACAATTGTATTTTGCACTTTCCTTACCAAAATAAAATTCATAATGGCTGACGAAAATACGCTTACCTATTTGCACAGTTGAGATTTTTGTTTTACAGAATCTGTAATAATTAGTTGGATAACACCTAATGAAATATTCAAACTAATAATTCAATTCTGTACGAAATGTGTCATAAACTGTTTGAGGTATATTCAATCGTTTCCTCACAAAAAGTTTATAAATTTGAATTTGTGCCCTCGTTATCAACTTAGATAGTATCCAATAAAAAACTAAGGTAATTTCTTATGATCATCTTAGATAGAACCCCCCCCCCTCAGATAATATTGGAAGCCGCCTGTGATCAACGGATAATCACCCGTTATCATCTAAAATGGCGGACGGGAATTTTCAATTGCTGACCGTATACTTCAGATTTGTAATTAAATTTCCTACAATTTTGTTAAGAAGTAATTTTTTTGTATTTCTGATATTAACTATGCAAAAATCATCAAATTTCACTTTTCGTTTAACAAATTCTATTTTTGTTAGGTTTTTCGTATTTTATTGCTGTATTACGATAATTTAAGACCCTAAAATCCATACAAACTATTTAACTTTACTACTTTGTTACGAAAATTACTATAAAATTTGATTTGTAACTTTTCATAACCTAGAAAAAATCAAAATGGTTGATTTGAAAACGCCGACCTGTTTGCAGAGTTGAAGTTTTTTATACTGAACCTGTAATATTTAGTTTGGACAACATCTAATAGAATATTTAAATTATATACTTAAATGCTTTATATATATTTCCACACAAAAAGTAGGTAAAGTTGAGTTTTGTCAAAAATATGTTACTCATTTATTCACTTACGTATTCAAATTGTGTACAAACTGTACGGACATTTAAACTATGTATAAAAACGGTTTGTATTCATTTTTGTTGTCTAAAGGCCAATCATAGTTTTACGCTGTATTTTCGGAATTTGTTCGTTGGTTTAGGCACCCTCCAGCGGCTGCGATAAACGTTTTTAGAACAGTTGGTAGACCGGGCCTTTGTCGATTGAAACGAGTCGAAGGAGCGTCTGAGAGAAACGTTTTTAGAACGGTTGGTAGAACTGTCTTCAGTCGATTGAAACAAGTTCCACCGAGGTTATATAAGGATGACGCCGCATTTCATGCCTCAGTCTGCTGACACCCTACGGTCTCTAAACGCTTGAATTACCTTATGTACTGAACTGTTCAATTGTTTGGCTTTCTGCCCTATTGAAAACTGAATCGTTTTCACTGCATTGTGAGACGAATCTTCTATCATCGCTATTTTTCAACATAAACTCTAGGTTTATTCTCTCGTTTCTTTCATTTAATACGTTTTTATTGTGATTAATAATCAATCACGAATTTCATTTGATTGTTTTCGAGACTTCATCATACTATTTTTTTGTTTCCAATTTCTTCTTCTCCAATTACTTTAATTATAATTTTACTTTTTAACTCTCTACGATGGCTTCTCATCAACAGAAATTTTTTGTGTTGCCAAGTGGTCATTTCATCAGGGCAACAATGAACTCTTCACATGGAGTAGATATGCTCAGTGTGTGGCTAATTCTGCTTGTGCCCTTGCATGGAAGAGTCTTGGTGGATATTTTACGACAACTGCAATTGATGCAATCCTTATGAGTGGTGATCGCATTTAAAAAACACTGTGTAGTGAGAATCGTACTGGTTATGGGCGGTACTTGTTTCCAGAAGAATTACCATCAGTCATTCATGTTTTGAATCAGTCAGTTTCTCTGTTACAACTAGAGCACATTTACGATGCACTTTATCCCCTAACGAAAGATGATTGGCATGACACTGTTTCGTCACTTACTGAAAAATTACAAGACATATTGGCTGCAAATCAAAAAAATATCGGATTCCTTTTCACGGGTCAAACAGTTACTGTCTCCTTTTGGAGGGTAAATGAACTGCTGTATCTGTTTGATCCACATCCAGTGAATGAAAAGCGCCATTTTGATTTGTCCAATGATGGTAATAATCTGGCCCGCCTATTTCTGTGTGACAGCTACTTTTCACTGGCCAGTTTGATGTTGTCGAATGCAGCTCTTGATGGAGTTGCAAGACAGTTCACTATAACTCAACTGACTTTGGGAAAAACTGCCACACAAGACCTTACTATTGTGTCTGAAGAACCGCGCATTGATGACCCTCCAAACCAATTGTATGAACCAATCTGTACATCTAATCTAGACTCGCAGGAGTCTTATGTCGATGTTAAGTTAAAATTGATGCCTGTGGTAGTGTTATCACCCTTAAAAGAAATGTCTCCTTTGACCAGGCCATTAATTAACAAAATGCCCGGCAGACCTAAATAGGTTAAGCGAGGACGTCCAAAGAGCTTGACAAGTACTCGACAGGAACAGCTTACAGATGCAAAAAAAGATACAGTAAAAATAAACCTCAGATAAATAGAGGTGCTGTAAGACGTTACACTGACCAGCATCCCGAGATCACCGAGAAGCTGTCCGTACGTTACACCGAGCAGAATCCCGAGATCAACCGAGAAGCTGTCCGACGTTACACCAAGCAGAATCCCGAGATCAACCGAGAAGCTGTCCGACGTTACACCGAGCAGAATCCCGAGATCAACCGAGAAGCTGTCCTACGTTACACCAAACAGCATCCCGAGATCAACCGAGAAGCTGTCCGACGTTACACCGAGCAGCATACCGAGATCCACCGAGAAGCTGTCCGACGTTACACCGAGCAGAATCCCGAGATCAACCGAGAAGCTGTTCGACGTTATAACGATCAGTATCCTGGAGCTTCCTGCCAGAGAGTAGAGGCTTTTCGATTGAAGAATCCCTCATTTTCCAACATGAGACACGTTCCTGCTCTCCTTGCTAGAAAGATTGGTGAACAAGGCCCGAAGCGTACTGGAGAGGCTACGATTTAAATGGCATTAATTCATATAAACTCCGTAAAGTATGTCTTTGGGAAGATGACATTTACAAGTGTTCGTACTGTCATGCTTGGCTGTTTGAGGAAGAGAAAGACAGAAAAAAGTGGTGCTGTAGTGAGGGAGCATATAATATTCTTAATTTACCTCCTTTGGATGCGCCGTTTTATACTAATCGTCATTTCCTAGAACGATTCAGAGCATACAACGACCTGTTTGCCTTCTGTGCACTCGAGGTGTCTGGTGGGTACCATCATCCTAGTGGACTCTCATTCTTCAAAATCGAAGGAAGAATGTACCACCAAGTTTACAATCTGGACGCCGCTGAGGGGTGGGGACGTTCAGTTTGTCAACCGGTGCCGTCTTTACATCGACGATGGTGAGGAGCGCAAGAATATTGCCATGGGTAGATCTCTCAATGCCAATCTGATTGAATCTATCAATTCTTATCTCACTACTTCAAATCCTTTCATTAATGAGTTTCACCGTTTGAGCAATGAGCCATCTATCAACGCTCATTTACAGTTTGAAATTACAAATAGATCTACCCACGGCCCTGTTCTTGGTGATAGGCAAACGGGTGTTGAAGTGCACGCTGTTCTCAGTACTGAGGATTCCGTCAATGATCCCCGGAAGTTGACTGTTTGGAAGAAGGGTTCCGCACGGTCATTTTCTATCGATCTGTTTGATCATCTGATGGAACCATTTCAATATCCATTGCTCTATCCGCAAGGCAATTTGGGCTGGCATATCGGCATCCTAGACAATAATGGAAACAAGCTGTCTCAGTACAATTACTCGCGTTGCCTCTTGCTTTCTGAGCCACGATTTTCTCACTATGGTCGGCTATCACAGGCTTGGCAGGTAGAAATGTTTGCGAGGTACGAAGAGGAGCGGCTACGTTACATAAAATTATGCCAATTAAAAGCTGTTGCTAAAAATTCCGTGCGGATAGGGCCATTGGACGAATTACTCAATTTTCAACAGGCTAGGAAAACAGGAAGACAGGTGATGGATGACCTAAATCGTGACGAAACTGTCCAAGGCGAAGGAGGGTTGCAAGCTGGAAAGATCTACCTCCCAAGTTCATTTACCGGTGGGCCCAGGTACATGAAGGTTCATTACGAAAATGAAATGGCCCTTGTGTCTCGTCTGGGCTCACCTACATTCTTCTTGACCTTCACGTATAGTGCAACATGGGAGGAAAACAAGAAAGCTTGCCCCTATGGTACTGGCCGAAGTGACCCTTCTACAGCCTGCAGAGTCTTCCACATAAAACTTCTCGAGCTTCTCCGAGATCTGCGCAGTGGAGCAATGTTCGACTGCCTAACTTATATCGTCTACGTCATCGAGATGCAAATGAGGGGATTACCTCATGCTCATATTGTGTTCAAGATCGACGGAGGCGGTCCAGTTCAGGGATCCGACATTGATTCTGTTATTCGGGCAGATATTCCCTCGGAAGAAGAAGCCGGTGGTAGGCTCAGGGAGTTGGTGCTGAGACATATGGTTCACGGACCCTGTGGAACAGATTATCGCACCGACTTCTTGTGCTGGGACTCTGCCAAAGGTTGTTGTACAAAGTTTTTCCCAAAGCCTGCTTGCTGAAGTACACATGTAGATGAAAGGGGGTTTGTCCAGTACAGGCGAGATTACAATAATAAGGGGAACATAATATCAAGAAGAAAGACTATTGTTTTTCATGATGGGTGGGTTGTACCGTACAATGCCACACTTTTATTAAAATATGAGGCACACATAAACTTGGAGCTTGCGTCTACTCGTCGTGTAATCAAATACCTTTTCAAATATCTCATGAAGGGTGGTTCTCTTCAGAATGTAACTGTTACACCTTTCAGTAAACAGGAAGATGAGGTAGAGCATTACGTGACGAAGAGAATGATTGGTGCTAGCGATGCATGCTGGCGTCTCTTAGACTTTCCAATTTCAAAGCTAGAGCCCAGCGTTGACTGTCTGCCTGTACACCTTGAAGGTAAACATTAATCATTTTCAGGCCAGGCCAGTTGGCAGATGCAACCGCTAAACCTAGTTCCAAGCTTATCGTGTACTTCAATAGACCTCAAGATCCAATTTTCCCTAACCTTACATACCAGTCATTTTATGAAAACTTTATTGTCCATACAAAAAAACCAACGTCAGGGATAGTGTACAACCATCCAGATGGACAGCATTTCATCACAGCTCGCCAACGGGGACAAAAAGTATGCAGACTGTTGTGGGTCTCACCTAACCGAGGTGAAATCTATTATCTAGGACTGCTTCTTATGTCCGTTCCTTGTCACGGCTACGCTGATCTTCTGTCTCGTGGCGGATCTGATTGCTGCACTTTTCAGGAAGTCGCCAGGAGGCTGGGCTTGGTACAAGACGAAGAAGAGTACTATCACGCACTGCGAGATGCCTCTCAATTCATGCTTGGACCAAGACTCAGATCCTTCTTTGTTCTCCTATGTAATATGGGAGCTCCAGCGGTACTGTTGTGGAACTCTTTCAAGAACTCACTTTGTGAGGATCACTTAGAACGGAACCCTTCAGATCCTGAATTGGCAGTAAAACTATCATTGATAGATATTGATCGCAGCCTCCGCATACAGGGATCAAGTCTGACTGACCATGGCCTGCCATATGTAGAAGATGACACGACTGAGTTGGGTAGAGAGTTGCTTAACTTCGGAGAAAGCTTTCAGAGGGCAATTGTTGAAGAGTGGGAGCCCAAGTTATCTGACGACCAAAGACAAGTGTTACATTACGTGCAATTGGTACTCTCAAGACCCAATGACACACATCTTTCCAGGACAATCTTCATTGATGGGCCTGGAGGATACGGAAAAACCTCACTCATTCGTGTCATCCTTGCGTACGTGCGGAGTTGTCATCACGTCGCTCTTGCCGTGGCGAGCTCAGGTATTGCTGCCGGTAATTTGGCTGGTGGTACGACCGCACACAGCATGTTCCGGCTCCCTCTCGATCTTGGTGACGGCATGAGCGTGTGGAACATTACCAACGGGTCCCAACGAGCAGAGCTCATCCGAGCAGCACACCTCATTGTCTTTGATGAGGCTCCAATGGCGCACCGATTCATATTCGAGATCCTCGACTGGTCACTTCGAGATCTCATGAATACTAGTGTCCCATTTGGAAATAAGATCTTTCTCTGCTCAGGGGACTTTAGGCAAATAGCACCCGTTGTTGAAAAAGCTCGCACATTGTGTGATATTGCTTGTGTTTCACTTCGAGCATCATACCTTTGGTGACTTTTTAAAGTGTTCTCCCTGACGACTCCACACAGAACGACTTGCTCTCTTGACTATTCCAAATTCCTCCTTGGAGTAGGCAACGGAGCTATTCCATCCAAGATGCTTGGAGAAGGCCGTGATTGTGAGGACCTTATTCCTCTTCTTGGGCTAAGATATCTCACGACCATAACAGACTTGATCGGTGAGGTTTTTCCATCCCAAATTCTCTGTGACCCCGATCAATGTGCGAGAAGAGCAATACTTTCAACCATGAACGTGAACATCAAAGAGATCAATGATCAAATCTTGAACTCGTTGGATGGCCAACTTCATGAGTTGATAAGTGCTGACTCTATGGACAAGGAAAACGAAGATGATATGGTCGTGGATGTACAGCTATTACATCAGGCCACTGGCAAAGGCGTACCAGATCATGTCCTGCGACTTAAGGTTGGCTCCGTATGCCTTATCATGAGGAATTTGAATATTGCCGATGGACTCGTTAACGGCACTAAAATCATTGTGACAGCGATTACCAAACGGCTAATCACTGTCAGACTTCCCGGAGGCACGCAACCTTTCGGTATTCCTCGAATCACCTTTAGGTTTGCGACCGATTCGTGTCTGTCGTCGACAATTTCCCCTCATGTTAGCGTACTCAATGACTGGCCACAAGAGCCAAGGCCAAACAATTGAGTACGTCGGAGTTGATCTTCGCACGGACTGCTTCACACATGGCCAGCTGTACGTCCTTCTCAGCAGAGTGAGAAGCCCTATCATATCGTAGTCCTTGTCCAACCTGGAAGAGTCGTTGAAGGGGTCGCCTACGCAAAAAACATTGTGTACGGTGACCTTCTTCTATAACGCCGATTGTGTCATTGGCAGTAAGCTAGGGGGTCTGCTTTAAAAAAATTCCCCGTCGTAAGTTGGCCGAACCCGAAAATGTACTTTACCAGGCAGTAGGCAAGGGGGCCTGCCTAAAATAAAACTCCCCAACATTTTAGCTATTGTAAATACTAGGCAGTAGGCAAGGGGGCCTGCCTAAAATAAAACTCCCCAACATTTTAGCTATTGTAAATACTAGGCAGTAGGCAAGGGGGCCTGCCTAAAATAAAACTCCCCAACATTTTAGCTGTTGTAAATACTAGGCAGTAGGCCAGGGGGCCTGCCTAAAATAAAACTCTCCAACATTTTAGCTATTGTAAATATGGTCTCTACATTTGCCGGCCTCCCCGTGGCGAGACTGGATATTCCATTCATTCACTGAACGAATGGTTAACTAACAGGCAAACACACATACTATTCATAGTTAAATTAACCTTTCAAACAATACTTTTTGAGGATTTAAATATTTTTTTAATGGGTCTCTACGTTTGCCGGCCTCCCCATAGCGAGACTGGATGGACCATGCTTCAGTTGATCGAATGGTTAAATAACAGGCAACTGAAATCAATTAATAAATTTAGTTTTTTAACAGCTTACTTTTAAAATCACTTTTCCCGTTTGTTTTTTTTTTTTTTTTTTTTATTAATAATAATGCACTATCACTTTTTTTACTATCACTTTTTCCGTATAAAAATCATGATTTTTTAAAAATACATTTTGTATACAATGTATAGAAACCATGATTTTTTTTTAAATAAACATTTGTCCTGTTAAATAAATAACATTTTAACGGAAAATATTATCAGCCGTGAACTGATTTTTCACGGTCAGTACCACTGTACGTGTATGGGTGGGCGGGTGGGTCAGTACCACTGTACGTGTATGGGTTGGCGGGTGGGTCAGTACCACTGTACGTGTATGGGTTGGCGGGTGGGTCAGTACCACTGTACGTGTATGTGTGGGCGGGTGGGTCAGTACCACTGTACGTGGGTACCAATACCGGAGCTCTGGGAGACCTTTAAAGACAATAGACAAGTTCAGGCCAATTTTTATATTCAACGAATTGGCCTGAACCCCAAGGGGGTTTGGGGGCGAAGCCCCCAACGAGCAAAGCGAGTATATACAATACAAGTGAATGTCACACAACCCAAATTTATTGCAATATAAGCACAAAATACACAAATATATTACAATACAAGTACAAAATGCACAAATATTATGGTGATAAATTTCGGTGAACCACGCTCACCTTCCTTAGACCAGAGGGATTAAAAAAATAATGGAAAATGGTGTTCAACAACTCAATTTATAGGCCTATGATCACGTGACTCCATTGGCTGGAATCGTCAAAATGGTGGCTGCTGTGATATTATTGGTTAATCCCTATTGGTTGTTACTTCTGTTCTTTTACTCGCTGAAAATACATTATTACAAACTATTTCGGAATCACAATGTAAGGTTCGTGATAAATTAACCTGTTCATTCGTTAATTCATCACGAACCTTACATTTTTCATTAAAAATAAATAACTCTTCCCAAGTATTCTTAATAAAACCCTTCTTACAAACTTTAAGAATATCTACATTTTCATCTATTTTATTCAAACTGTGGGTAAAATTCAGAAAGTATTTAGCTACTTTAGATCTTTAAGGTTTCTTATTTTTAAAAGCAGAGACATGGTTTTTATGGTTTTTATATTTTTTGCTGAAATGTACGGTCTTACTTACATAAAACATATTACAAACATTACAGTTAATCCTATATATATATATATATATATATATATATAAATTTTGAATATATTCACTTTCAATATTCGGGTGTAAAATGTTGGACATAGTATTACAAATCTTACAAGCGACTGATAAATTGAATTTCTTAAATCTATTACCAACTCTTTGTGTAAATGGTCTGTTGTAATGGAAGGATACATACTTCTTTTGTTTTTTATCGGATTTTTATTTTTTAAGTGTTGTTCGTTTATCGTCTGGAATTTTATTTTCTATTTTATTTTTTATTCTACTTCCAATTTTATTAATGATTGGTGCCTTGTATCCATTTGCAATAGCTATTGATTTTATTACATTTATTTCCTGTATTCTATCTGCAACACTCAATGGTATTGAATACGCCCTATATAACATACTTCTGAAGCTAGCTGTTTTGTGAGACGGGGGATTGACAGAGTTGTTATTTATTGTACAATTGGTTTAAGTAGGTTTCCTGAAAATTCCATATGAAAGTTTGTTATGATCACGAATTATATTTAGATTCAACAAGTTAATTTTATTCAGAAATTCAAGTTCACTGGTAAAACTAAGCTTCTGGTGGTGACAATTAAGTATATTTAACATATTGCCGGCTTGTTGGCTCAGTGGCTAAGGCTTCGGACTGCGGAGGGCAAGGTCCAAGGTTGGAATCCCCACTGAGCCAACGGTCGGTACTTCACTCGTTGAATAAAGTTGACGCACAAGCCTGTAGGCCCATGTCAACTAGCGAGTGAAGTTAAAAAAAAAAATTAAATAAGTCATTATATGATTTATCGTTAAATAAAACCAGAATATCATCAAAATAACGGGTGTAAAATATGATCATGTTCATTTTTTATTTTATCTAAAATGGATTCTTCATGATGCTGTAAATAAACTTCTGACAAAATGGCTGACTGTAGACTACCCATAGCTAAACCATCGTTTTGTAAGTAAAATTTGTTATTGAAACGGAAGTAATTTTGTTTGAAGATAGGTTTGAGTAACTTTACAATTTGATTTACATACATTTTTTCATATTGCTGTTCTACAAGTTTTTCCTTAACTAAGTTAATCACTTCATCAACTGGAATATTAGTATACAGATTACATATGTCAAATGAAGCTAACCTAGTCTTATTACACAATTTTAAATGATTGACCTTATCGACAAAGTCAATACTGTTCTTGACTGTATATTTATTTTCAAGGTTCAAAGCAGAAGGCAAAATATTGGACAATATCTTTGATACATTGTAAGTAGGCGCAGATTTGAAATTTACAAAGGGCCTAATAGGTACATTAGGTTTGTGAATTTTCGGAATACCATTCATACTGGGTGCCTTAGAATTATTCAAAGCAGCTCAAATAACGTTCGTTTAACAGTATTATGCTAATTAAAAAAAATATTAATATTAAATATTAAAAATATTAAATATATATAAAGTAGTCAAAACAAAAAAGCAGATTCTACTATTACTGACGATTAAATTTATTCATGTTCTTATTCCTACTTCCTTGTTAGATAAACAAATCATTGGAAAGGTCTTTTGTAAATGTCATGCAGGTCTATGTGAATGGTCGTTTGTAAATATCATGTAGGTCTATGTGAATGGTCTTTTGTAAATGTCATGCAGGTATATGTGAATGGTCGTTTGTAAATGTCATGTAGGTCTATGTGAATGGTCGTTTGTAAATGTCATGTAGGTCTATGTGAATGGTCGTTTGTAAATGTCATGCAGGTATATGTGAATGGTCGTTTGTAAATGTCTTGCAGGTATATGTGAATGGTCGTTTGTAAATGTCATGCAGGTATATGTGATTGCTCGTTTGTAAATGTCATGCAGGTATATGTGAATGGTCGTTTGTAAATGTCATGCAGGTATATGTGAATGGTCGTTTGTAAATGTCATGCAGGTATATGTGAATGGTCGTTTGTAAATGTCTTGCAGGTATATGTGAATGGTCGTTTGTAAATGTCATGCAGGTATATGTGATTGCTCGTTTGTAAATGTCATGCAGGTATATGTGATTGGTCGTTTGTAAATGTCATGCAGGTATAAGTGATTGGTCGTTTGTTAATGTCATGCAGGTATATGAGAATGATCGTTTGTAAATGTCTTGCAGGTATATGTGAATGGTCGTTTGTAAATGTCATGCAGGTATATGTGATTGGTCGTTTGTAAATGTCATGCAGGTATATGTGAATGGTCGTTTGTAAATGTCATGCAGGTATATGTGATTTGTCGTTTGTAAATGTCATGCAGGTATATGTGATTGCGTCAACCTGAGTTAGAATCGTTGATGGCCATACCAAGTTGTTTTTATCACAGGATATTAAGGTCATAGACGTATGTGGCCGTTTTCTCTCAAATTAATGATGACAGTAATAATTAGAATAAACATTTACTAACCAAGATAAAATAAATAAATACTAAAAATTCTGAATATTTATTTGATTCTCAACGTATGATGTGGTTTTATATGTATTCTGTAGTTCCGCTCACTACAAATGTAATTCTACCTCACTTATAGGAACAAAGGCTCTCGTTTCACTTGGCTACGAGCAACAATCACCTGGGTTTGTGTTCACTTTGAAGTGTTTCCGAGGTGGTTTTATATCAAAAGTTGTGAATGACACATACCCTTAACTTTAAGTGAATTACAAGTTTATATTTTAGAGAATCTTTATTTACAAACCCATTAATGACAACAACAAGTGTAACAATATTTGCCCTATATTAACAATAACCAATTATTATTTTTAATCAAAATTTTTGAACTGAATTATGAATTGAATAATTTTATTGAACAACGATTATTGAACTGGCGGCCATCCAAACTAGTCAATTTCATTGTATGTAATTAATAAAATGAATATATTCATAAAAACTACGCATTTTTATAGGTTCATGTGCATATAATTTTTAATTTTAAAAAATCATACATTTCCGTTATAATTTTAGATACAACAGTGTATATCTAGCTTAACATTACGTAGTCATATGTTGGTAAAATATACCCTCGAGTACTTTTTACTTCCTTTAATACCTACCTATATTTTCGAATACGATGTATTGGCCTTTAGGTAAACCATACATTAGAATATAATTTATTTTTACTCGTGTATACTAATTTGAGAATTAAATAGAACCGTTATATGGAGAAATATGAAACTCGTCACTAACTGGAACCTTATTACGTGAATGTATTATAACAATTAATTATGACGTTGAAGCATCTTTATTCTTGAATCATAAGGAAATATATGTTGTAATAATTATAATTGAACTTGTAATAGTAATTAATTGTAAACTTGAATTGTAATCATAATGAAAAATTGTTATTTTTTTAAACCAAATCATAGTTTCTACTTGGTTGTACACAGTACATCGCCAAGCATATACTGTACAATCACCAGGAACTACCTCTATTTAGTTTAGTTTAGTTTAGTTTAAAAGGGGATATATAGTTGGTCCAGCCAACCCTTGCAACGAAGCCTATGGCTTTTTGTGCCAATCCCGGTGCCTAATCGTCGTAAAGCTGGCTGCCCTTGACCAAGTCAAGGAGCTTCTTCACTAGATTGGTAGTTTCCAACTGTCCCAGAGGTGAGCCTTCAAAAAGTGCTCTTCTTCTGGCACCAAGAGCCTCACACTCCAAGACAATGTGTTCTGCCGACTCATCGTCCTCCCCACAGAGGTGACAGATGGGATCCTCCGCAAAGAGTCCCACTGTTCTTAAATGCCTCCGGAATTTGCCGTGGCCGGTGATGAGTCCCACCACCAGCCTAACGTGCGATTTGTTTAATCCAAGAAGTGACTTTGTCAACTTCTGGGAGGGCTTCTTGACAAGAACCTTGCCGAGTCTTTGCCCTGGGAACCGCCGCCATCTTTCCAGATGTCTGGCGCTGACCCAGTTTTTAATTGCTGCTTTGGCAGCTGCAATCGAAACGCCGCAGGCCGGCTCAGGACCAGTGAAGGGCTTGAGAGCCCCCTCCCTAGCCAAGGCATCAGCCTGCTCGTTGCCTTCTAGTCCCCTATGTCCTAGGATCCATTCCAGCGAGACCTGGTTTCTTGATCCCAGGATACTGAGGGTCTCCACGCATTCCCAGACTAGACCAGACGAGACCTTCCAGGAGTCCAGAGCCCCTAAGGCCGCCTGACTGTCTGAGAGGATGCGAATATGTTTCCCACAGACCCCTCCCTCGACCGCCAGGGCGGCACAATGAAGGATTGCGGTGACTTCAGCTTGGAAGACGGTGCCATACGCTCCCAGGCTCACGCTAGCGTTGGTCCTAGGGTTGCCAGTATAGACGCCAAATCCAGCTCTGTTGCCCATTCTAGACCCGTCTGTGAACCACATAACTCGGTCGTGAGAAGAAACCGGGCTACCAACACCGTCCCAGTACTCCCTCGACCTAAGGTCCACAGTATAGGGTCTAGCGAAGAGGAGCTTAGTCCCAACAAAGTCAGACTTCATTGAGAGTGTCTCGTCGTTAACTAGATTGGTCACTGAGGAGTGACCTGTGCGGGACCCCCTCCAGTGGCCAGTTAGCTGGAGCCTATAAGCCGCCGCCCGAGCCTCCCCAATAATGAAGAGATCAAGGGGCGGCAGGTTGAGAAGAACCTCCAGTGCAATAGAAGGGGTCGACCTAAAGGCCCCTGTCATGCACATGCAGGCAAGTCTTTGTAGGCTAGAAAGCCTACCCCGGACTGTTACCTGGTTGACCTTAGGCCACCAGATCAAAGCCCCGTAGGTAATTTGTGGTCTGATGACCGCTGTGTAAAGCCAGTGGCAGACATGGAGTGACAGGCCCCATGTAGAGCCCACGCAGTGCCTAGTGGTCACGAAGGACCACTTAGCTCTGCGGATGACTTTATCAAGATGCAAGTTCAATGTCAGTTTCTGATCAAGGATTACTCCCAGATACTTAACCGACGATGAAACAGGCAGAGACACTCCACCAAGGGCCAGGCCTCTGAAGGAGCCCTGAACCCTTTTCCTGGTGAAGGGAACTATTACTGTCTTGGAAGGGTTTATTGCAAGCCCTTCTCTTACACACCAGGAGTTCACTGCTTCCAGACTGTCATTCATGATGTCCGTAACAGTGCCCTGGTACTTGCCACGGACCAGTAGGACGAGATCGTCCGCATAGCCCTGTATGAAAATGCCCTTTTCCGTGAGGCTGACTAGGAGATCATCCACCACCAGGTCCCACAGGAGGGGTGATAAAACTCCCCCCTGCGGGCATCCCCGGCTCGCAGAGATCTCCACCACCTCACTTAGAAGGGTTGATTGAATTCTTCTGCCCCGTAACATGTGGTCGACCCACCTGCAAATGGTAGGCTCTACACCACGTTGTCCCAGAGCACGAATAATTGACTGATATGAGGTGTTGTTGAATGCCCCCTCAATATCCAAAAAGGCTCCTAGAGCGATTTCTTTATTCTCCAGGGAATGTTCAAGGTGTCTGACCAGACAATGGAGGGCAGACTCACAAGACTTCCCCGGGAGATATGCATGCTGATTTCGATGTAAAGGGGAGTCTTTAAGCGCCCCTTCTCGAATGTAAAGTTCCACGAGTCTCTCCATGGTCTTCACCAGAAACGAGGAAAGACTGATTGGCCTAAAGGATTTGGCGTTTGTGTAGTCGCCACGACCCTGCTTAGGAATAAAGACTACTTTGCTGACTCTCCAGGACTGAGGAATATACCCGAAGGCAAGGCTCGCTCTGAAGATTTCGCAGAGTATAAAGTGGAGGTTCGGTGGGCCCTTCTGCAACAGTGCGGGGAAGATGCCGTCGCCTCCTGGCGATTTAAATGGGCTGAACTTGTCGATTGCCCATTTAACTTTGGAAACGGTGACTATGCGTCTAGCTTGCCTCCAGTCCTCTCGAGTTGCCCTAGGTATAGGGCTAATCTCTCGAGGGCCAGAGACTTCCAGAGCATCGTCAACGAGATTCCCTGGGAAGTGACACTCCAGAAGGAGCTTGAGCGTTTCGCCAGGTAGAGTTGTCATTTCCCCTGAGCTGGTTCTAAGACTGCCCATAGGGTTGATAGGTTCGCTAGCCAAGATTTTCTGGATTCTGGCTGCCTCTTTGATGGAGTCAATGCCCCTACAAAAGGTTTGCCATGAAGCCTTCTTGGCATCACGAATGGATGAATTGTAGTCGTTAAGAGCTAAGCGATACTCTTCCCGACAGTTGGCCACCTTAGAGCGGTTAAAAAGCATCCTAACGCGCCTTTTCTTAGCTTCCAGGGATTTTGACCACCACCCGATTTTTGGTCTAGGCGGTGTGTTTGAAATTGGACAGTTGTCGTGGTAACTTTCGAGGATCGCGTCCTGTAAACAGGATGCCGCCTGCTCTAGTTCCACGACAGACCTTATACGTACTCTACCCCCCCCGGGACCCAGTCCCGCAATTGCCGAGAGTTCCGTAGCATAGGACTCCCAGTCCGTCCGCCTTGGATTACGGTGAGGAGAGGAAAGGGCTGACATTTTAGCCTTGATATCAAAACAAATGTACAGATGATCAGAGAGAGAAGGTTCATCAGAGACCCGCCAGTTGTCAATGAGGCCTAGAGTGACCGCATTGCAAAGGGTCAGGTCTATGACTTCTGCTCTGATACTGTTCCTAAATGTGGGTTCATTGCCCCGATTTAGAATAAAAAGATCGTAATTAACTATGAAGTTTAATAGGTACTCACCCCTCCTGTTGGAGTCAGATGATCCCCATGCTTCATGATGAGCATTGGCATCGCAGCTGACCAGAAGGTGCCGCCCACCAATGGAATGTTTCTCCACCAGGGCTTCAAGTTCCCTGGAAGGAGGTGGATCCTGAGCATCATAGGGAAGGTACACAGAGCTGACGATGAACTCCCTATGCCCTTCCTCAGTGCTCAGTGTAATTCTCACTGTCGTGATGTCCCTGGAACAGAAATCAAACAGAGGAAATACTTCCATACCATTGCGTACCAAGATACAAGTCCTAGCATTATTGGTGGAACAATAAGAAATTATCTTACCTTTTACATCGGCCAGTCCTGCAATCCTGCCCTTGTGTAACCAAGGTTCTTGAATCAAGGCCAGGTCGATGTTGTGTGCAGTTATAGACTGACAGAGGGCTGCCGAAGCAGCCCTACTGTGGTGCAGGTTGGCTTGAATCACTCTTGGCATTGTCCCTAGCCAAAACGACCACCGAGACCTGCCAGAGCCCCAACCTCAACTTATAGCTCCTGGCCTTAATGGCTGAGAGAACGTGGTCATCCACCAGGCAGACGAAGGTCTTTGCTCCTTCCGGATCGGCCTTTCGACTGATGATGGTCCATTCTCCCACATGCAGTTCCTTGTTTTGATCATCAACAAGCTTCAGAATTCTGGACTCGTCCATCTTTCCGAGCTGCTTAGGCGTCTTAAAAAGCACCTTGGTAGCCCGTAGGATGTCCTTTCGGTCACCGATCCTGAACTGAGCCCCCTCCCACAATTTGAGAGAGGGAACAGTTGCCGTGATCCATGTTTTTGTCTCCTCGTTTTCGACGGAGACAATAAGAGCACCTCTCTCCATGTAGGAGTTGGTGAACAAGGGGAGCTCACCACTGTCCAGCAGGCATATCGACTCAACCAGAGCAGTCTGGATGAGGTTGCCTTGCTCTTCAGTGAGCTTGCTCTCCGGATAATTAGGTGGCACAACCGCCACCTTGATGGACTTGAGAGCTTCCAGGAAGGTCTGAGAAGAGGTTCCCTGGGAACCTCCCTCGGCCTTCCTTTGTCTCTTCAGATCCCTCTGAGCCTCCGAGGGAGAGGGGGTCGAGCCCTGCGGGCGTGCGCGTTTAGCGCCACCTTTAGGGCCGTCACCCCTCGCCTTAGGAGTCGCTCCCCTCCTGGTCTCCGCAGGTGAAGAGGTCGAGCTCTGCGGGCGTGCGCTTTTGGCGCCACCTTTGGAGCTCTCACCCTCCGCCTTAGAAGTCGCCGAAGAGGCTTTCTTCAGGGGACGGTACTTAGCAGGGTCCCACTGTACCCCCTGCCGAGCAAGTCTCTCCCTAAGGAGTTTTTTTCTCTGATTACCAGGAATCTTTTTCCTGGCTAACTTCATCCTGTTCAGGGCCTCAGCAGTCCGATCAAGCTGATCAGAGCCTGGGCCCCGAGGAAGGATTTTATCGGGGTCGGAGAGCGACACGCCCCCCCCCACTGAACCCCTGACCCGAGCACCGGGGACTTCAGGCTGGCCAGCTTGGCTGCCTTCATTCCCCGTGCCAAGGTCCTTGTCTGAGGACTCTGGGCGGTCCTCAGCCAAGTTCGATTCAGAATCGGAGAGAGATGAGTCCCCCCCCGACGTCGATTTGGCCCGAGCAATGGAAAACAAGGGCTGGCCGGTGTGGCTGCCCTCTGCTTCCATGCTCGGTTCATTGCCTAAGGACTCAATGCGGTCCTTAGGTAAAGGTTTTGTTGATTTTTTTAAGTTTGGATCCATATGGAGTCCCACGAGTAGCTAGGGAAATAAATGGTCGAGCCCCGACAGAGCCCCGCATGCCAGGGTAAGCCTATTTGAAACTGGATTTCGGCAGGTGTCCAGAGTTCGCATGGTATAGACTGGTCTACCACCAGCCATTCAGCCCTCGGCCCACGCTGTTCCGCCTTGGCTTGGTTGGAGAGGTTAGGTAGGATAAGGAATTAATGGGATAGGAGTGCTCTCAGCATCGGGATCACACTGAGAGCTGTGGGAAGGTGTCCTACCCCTCCTCCTCCTCATCGGTTATGGGATGATGAGACGCCGGGCTTGGGACCGGTATCGAGCGGAGTTTACCTCTATTTACTTCCTGCACTATTATTGTAATCAATCTAATCTTATGTTCCTGTAAAACCTCGCCTCTGAAACATATGCCACCCTAAGACATGGTTTGAGAACTACTAGACGATAGACCCTTGCAACCTTGAGACAATAAATCAAAATTAGTATCAACAAAGGCTTGTTTCTGTAGAGTATATTGTTTGTTCATTATGTGAGAAAATTATTTCCGTACCTCTATATATATTTATGCGAAAAATTATCTGAATATTTTAGACCTGTCACATACACTTAGTAAACTTTAATTTACTATAGTGAATATTGAAAAATCTCTGATGCAGAACATCGTTTAAATCAAAACGCTTTGGAAAGTACTTCTATTTAGTTGAAATAATTAAGTGCAAAAGTTATTTATTTATTTCAATTTTGTTGAAAAGTATTACGTATAAAACATGTGGTATCGAGTTCATTTGAATGTCAACAAATATTACAACAATATCTGTTAATATTAATATTTTTTACAATATACAACTTTAATACATAAGCAAAGATCACATATGAATCGAGATCTAGAAAGAAATTTTAATAGGGCCCATACACCAAATGTTGGGAACTCTAAATGTAACACATTCCTTATTGAACATGAAATGGTCATTTCATAACGTCAAGCTTATTAACATATGGTCAGGTGTAATTCTACTTACATCATGGAAAAGAACAATTAATACGTCATCATAGCTGCCACATGTCTCCCACCGGGAGTTGTGATCCTGTTAACACATGTTCAGGTGTAATTCTACTTACATCATGGAAAAGAACAAGTAATACGTCATCATAGCTGCCACATGTGATCCCACTTGGAGTTGTCAACCTGTTAACACATGTTCAGCTGTAATTCTACCTACATCATGGAAAAGAACAAGTAATACGTCATCATAGCTGCCACATATGATCCCACCGGGAGTTGTGATCCTGTTAACACATGTTCAGGTGTAATTCTACTTACATCATGGAAAAGAACAAGTAATACGTCATCAGAGCTGCCACATGTGATCCCACCGGGAGTTGTGATCTGTTAACACATGGTCAGGTGTAATTCTACTTACATCATGGAAAAGAACAAGTAATACGTCATCATAGCTGCCACATGTGATCCCACCGGGAGTTGTGATCCTGTTAACACATGTTCAGGTGTAATTCTACTTACATCATGGAAATGAACAAGTAATACGTCATCATAGCTGCCACATGTGATCCCACTGGGAGTTGTCAACCTGTTAACACATGTTCAGCTGTAATTCTACTTACATCATGGAAAAGAACAAGTAATACGTCATCATAGCTGCCACATATGATCCCACCGGGAGTTGTGATCCTGTTAACACATGTTCAGGTGTAATTCTACTTACATCATGGAAAAGAACAAGTAATACGTCATCATAGCTGCCACATGTGATCCCACCGGGAGTTGTGACCTGTTAACACATGGTCAGGTGTAATTCTACTTACATCATGGAAAAGAACAAGTAATACGTCATCATAGCTGCCACATGTCTCCCACCGGGAGTTGTGATCCTGTTAACACATGTTCAGGTGTAATTCTACTTACATCATGGAAAAGAACAAGTAATACGTCATCATAGCTGCCACATGTGATCCCATCGGGAGTTGTGATCCTGTTAACACATGTTCAGGTGTAATTCTACTTACATCATGGAAAAGAACAAGTAATACGTCATCATAGCTGCCACATGTGATCCCACCGGGAGTTGTGATCCTGTTAACACATGGTCAGGTGTAATTCTACCTACATCATGGAAAAGAACAAGTAATACGTCATCATAGCTGACACATGTGATTCCATCGGGAGTTGTGCCCTGTTAACGTATGTTCAGCTGTAATTCTACTTACATCATGGACAAGAACAAGTAATACGTCATCATAGCTGCCACATGTGATCCCACCGGGAGTTGTAAACCTGTTAACACATGTTCAGGTGTAATTCTACTACATCATGGAAGAGAACAAGTAATACGTCATCATAGCTGACAAATGTGATCCCACCGGGAGTTGTGATCCTGTTAACAAATGTTCAGCTGTAATTCTACTTACATCATGGAAAAGAACAAGTAATACGTCATCATAGCTGACAAATGTGATCCTACCGGGAGTTGTGATCCTGTTAACTTCCAAACTGTGGTAACTGAATTACTGTATGTGCTTTTCTTGTCACATCAGAGATAATTTAAGAATTTACTTTCCTTGTGAAGCAATTATTATTGTTTTATTTAATTAAGAAATTTAACGAAGTTTATCTATATTTAGCAAACAAATGTGTATAACTGACTAAACTATTTACAACAAAGAATATGAAGCTATACAAATAAGTAAATATGAAATGATAATTCAATGCATAAACATGAATGTGCTGTCGGCTCAATGAAAATAAATAATCTATGCATATACTTTTGCACAGCCACTTATTTTCATTAGCTTTAGAAATAATGCAGCCTTAGCAATACTCTAATGAAAATATATAAATATCAACGCCTTTCCATGAGAATAGTTTATTTTAGAGGCTTCATATACTCATTGAAAACTCTTTTTACGAGTCTATTATGAAAATCGTGTCTAATTATCAGAAAGTAAAGTATCATATAATAGACAAGCATTAGTATTATAATAACACATTAACCATTTGACTTAAACACATTTAGGGCTAAGAGATTGAATTTTTGACATCTACAAGTGTTGGTCAAGAACTCATTTTATAACACAGTTTTTATTTATGAAAATAGCTTTAAAACAATGAACAAAAAGTAATTGATGGTCATATTTTGGGCCAAACGAACTAAATTACTCAGGTAACAAACTTACTAGGCCCAAATTGTATTGAATAACAACTACTATAGTATCATTACTATTATATTATATTATTAGTAATTATGCCATAGTATTACTATTATACTATAGTAATTGTTAATAAAGACGAACACCATATGAAAATTATAGATTTCATCTCCAACAACAATATAAAAGAATTACATAAAGATCCTACAGAAACATACCACAACAAAATAAAATCTGCTTTCAAAAAATCTTACATTTTAACTCCTGACCAAACAATATTTTGTAGAACAATAAAACCAAACACTCCCAAACTTTATGGTCAACCCAAAATCCACAAAGACCAAGAACCAATCAGACCAATTGTTAATGCAATGAACTCTCCTGCTCACAAACCTGCAAAAACCCTGAACAATATTTTTAAAATGAAATAGCACTTGAAAATAACTTCTCCCTTAAAAACACAACAGACTTAATCGACAAAATTAAAAATACGAATAGCCCTGATAATCATATCCTAATTTCAGTTGACATTAAAGATTTAAACACAAACATCCCTATAGAAGAAAGTTTAACCATTCTTGAAGAAAACCTAGCAAAACAAAATCAATTAGACAGCAAGAAAATTCAAGAAATCATCAAATTAACAAAAATTACTCTTAAACAAAATTAATTTCAATATAACGATAAAATTTATTCCCAAGATAAAGGATTGGCTATGGAATCACCACTTTCAAGCATCTTAGCAGACATTTTCCTAAATTATATTGAAAATAAACACATGCTCAAACCTGGAATAAACCCCTACACCAAGAAAATTATATTTTATCATAGATATGCTGATGGCATTCTATGTCTATTCAATGGAAACAAAAGACAAATAGATATATTATAAATCTTTATGAACAAAATTTACCTCAACTTAAAATTTACAATAGAAATAGAAAAATCTAACAACATAAACTTTCTTGACCTTACCATAACTAAAAAAGATAACAAACACCAATTCAAAATGTATCGTAAACCAACATCAACAAACCAAATAATTCACAATACATCCAATTATCCAACTTCGCACAATTAGCAGCCTTCTACAGTATGATTCATAGACTACTGAATACACCTCTTACAGAAGAAGATTACCAAGAAGAAATCAACATCTTCAAACAAATTGCTGTCGATATCAGCCAAATTTAATAAGTAAATTAATTAATAATCACAACAAAAAAACTCTAAAATCTAAAACTAACAAAAAATACTACATTCAAAAGACCTATCATGGAGGTATTAACAAATCTTTACTTAACATGTTCTCCAAACAAGGATATAAAATTACATATAGAACAAAGAACAGCATCAAAAATATACTACAACATAATTATTCTACTAAAAATAATGAAAACAAATACAATTATTCAGGAATTTATAAAATTTAATGTTCAACTTGTCTTAAATATTACATTGGCCAAACAGGAAGAAGTTTTAGTAAAACATTCAAGGAACATATACCAAAAAACAAACTCCAAAATTTATGAACATTTGCTGAACATTTAATTCAAGAAAACCACAATATTTCATCAATTGAAGAAAATTTAGAAATGATCCATTTTGGACCTAAAAGTAAAAAAACTAGATGATATTGAATAATTTTATATATACAAAAACACAAAAGAAACCCCATCACTATTACTCAACGATCAAATAAAATGTCCCTCAAATATTATGTTTCTATCATGAAGATGCAAAATTATAAAGTTTAACAATATCTACAACATATCCATCTAAATTTTTATTTAAATGTTTATAGTATCAGCTGTTGAATTAATTATTATACAGTTTTATATTTTTATAACCTTATTTCATTCTGTTAACTGAAGATGGTCTTTCGAGACAGAAATTGATATTGAATATTAAAAACATCACAAAAGTGTTGTTCTTTATATATAAAATAATATTGTTGTAAATATCCGAATTAATTCAAGTGTCAGAATATTGACTAAGTAATCATTTAAATTAGTAACTATTTGTTAGCGTTTAATTTAGTGATTTAGAATGTCTAAATAAAAGAACTATTAGTAGCCAGAAGAGTAATTGCTTTATTTATTTAGGACCCTCCTGAACTGTATTGTAAGTAATTAATTTATTTTATAATTATTGAAAAAGCACGATATATTTTGTGGATACTCGTAAATTGTAAAAAATTCTACCGTGAAATATTGTAATAGTATTCTATTTCAAAATTAATTTTGTTTCGACAATATTAACTTTATTTCGTAATCTATCACCAGGTCTCTACGTACAAGTATATTATGAATATTCATAAGTTAATGAATACAGAATAGTGTCTCTGTAAAATCTTAGTCCAACCAACGAAAATAAGACTTATAAATTACAATGTACGTTTGGATAGATATGTGGTAGGTAGAAAATTTATAACCTAGTAATGATAACAATTAATGTATAAAAGTAAAATATTGTTTTAATGTCATCTATTTAAAAAAAATTACAAAGTCTTGCGTTTATAAATATGTTCATAGTACTTTAAAATTGTGTAGAAAGACATTGATGGAACATTACTAATGATATTCTAACGAGCCCACCCGGAGTCTGCCTCACCACTCCATCTCTTTCCCTTGTTCACGCTTTTTAGTTGACAGTCACAGCGAACGTACAGTACTTTACTTCACATAAAGCACTGAATAACCATAGATTGTAATAGTATATGCACATTTATTTTCTACTGTTATGTATTTTACAAAGTAAATATAGACAAATGGGTATTGAAAAGTCAATGAAAGTAGAATAAAGCATATAATTCACTATAGAACATGAATTTAAGTCGTTCTTTAGATAACATTAAAATATATGTTATTGCGTAACTGTACACCAACAATTATTATATTCATATTATTTTATTTTAGGATGTAGTATCCTCAACACTTAAAATTGTATAGTCTTAAAGTAACAATATCGTTCATGCCAACTCGAGAAATTTCCTCCCGAAGCATCGTGATGAGAAAGTTTGAAAGAAGTACTGTGGGTAGGCGGGCGGATCATCACCACTGTACGTGTATGGGTAGGCAGTCGGATCATCACCACTGTACGTGTATGGGTAGGCGGGCGGATCATCACACTGTACGTGTATGGGAGTCGGGTTGGTCAATGCCGTAAATTTCATCATCCCGCTGAAGGATAGTTTATTAAAGATAAACATTCACCTTAGGTTAATATTCCAGGAAGAGAGCTAAACTATAATAATTAAGTTTCATTAGTTTTGTGGGTAACACTTCTTAATGTGTAGACTATATTTTATAAAATATTTGATTGTTTTGTTCTTAAAAGTTTTGAACCGATTTCTCTATTATATTGTAATGTTAATACTTGTTTAGATATCAAAACAACATAAACACACGATTCATGGTGTTAATTACGTAATAAATACCGTAGCAATAAATTCGTTTCATTTGTATTAAAAAGAGAAACACTCAACAGTAATCATTAGACTCTTCATAACACGACTGGTCACTGGCAACGTTCCTCCAGTTACGTGAGGAATCACTACTTTCTAGGTGAATGTATCAATATACTGGGGGAATATATACATAAGATAGTTTTTACAATCATATTTGTATACATACTTTGACTCCGATAGTTAAATATTTCCTTCGTAATCCCTAAGTCTACATTACTAACCAATATTTTCACAGAAGTGCTACACTAAACAAGTATGTTGATTAAAACACTTCCAATCATAAAACTACAGCACGGGAAAGAATTATGGAGGTACTTTTACTTTGTCATGAGTTAATTAATAGTAAATGATTCTTACGGTTATGTGGGTATAATACATAATAAACACATGAGCCAATTTAAAATTAAAATAAACTTTTATCATACTAATTGATTCATTTTTTTTATAAATGAAAAATATATGTATATTTTTCATATATATACAAAAAAGAAAACAGAAACATTATATAACATATCAGGTATTCTGTCGGGTAATGAAAAATATTAATAGATTCTTCTTTTTTATCAGGCCACTTTCCTCACAGATATACAAACAATTCCTGAAAATCCTCGGATTGCTCTGTTTAAATGTGTTTTTTTAAATATATTACATGGCAATTAATATCAGATTATTCTCATATATGACAGCAATGTCTTTAGTCATAATGGTTATTGGTCAGTTATCCGTTTATATGATGTTCATCTCATTTACGATGAATATTACTCGTAGATATATTGGAATTTAAGGGTCAGAATGTATTTAATGTACATTACACCTGTTGAGCAGACATCATAGTTAGAATTTCCCATTTAAAGGAGTGTCAGTACACAACAAACAGTAAAACTGTGCCGTCTTGGTGTGCCTCAAGGAGTATTCACCACTATTGACGTGTGAATAATGCAAAATGGTGGACATAAAATGGCAATCTGCATGCAGGCTCAGGAGTTTTGTTTTTCTGCAGTAGAACAAATCAGAGAGATTATTTAGCTATGTGGCCAATCTGTGAAAATACAGCTTGTTTAATTATTGCAGTATACAGGGTGTCCCCTAAATACTGGACTAAACTTCATCAGGTGATTTTTCAAGTCAAAATTTACAAAAAATTTCTAGTAAATCCTAGTCATATCTCGCCTAATTTTTCGTCAGTATGCAAAGGTATAAGATATTTATAAGTATAATACACTAAAACTATTATTCCACTCATGATTTACTTTTTTGAAATTAATTAAGCTTACACTTAAAACCAATAAACGAATATAATAATGTATTTAAATTGTTTAAAAATATAGAGACTTTCGTGAACCAACTTACTAAAACTCTTCCACTCGTGTTACAATTAGTTACAAGAAAGAGTCGTTAGGGAAATGGAGCAGGTGAAGTGTAATAATATATTTCTCTGGAAGCTTGAATAACTCGTGCAAACATTTAGGAAAGGGTTGGATGTAAAGGCTTACTTTTGCAACTTCAGGACAGTACTAATCTTTCATCAATTTTTCATCAATTCTTTATAGTTTTATCAAAATAAGCATTAATTTAAGCCTAAAGGGGAGTAATTAAAACCATCTCCAACGTTACTGTAATGTTCAGATATATTTTATATTAAATTACAAACTTGTCCTTTACTTTGTGCTCTATATCATGATTTGTGACTAATGTATTAATGAATTAACTCAAAATACTTATGTGACGTAGCCATTATTATAAACGTTAAACATTTGAATGAAAAATAATAAGCAAATTACGATATTAGGTAAGCTTCTGGAACTTTTGCTATAAGAATAAAAGTTTGATGTGCATTATAATATTCATAAAGATGCATTGCTCTAGTCATCACCTCATATACTGCCCCACTCTCTCCACTAGTCTGGTCATCCTCCTGACCTTTTCTGTCAGCCATATGAAATGTCCTTTCTTCATAAAGATGCATTGCTCTAGTCATCACCTGATATACTGCCTTACTCTCTCCACTAGTCTGGTCATCCTCCTGACCTTTTCTGTCAGCCATATGAAATGTACTTTCTTCATAAAGATGCATTGCTCTAGTCATTACCTGATATACTGCCTTACTCTCTCCACTAGTCTGGTCATCCTCCTGACCTTTTCTGTCAGCCATATGAAATGTCCTTTCTTCATAAAGATGCATTGCTCTAGTCATCACCTGATATACTGCCTTACTCTCTCCACTAGTCTGGTCATCCTCCTGACATTTTCTGTCAGCCATTTGATATGTCTTTCCTTCATAAAGATGCATTGCTCTAGTCATCACCTGATATACTGCCTTACTCTCTCCACTAGTCTAGGCATCCTCCTTACCTTTTCTGTCAGCCATATGAAATGTCCTTTCTTCATAAAGATGCATTGCTCTAGTCATCACCTGATATACTGCCTTACTCTCTCCACTAGTCTGGTCATCCTCCTGACCTTTTCTGTAAGCCATAAGAAATGTCCTTTCTTCATAAAGATGCATTGCTCTAGTCAGCACCTGATATACTGCCTTACTCTCTCCACTAGTCTGGTCATCCTCCTGACCTTTTCTGTCAGCCATATGAAATGTCCTTTCTTCATAAAGATGCATTGCTCTAGTCATCACCTGATATACTGCCCCACTCTCTCCACTAGCCTGGTCATCCTCCTGACCTTTTCTGTCAGCCATATGAAATGTCCTTTCCTCATAAAGATGTATTGCTCTAGTCATCACCTCATATACTGCCCCACTCTCTCCATTAGTCTAGTCATCCTCCTGACCTTCTCTGTCTGCCATATGAAATGTCCTTCCTTCATAAAGATGCATTGCTCTAGTCATCACCTCATATATTGCCCGACTCTCTCCATTAGCTTAGGCATGCTCCTGACCTTCTCTGTCAGCCATATGAAATGCCCTTCCTTCATAAAGATGCATTGCTGTAGTCATCACCTCATATACTGCCCCACTCCCGCCATTAGTCTAGTCATCCTCCTGACCTTCTCTGTCAGCCATATGAAATGTCCTTCCTTCATAAAGATGCATTGCTCTAGTGATCACCTCATATATTGCCCGACTCTCTCCATTAGCTTAGGCATCCTCCTGACCTTCTCTGTCAGCCATTTGATATGTCTTTCCTTCATAAAGATGCTTTGCTCTAGTCATCACCTCATATACTGCCAAACTGTCTCCATTAGCCTAGGCATCCTCCTGACCTTCTCTGTCAGCCATTTGATATGACCTTCCTTCACAAAGATGCATTGCTGCAGTCATCACCTGATATACTGCCTTACTCTCTCCACTAGTCTGGTCATCCTCCTGACCTTTTCTGTCAGCCATATGAAATGTCCTTTCTTCATAAAGATGCATTGCTCTAGTCATCACCTGATATACTGCCTTACTCTCTCCACTAGTCTGGTCATCCTTTTGACCTTTTCTGTCAGCCATATGAAATGTCCTTTCTTCATAAAGATGCATTGCTCTAGTCATCACCTGATATACTGCCTTACTCTCTCCACTAGTCTGGTCATCCTCCTGACCTATTCTGTCAGCCATATGAAATGTCCTTTCTTCATAAAGATGCATTGCTCTAGTCATCACCTGATATACTGCCCCACTCTCTCCACTAGTCTGGTCATCCTCCTGACCTTTTCTGTCAGCCATATGAAATGTCCTTTCTTCATAAAGATGCATTGCTCTAGTCATCACCTCATATACTGCCCCACTCTCTCCATTAGTCTAGTCATCCTCCTGACCTTCTCTGTCAACCATTTGATATGTCCTTCTTCATAAAGATGCAGTGCTCTAGTCATCACCTGATATAATGCCCTTACTCTCTCTACTAGTCTGGTCATCCTCCTGACCTTCTCTGTCAGCCATATGAAATGTCCTTCCTTCATAAAGATGCATTGCTCTAGTCATCACCTCATATACTGCCCTACTCTCTCCATTAGTCTAGGCATGCTCCTGACCTTCTCTGTCAGCCATATGAAATGCCCTTCCCTCATAAAGATGCATTGCTCTAGTCATCACCTCATATACAGCCCCACTCTCTCCATTAGTCTAGTCATCCTCCTAACCTTCTCTGTCTGCCATATGAAATGTCATTCCTTCATAAAGATGCATTGCTCTATCGATCACCTCATATATTGCCCGACTCTCTCCATTAGCTTAGGCATCCTCCTGACCTTCTCTGTCAGCTATTTGATATGTCTTTCCTTCATAAAGATGCATTGCTCTAGTCATCACCTCATATACTGCCAAACTGTCTCTATTAGCCTAGGCATCCTCCTGACCTTCACTGTCAGCCATTTGGTATGACCTTCCTTCATAAAGATGCATTGCTCTAGTCATCATCTGATATACTGCCTTACTCTCTCCACTAGTCTGGTCATCCTCCTGACCTTTTCTGTCAGCCATATGAAATGTCCTTTCTTCATAAAGATGCATTGCTCTAGTCATCACCTGATATACTGCCTTACTCTCTCCACTAGTCTGGTAATCCTCCTGACCTTTTCTGTCAGCCATATGAAATGTCCTTTCTTCATAAAGATGCATTGCTCTAGTCATCACCTGATATACTGCCTTACTCTCTCCACTAGTCTGGTCATCCTCCTGACCTTTTCTGTCAGCCATATGAAATGTCCTTTCTTCATAAAGATGCATTGCTCTAGTCATCACCTGATATACTGCCTTACTCTCTCCACTAGTCTGGTCATCCTCCTGACCTTTTCTGTCAGCCATATGAAATGTCCTTTCTTCATAAAGATGCATTGCTCTAGTCATCACCTGATATACTGCCTTACTCTCTCCATTAGTCTGGTCATCCTCCTGACCTTTTCTGTCAGCCATATGAAATGTCCTTTCTTCATAAAGATGCATTGCTCTAGTCATCACCTGATATACTGCCCCACTCTCTCCACTAGTCTGGTCATCCTCCTGACCTTTTCTGTCAGCCATATGAAATGTCCTTTCTTCATAAAGATGCATTGCTCTAGTCATCACCTGATATACTGCCTTACTCTCTCTACTAGTCTGGTCATCCTCCTGACCTTTTCTGTCAGCCATATGAAATGTCCTTTCTTCATAAAGATGCATTGCTCTAGTCATCACCTGATATACCGCCTTACTCTCTCCACTAGGCTGGTCATCCTCCTGACCTTTTCTGTCAGCCATATGAAATGTCCTTTCTTTATAAAGATGCATTGCTCTAGTCATCACCTGATATACTGCCCCACTCTCTCTATTAGCTTAGGCATCCTCCTGACCTTCTCTGTCAGCCATTTGATATGTCTTTCCTTCATAAAGATGCATTGCTCTAGTCATCACCTCATATACTGCCCCACTCCCGCCATTAGTCTAGTCATCCTCCTGACCTTCTCTGTCAGCCATATGAAATGTCCTTCCTTCATAAAGATGCATTGCTCTAGTGATCACCTCATATATTGCCCTACTCTCTCCATTAGCTTAGGCATCCTCCTGACCTTCTCTGTCAGCCATTTGATATGTCTTTCCTTCATAAAGATGCTTTGCTCTAGTCATCACCTCATATACTGCCAAACTGTCTCCATTAGCCTAGGCATCCTCCTGACCTTCTCTGTCAGCCATTTGATATGACCTTCCTTCATAAAGATGCATTGCTGCAGTCATCACCTGATATACTGCCTTACTCTCTCCACTAGTCTGGTCATCCTCCTGACCTTTTCTGTCAACCATATGAAATGTCCTTTCTTCATAAAGATGCATTGCTCTAGTCATCACCTGATATACTGCCTTACTCTCTCCACTAGTCTGGTCATCCTTTTGACCTTTTCTGTCAGCCATATGAAATGTCCTTTCTTCATAAAGATGCATTGCTCTAGTCATCACCTGATATACTGCTCTACTCTCTCCACTAGTCTGGTCATCCTCCTGACCTATTCTGTCAGCCATATGAAATGTCCTTTCTTCATAAAGATGCATTGCTCTAGTCATCACCTGATATACTGCCCCACTCTCTCCACTAGTCTGGTCATCCTCCTGACCTTTTCTGTCAGCCATATGAAATGTCCTTTCTTCATAAAGATGCATTGCTCTAGTCATCACCTCATATACTGCCCCACTCTCTCCATTAGTCTAGTCATCCTCCTGACCTTCTCTGTCAACCATTTGATATGTCCTTCCTTCATAAAGATGCAGTGCTCTAGTCATCACCTGATATAATGCCTTACTCTCTCTACTAGTCTGGTCATCCTCCTGACCTTTTCTGTCAGCCATATGAAATGTCCTTTCTTTATAAAGATGCATTGCTCTAGTCATCACCTCATATACTGCCCCACTCTCTCTATTAGTCTAGTCATCCTCCTGACCTTCTCTGTCAACCATATGAATTGTCCTTCCTTCATAAAGATGCATTGCTCTAGTGATCACCTCATATATTGCCCGACTCTCTCCATTAGCTTAGGCATCCTCCTGACCTTCTCTGTCTGCCATATGAAATGTCTTTCCTTCATAAAGATGCATTGCTCTAGTGATCACCTCATATATTGCCCGACTCTCTCCATTAGCTTAGGCATCCTCCTGACCTTCTCTGTCAGCCATTTGATATGTCTTTCCTTCATAAAGATGCATTGCTCTAGTCATCACCTCATATACTGCCAAACTGTCTCTATTAGCCTAGGCATCCTCCTGACCTTCTCTGTCAGCCATTTGGTATGACCTTCCTTCATAAAGATGCATTGCTCTAGTCATCACCTGATATACTGCCCCACTCTCTCCACTAGTCTGGTCATCCTCCTGACCTTTTCTGTCAGCCATATGAAATGTCCTTTCTTCATAAAGATGCATTGCTCTAGTCATCACCTGATATACTGCCTTACTCTCTCCACTAGTCTGGTCATCCTCCTGACCTTTTCTGTCAGCCATATGAAATGTCCTTTCTTCATAAAGATGCATTGCTCTAGTCATCACCTGATATACTGCCTTACTCTCTCCACTAGTCTGGTCATCCTCCTGACCTTTTCTGTCAGCCATATGAAATGTCCTTTCTTCATAAAGATGCATTGCTCTAGTCATCACCTGATTTACTGCCTTACTCTCTCCATTAGTCTGGTCATCCTCCTGACCTTTTCTGTCAGCCATATGAAATGTCCTTTCTTCATAAAGATGCATTGCTCTAGTCATCACCTGATATACTGCCTTACTCTCTCCACTAGTCTGGTCATCCTCCTGACCTTTTCTGTCAGCCATATGAAATGTCCTTTCTTCATAAAGATGCATTGCTCTAGTCATGACCTGATATACTGCCCCACTCTCTCCACTAGCCTGGTCATCCTCCTGACCTTTTCTGTCAGCCATATGAAATGTCTTTTCTTCATAAAGATGCATTGCTCTAGTCATCACCTCATATACTGCCCCACTCTCTCCATTAGTCTAGTAATCCTCCTGACCTTCTTAGTCTGCCATATGAAATGTCCTTCCTTCATAAAGATGCATTGCTCTAGTGATCACCTCATATATTGCCCGACTCTCTCCATTAGCTTAGGCATCCTCCTGACCTTCTCTGTCCGCCATTTGATATGTCTTTCCTTCATAAAGATGCATTGCTCTAGTCATCACCTCATATACTGCCAAACTGTCTCCATTAGCCTAGGCATCCTCCTGACCTTCTCTGTCAGCCATTTGATATGACCTTCCTTCATAAAGATGCATTGCTGCAGTCATCACCTGATATACTACTCTCTCCACTAGTTAAGGCATCCTCCTGACCTTCTCTGTCAACCATTTGATATGACCTTCCTTCATAAAGATGCATTGCTGCAGTCATTACCTGATGTACTTCCTTACTCTCTCCACTAGTTAAGGCATCCCCCTGACCTTCTCTGTCAACCATTTGATATGACCTTTCTTCATAAAGATTCATTGCTCTAGTCATCACCTCATATACTGCCTTACTTTCTCCACTAGCCATTTAATTCCATGAAAAATAAATTCTGTAAAAAAATTTAAAACAAAAAAACGAAAATTTACAGAAGTAAAAATTTTAAAACATTTTAATATAAAACTAACAATACTTATTGTTACATTTACTCTTTAATCTAGTTACACTTAATTAAGTGTAACTAGAATAAAGAAAATACCACAAATTATGCATTTCTTGTTTGTTTTCAATCATTAAAGTTTCGTTAGTTTTTAGTAATATATTCTACAATTTATTACTTCTGTGTTTTTTTTATAACGGGTGAAGTGTTTATGGAATTTAACGTCAAAGTTTTAACTTGCCGCCATTTTGAAGTTTCACGAGGAATATTTAATTTTTTTTATGTAATAGAGTATTACTAGTATAGGATATGTGCCAAATTTCAACACACTATCTTTTATGGTTGATGAGAAAAAAGTTATAATGTAAAAAATACAGACGAACAGACAGACAGGAAACGATGCATATTAGCACATATAAATTATATGACATTTTTTGTTTGTTTTGACCCTAGGAACAACCTCCTGAAGTTTGTCTAAGTATTTCAGTTACACCTCGTATATATATTTACATAACATGAACAATTATATTCTTAACGTAGGCCAATAAGTGGCAATATTTTGTGTTATAATTTATTTCATAATTGTTAATTCCTAACAAAAACCCATAGCTAATATTTTTAAAAAATCAGCATGTTATAATTACGGAAAAGTAAAAATAAGCTATAAGCGTGGTTAGCGTGAACTTCCAGGACCGATCCCTTGCCACTTCCCTCTAAACTGCGAGTTATTGGGCTTGATTATATTTCCAAAAGAAACGTATATCGAACTTAAATTACTTTTTGCTTTTACTTTACAAACTTATCTGACAGAATCATTATTAACTATTTGAAATTTATCAAGCCAATTACTTAAACAATTGGTTTGGAGAGTAAAATAAACAAGTATATGTAATTATTTTATTGGTTTTGGAAGATGGAATGTTCTCGTAAACGTGCGTTCATGCTAACCAACCTCATAACTTATTTTTACGGTATAAAAATTGAACGTTGAGGAGTCTCTTTTATATCGGAGGTAACAAACGAGATTTGATTTACTGAACTTTATCTAGCCCAGCAACGTTGAACCACAACGAACTCGCAATTCTGGGTTAACTTCTAGTCTGATATTGGATTTGTTATCCTATTGAAAGTAAAGTAAACAACAGAACGGCCATCACAGTTTATAGTATATTTGGAAATAAAAGCATTTAACTTTTACAAATTATTATTTGTAGTTACTCTTTACAAGCCCCAATATAAATGGAGTGAAAAGTGTCTTGTCACACTTATAATTGGCATTGGCCAAAGATATGTTTAAATCAAATAACTTAATAACTGTAAATCTCACTTGAAATCAAAGTATAATACCATAATTGTGATATTTTAATATTTATTGATTTATTCATCAATTTAGTATTATTTTAAAATAGTGTTTTAACTGTACATATACTTATTTTTATTAAATTATTGAATCTTAAGATGGATATTACCAAAGTATGGGCGAATACGGATTTCGTATGAGTGTGATGAGTGACTGTAGTCATTGTTACAAACTAAGGCTGACTATTCCCTAAAGAGTGTCATGAATTAATAGACCAATGACAAATAAACAGCCGGTGGTTATCAGATAATCTCTTTACAAAAATGTTATGAATCTGATTGGGAAGAACTGAGAACCTTTAGCTTATGAAGCTGAGCTTCAACTAACTAAACTACTGTTCAATTTAAACAGTTTGTAATATACTAAGTTATGACGTAATCGCTGGTTTGACAAATACTAAATTCAGTTCTATTTAATAGTATTCTTCAATCATCTTGGGGTCTTTGAGAGCCAACAGAAATTTAATGCTACTAGAGTAATCTCCTTGTGTTACGAATACATACATAAAAACAAAAATAAATATGCCTCCACTTTCATTTACCTTCTTTTAAAATCGGCATTATATTCAATACAACTTAGTCCCTTAACACAAATTTAAATCCTTACTTATTTGTCTTCATTCATAAATATTAACTTAAAATTATGCAGTATAAAAGGTAACATAACTTTAACTCTTTTAAACATACTTTTAAAGGTGATTAGGCTCTTAACTTGAGAAATTACTATGGTGTATAAACCATCGTCAATAGAGAACATACATCACACTTGTGAGCTTGTTATTACAGGACGCATTAGGTTTGTAATGCGTTATACCTTCAGGCATCATTGTTTAATAATGTATATTTGTAATTAGGCTCTTAACTTGAGAAATTACTATGGTGTATAAACCATCGTCAATAGAGAACATACATCACACTTGTGAGCTTGTTATTACAGGACGCATTAGGTTTGTAATGCGTTATACTTCCATGCTTCATTGTTGTATGATGTATATTTGTAATTAGGCTCTTAACTTGAGAAATTACTATGGTGTATAAACCATCGTCAATAGAGAACACACATCACACTTGTGAGCTTGTTATTACAGGACGCATTAGGTTTGTAATGCGTTATACTTTCACGATTCATTGTTGTATGATGTATATTTGTAATTAGGCTCTTAACTTGAGAAATTACTATGGTGTATAAACCATCGCCAATAGAGAACATACATCACACTTGTGAGCTTGTTATTACAGGACGCATTAGGTTTGTAATGCGTTATACTTTCACGCTTCATTGGTGTATGATGTATATTTGCTATTAGGATTTTAACTTGAGAAACTACTATGGTGTATAAACCATCGTCAATAGGGAACATATCTCACACTTGTGAGGTTGTTAATACAGGATGCATTAGGTTTGTAATGCGTTATACTTCCACGCTTCATTGGTTTATGATGTATATTTGCTATTAGGCTCTTAACTTGAGAAAGTACTATGGTGTATAAACCATCGTCAATAGGGAACATACATCACACTTGTGAGCTTGTTATTACAGGACGCATTAGGTTTGTAATGCGTTATACTTCCACGCTTCATTGGTGTATGATGTATATTTGCTATTAGGCTCTTAACTTGAGAAAGTACTATGGTGTATAAACCATCGTCAATAGGGAACATACATCACACTTGTGAGGTTATTATTACAGGACGCATTAGGTTTGTAATGCGTTATACTTCCACGCTTCATTGGTGTATGATGTATATTTGTAATTAGGCTCTTAACTTGAGAAATTACTATGGTGTATAAACCATCGTCAATAGAGAACATACATCACACTTGTGAGATTGTTATTACAGGACGCATTAGGTTTGTAATGCGTTATACTTCCACGCTTCATTGTTGTATGATGTATATTTGTAATTAGGCTCTTAACTTGAGAAATTACTATGGTTTATAAACCATCGTCAATAGAGAACATACATCACACTTGTGAGATTGTTATTACAGGACGCATTAGGTTTGTAATGCGTTATACTTCCATGCTTCATTGTTGTATGATGTATATTTGTAATTAGGCTCTTAACTTGAGAAATTACTATGGTGTATAAACCATCGCCAATAGAGAACATACATCACACTTGTGAGCTTGTTATTACAGGACGCATTAGGTTTGTAATGCGTTATACTTCCACGCTTCATTGGTGTATGATGTATATTTGCTATTAGGATTTTAACTTGAGAAAGTACTATGGTGTATAAACCATCGTCAATATGGAACATATCTCACACTTGTGAGGTTGTTAATACAGGATGCATTAGGTTTGTAATGCGTTATACTTCCACGTTTCATTGGTGTATGATGTATATTTGCTATTAGGCTCTTAACTTGAGAAAGTACTATGGTGTATAAACCATCGTCAATAGGGAACATACATCACACTTGTGAGCTTGTTATTACAGGACGCATTAGGTTTGTAATGCGTTATACTTCCACGCTTCATTGGTGTATGATGTATATTTGCTATTAGGCTCTTAACTTGAGAAAGTACTATGGTGTATAAACCATTGTCAATAGGGAACATACATCACACTTGTGAGGTTGTTATTACAGGACGCATTAGGTTTGTAATGCGTTATACTTCCACGCTTCATTGGTGTATGATGTATATTTGCTATTAGGATTTTAACTTGAGAAAGTACTATGGTGTATAAACCATCGTCAATAGGGAACATATCTCACACTTGTGAGGTTGTTAATACAGGATGCATTAGGTTTGTAATGCGTTATACTTCCACGCTTCATTGGTTTATGATGTATATTTGCTATTAGGCTCTTAACTTGAGAAAGTACTATGGTGTATAAACCATCGTCAATAGGGAACATACATCACACTTGTGAGCTTGTTATTACAGGACGCATTAGGTTTGTAATGCGTTATACTTCCACGCTTCATTGGTGTATGATGTATATTTGCTATTAGGCTCTTAACTTGAGAAAGTACTATGGTGTATAAACCATCGTCAATAGGGAACATACATCACACTTGTGAGGTTGTTATTACAGGACGCATTAGGTTTGTAATGCGTTATACTTCCACGCTTCATTGGTGTATGATGTATATTTGCTATTAGGCTCTTAACTTGAGAAAGTACTATGGTGTATAAACCATCGTCAATAGGGAACATACATCACACTTGTGAGGTTGTTATTACAGGACGCATTAGGTTTGTAATGCGTTATACTTCCACGCTTCATTGGTGTATGATGTATATTTGCTATTAGGATTTTAACTTGAGAAAGTACTATGGTGTATAAACCATCGTCAATATGGAACATACATCACACTTGTGAGGTTGTTATTACAGGACGCATTAGGTTTGTAATGCGTTATACTTCCACGCTTCATTGTTGTATGATGTATATTTGTAATTAGGCTCTTAACTTGAGAAATTACTATGGTGTATAAACCATCGTCAATAGAGAACATACATCACACTTGTGAGATTGTTATTACAGGACGCATTAGGTTTGTAATGCGTTATACTTCCACGCTTCATTGTTGTATGATGTATATTTGTAATTAGGCTCTTAACTTGAGAAATTACTATGGTGTATAAACCATCGTCAATAGAGAACATACATCACACTTGTGAGATTGTTATTACAGGACGCATTAGGTTTGTAATGCGTTATACTTCCACGCTTCATTGTTGTATGATGTATATTTGTGATTAGGCTCTTAACTTGAGAAAGTACTATGGTGTATAAACCATCGTCAATAGAGAACATACATCACACTTGTGAGCTTGTTATTACAGGACGCATTAGGTTTGTAACACGTTATACTTCCACGCTTCATTGTTGTATGATGCATATTTGTGATTAGGCTCTTAACTTGAGAAAGTACTATGGTGTATAAACCATCGTCAATATGGAACATATCTCACACTTGTGAGGTTGTTAATACATTATGCAATAGGTTTGTAACACGTTATACTTCCACGCTTCATTGGTGTAATAATGTATATTTGCTATTAGGCTCTTAACTTGAGAAATTACTATGGTGTATAAACCATCGTCAATAGGGAACATACATCACACTTGTGAGCTTGTTATTACAGGACGCATTAGGTTTGTAATGCGTTATACTTCCACGCTTCATTGTTGTATAATGTATATTTGCTATTAGGCTCTTAACTTGAGAAAGTACTATGGTGTATAAACCATCGTCAATAGAGAACATACATCACACTTGTGAGGTTGTTAATACATTATGCAATAGGTTTGTAACACGTTATACTTCCACGCATCATTGGTGTATGATGTATATTTGCTATTAGGATTTTAACTTGAGAAAGTACTATGGTGTATAAACCATCGTCAATAGGGAACATACATCACACTTGTGAGCTTGTTATTACAGGACGCATTAGGTTTGTAATGCGTTATACTTCCACGCTTCATTGTTGTATGATGTATATTTGCTATTAGGATTTTAACTTGAGAAAGTACTATGGTGTATAAACCATCGTCAATAGGGAACATACATCACACTTGTGAGGTTGTTATTACAGGACGCATTAGGTTTGTAATGCGTTATACTTCCACGCTTCATTGTTGTATGATGTATATTTGCTATTAGGATTTTAACTTGAGAAAGTACTATGGTGTATACACCATCGTCAATAGAGAACATACATCACACTTGTGAGGTTGTTATTACAGGACGCATTAGGTTTGTAATGCGTTATACTTCCACGCTTCATTGTTGCATGATGTATATTTGCTATTAGGATTTTAACTTGAGAAAGTACTATGGTGTATACACCATCGTCAATAGGGAACATACATCACACTTGTGAGGTTGTTATTACAGGACGCATTAGGTTTGTAATGCGTTATACTTCCACGCTTCATTGTTGCATGATGTATATTTGCTATTAGGATTTTAACTTGAGAAAGTACTATGGTGTATAAACCATCGTCAATAGGGAACATATCTCACACTTGTGAGGTTGTTAATACAGGATGCATTGGGATTGTAACACATTATACTTTCACGCATCATTGTTTAATAATGTATATTTGCTATTAGGCTTTTAACTTGAGAAAGTACTATGGTGTATACACCATCGTCAATAGGGAACATACATCACACTTGTGAGGTTGTTATTACAGGACGCATTAGGTTTGTAATGCGTTATACTTCCACGCTTCATTGTTGTATGATGTATATTTGCTATTAGGATTTTAACTTGAGAAAGTACTATGGTGTATAAACCATCGTCAATAGAGAACATACATCACACTTGTGAGGTTGTTAATACAGGATGCATTAGGGTTGTAACACGTTATACTTCCACGCATCATTGTTTAATAATGTATATTTGCTATTAGGCTCTTAACTTGAGAAAGTACTATGGTGTATAAACCATCGTCAATAGAGAACATACATCACACTTGTGAGGTTGTTAATACAGGATGCATTAGGGTTGTAAAACGTTATACTTTCACGCTTCATTGTTGAATAATGTATATTTGCTATTAGGCTCTTAACTTGAGAAAGTACTATGGTGTATAAACCATCGTCAATAGAGAACATACATCACACTTGTGAGCTTGTTAATACAGGATGCATTAGGGTTGTAACAGCGTTATACTTCACGCATCATTGTTTAATAATGTATATTTGCTATTAGGCTCTTAACTTGAGAAAGTACTATGGTGTATAAACCATCGTCAATAGAGAACACACATCACACTTGTGAGGTTGTTATTACAGGATGCATTGGGATTGTAACACATTATACTTTCACGCATCATTGTTTAATAATGTATATTTGCTATCAGGCTCTTAACTTGAGAAAGTACTATGGTGTATACACCATCGTCAATAGAGAACACACATCACACTTGTGAGGTTGTTATTACAGGACGCATTAGGTTTGTAATGCGTTATACTTCCACGCTTCATTGTTGTATGATGTATATTTGCTATTAGGATTTTAACTTGAGAAAGTACTATGGTGTATAAACCATCGTCAATAGAGAACATACATCACACTTGTGAGGTTGTTAATACAGGACGCATTAGGTTTGTAACACATTATACTTCCACGCATCACTGTTAAATAATGTATATTTGCTATTAGGCTCTTAACTTGAGAAAGTACTATGGTGTATAAACCATCGTCAATAGAGAACATACATCACACTTGTGAGGTTGTTAATACAGGATGTATTAGGGTTGTAACACATTATACTTTCACGCATCATTGTTTAATAATGTATATTTGCTATTAGGCTCTTAACTTGAGAAAGTACTATGGTGTATAAACCATCGTCAATAGAGAACATACATCACACTTGTGAGCTTGTTAATACAGGATGCATTAGGGTTGTAACACATTATACTTTCACGCATCATTGTTTAATAATGTATATTTGCTATTAGGCTCTTAACTTGAGAAAGTACTATGGTGTATAAACCATCGTCAATAGAGAACATACATCACACTTGTGAGCTTGTTAATACATTATGCAATAGGTTTGTAACACGTTATACTTCCACGCATCATTGTTTAATAATGTATATTTGCTATTAGGCTCTTAACTTGAGAAAGTACTATGGTGTATAAACCATCGTCAATAGAGAACATACATCACACTTGTGAGCTTGTTAATACAGGATGCATTAGGGTTGTAACACATTATACTTTCACGCGTCATTGTTTAATAATGTATATTTGCTATTAGGCTCTTAACTTGAGAAAGTACTATGGTGTATAAACCATCGTCAATAGAGAACATACATCACACTTGTGAGCTTGTTATTACAGGACGCATTAGGTTTGTAATGCGTTATACTTTCACGCTTCATTGTTGAATAATGTTTCCCTATTGTTGGCAGTGACTTATACTCATATTGGTCCTTTGTTAGGACCCTGTTGTGAGTATACAGCAATTTTAAACACTTATGTGGTATTATCAACTATATACTGTATGTAAATTTAAAAACTTTAACCGATTGATATTTTGTATTGTGAGTATGAATCTAGGTTAGTGCAGCTACTTAGTAAGTTTATATCTCAAGTGGAGTATTAGTAGGCAGTATAGTATAGACACGTATTACAATGAAATAAGATCGTTTGCTGTAGAATTGGCTTTATTGCCCTTACGTTTTTTAAAATAAACACTCATTTTAATAACTACAATCTATTTTATTCGGTGATAACCACGTCAAGAAATTTGTATACATTTTGTAGTAGTAATCATAGTTGATTTTAATTCACTTAATTAGCTTGTGTGACCACAAAATTACATAATTATATAAAAAGAAAATTATATAATACAGTACTGTTTATGAAATATACAAAGATTACAACAAATTGAATTAAAAAAACTATATATTCTTTAGAAATTAGCTTGGTCCTCAAAAGGGCCTTTTTTATTTTATATACTAGCTGCCATAGTTGCGATATCTCAGATTTGCGACGGGCCAGTTACCAGGTTTGTTTCTCATTTAGAACTACCGAGGGGACACAACTTTAAATATTTTAGAAATAATACTGATTTAAACTATCCTTTTCTGTCTTAACAGTTCTTCGATTACATTACTGCTATATACATTTCAAAGCATATAAAGCTTCATCATCAATCTTCCAAAACGTCACTGTTTAGAAAATTAAACACTAAAATTATGAAACATTAAAACACTTTAAAACACGAGTACATACAATACATTTGCCGGCCGGCGATAGACACTAACTGATGACTAATGAGCAGAAAATGAACTCAAACACATTACCCTACTCCCACTTGTTGACCTTGAACTTGAACTATATTAATTTTCTTCCTATGTGACTGCATGTTGTTTATTCGGTTGAACAGTTATTGACCCACTCGCCCACCCATACACGTACAGTGGTAATGTCCCACCCGCCCACCCCTACACGTACAGTGCTATTGACCCACCCACTCAACCCTACACGTACAGTGGCAATTTTTAGACTTGTATTTTAATTTGTTATTTAAAATATTACTTAGTTCAGATTTGAAAGCATGACAAATTACAATACAAGTCTAACATACTGTTCAACTGAATAAACAACATGCAGTCACACAGGAAGAAAATTAATATAGTTGAAGTTGAAGGCCAACAAGTGGGAGTAGGGTAACATGTTTAAGTTCATTTCCTGCTCATTAGTCATCAGTTGGTGTCTATCGCCGGTCGGCAAATGTATTCTCGTGTTTTAAAGTGTTTAAATGTTTTATAATTAATTTTAGTGTTTTTAACAGTGACGTTTTTGGAAGCCTGATGATGAAGGTTTATATGTTTTGAAATGTACAAAGCAGTAATGTAATTGAAGAACTGTTACGCCAGAAAAAGGTCATTTAAACCAGTGTTATTTCTATAATATAACAGTATTGGAGGCTAATAACACAAAATGAATAAATTTAAATATTTTCTGTGGACGTGAACAACAAAACCTTTCCCTCCTCTTGAGGTGATTTCTGCTAAATTAGATATTCAGTCAGATCATAAATTTATTAGATTTTTAGTAAATTATATTAGTTTAATTTTCCTAAATCTATTACTTTTTTAATGTCTTATATAAGTAGTTTCATTTGTAAATAGCTTTTTTTTAATTTTAGTTTATTTAAAATACAATGTTTACATTGCTTGTGTGGTTTTATTTAATGATGTGGGAGAGCGGACTTAGTAGTCCTAACTCCGCCTTTCATTCATTCATTAGTTTAAATATTTTAAAATCATTTAAAAAGGATACAATGCCATTCGCCATACAAAGCAATTCGCACGGTGTTTAAGATTTTGTTTGATGAAACACATCTAGAAAAATTGTTCTTGATATTATTTTTATTAGACTCTTATGGACTCCTATGTCTTCTTCTGTAACACAGTACAAAACAAGGAATCACACAAGCCCACCTTAGTTGAATAGTTACTTATGACAGTTGGATTACTAAGTCTTCTTCTGCAACACAGTACAATACAAGGAATCACACAAGCCCACCTTAGGTGAATAGTTACTTATGACAGTTGGATTACTAAGTCTTCTTCTGTAACACAGTGCAATACAAGGAATCACACAAGCCCACCTTAGGTGAATAGTTACTTATGACAGTTGGATTACTAAGTATTCTTCTGTAACACAGTACAATACAAGGAATCACACAAGCCCACGTTAGGTAAATAGTTACTTATGACAGTTGGATTACTAAGTCTTCTTCTGTAACACAGTACAATACAAGGAATCACACAAGCCCACCTTAGGTAAATAGTTACTTATGACAGTTGGATTACTAAGTCTTCTTCTGTAACACAGTACAATACAAGGAATCACACAAGCCCACCTTAGGTAAATAGTTACTTATGACAGATGGATTACTAAGTCTTCTTCTGTAACACAGTACAATACAAGGAATCACATAAGCCCACATTAGGTGAATAGTTACTTATGACAGATGGATTACTAAGTCTTCTTCTGTAACACAGTACAATACAAGGAATCACATAAGCCCACATTAGGTGAATAGTTACTTATGACAGATGGATTACTAAGTCTTCTTCTGTAACACAGTACAATACAAGGAATCACATAAGCCCACATTAGGTGAATAGTTACTTATGACAGTTGGATTACTAAGTCTTCTTCTGTAACACAGTACAATACAAGGAATCACACAAGCCCACGTTAGGTAAATAGTTACTTATGACAGTTGGATTACTAAGTCTTCTTCTGTAACACAGTACAATACAAGGAATCACACAAGCCCACCTTAGGTGAAAGTTACTTATGATAGATGGATTACTAAGTCTTCTTCTGTAACACAGTAAAATACAAGGAATCACAGAAGCCCACCTTAGGTAAATAGTTACTTATGACAGATGGATTACTAAGTCTTCTTCTGTAACACAGTACAATACAAGGAATCACACAAGCCCACCTTAGGTGAATAGTTACTTATGACAGTTGGATTACTAAGTCTTCTTCTGTAACACAGTACAATACAAGGAATCATACAAGCCCACCTTAGGTGAATAGTTACTTATGACAGATGGATTACTAAGTCTTCTTCTGTAACACAGTACAATACAAGGAATCACATAAGCCCACATTAGGTGAATAGTTACTTATGACAGATGGATTACTAAGTCTTCTTCTGTAACACAGTACAATACAAGGAATCACATAAGCCCACATTAGGTGAATAGTTACTTATGACAGATGGATTACTAAGTCTTCTTCTGTAACACAGTACAATACAAGGAATCACATAAGCCCACATTAGGTGAATAGTTACTTATGACAGTTGGATTACTAAGTCTTCTTCTGTAACACAGTACAATACAAGGAATCACACAAGCCCACGTTAGGTAAATAGTTACTTATGACAGTTGGATTACTAAGTCTTCTTCTGTAACACAGTACAATACAAGGAATCACATAAGCCCACCTTAGGTGAATAGTTACTTATGACAGATGGATTACTAAGTCTTCTTCTGTAACACAGTACAATACAAGGAATCACATAAGCCCACATTAGGTGAATAGTTACTTATGACAGTTGGATTACTAAGTCTTCTTCTGTAACACAGTACAATACAAGGAATCACACAAGCCCACGTTAGGTAAATAGTTACTTATGACAGTTGGATTACTAAGTCTTCTTCTGTAACACAGTACAATACAAGGAATCACACAAGCCCACCTTAGGTGAAAGTTACTTATGACAGATGGATTACTAAGTCTTCTTCTGTAACACAGTAAAATACAAGGAATCACAGAAGCCCACCTTAGGTAAATAGTTACTTATGACAGATGGATTACTAAGTCTTCTTCTGTAACACAGTACAATACAAGGAATCACACAAGCCCACCTTAGGTGAATAGTTACTTATGACAGTTGGATTACTAAGTCTTCTTCTGTAACACAGTACAATACAAGGAATCACATAAGCCCACATTAGGTGAATAGTTACTTATGACAGTTGGATTACTAAGTCTTCTTCTGTAACACAGTACAATACAAGGAATCACACAAGCCCACGTTAGGTAAATAGTTACTTATGACAGTTGGATTACTAAGTCTTCTTCTGTAACACAGTACAATACAAGGAATCACACAAGCCCACCTTAGGTAAATAGTTACTTATGACAGTTGGATTACTAAGTCTTCTTCTGTAACACAGTACAATACAAGGAATCACACAAGCCCACCTTAGGTAAATAGTTACTTATGACAGTTGGATTACTAAGTCTTCTTCTGTAACACAGTACAATAAAAGGAATCACACAAGCCCACCTTAGGTGAAAGTTACTTATGACAGATGGATTACTAAGTCTTCTTCTGTAACACAGTAAAATACAAGGAATCACACAAGCCCACCTTAGGTGAATAGTTACTTATGACAGATGGATTACTAAGTCTTCTTCTGTAACACAGTACAATACAAGGAATCACACAAGCCCACCTTAGGTGAATAGTTACTTATGACAGTTGGATTACTAAGTCTTCTTCTGTAACACAGTACAATACAAGGAATCACACAAGCCCACCTTAGGTGAATAGTTACTTATGACAGATGGATTACTAAGTCTTCTTCTGTAACACAGTACAATACAAGGAATCACACAAGCCCACCTTAGGTGAATAGTTACTTATGACAGTTGGATTACTAAGCAAGCAATTGTTTAACCAAGATCTAGTTAGGATATTAATAAATTTACAATGTAGAGAGTATACATTTACATTTTTTCTAATGTTTCTGCAACATATTTTTTTTATGAAATATAATGTTTTATAAAACGTAAAATAATGATTAAAAGTGTATTGCTGTTGCCAATGAAAAAAATCTCTGGAACCCTCTTCAACCAGAGCTTGAGTTTATTGTGTTCCCATCAGACAAGTTGTTGCCGATGTCTTTCCACTTAGGAAACAAAAGGCACTTTAGAAGTAAGGGATATGAGTACTTGAAACGATCTGGCTTGAAAGGTCCTTGCAATAGCTACTACAGTGATGTAGTTTATACAAGTACAAGTTCATACTTGAGTATTTTACATTATAGTTCTTGTCCCGATTAGGCATTTTAGATATATTATATTTCAATGTAAAGTTATTTTCATTTTTGTTTACTGTCCAAAATATCTTCTTAAAAGTATGAACTAGTATTTTTTTAACAGGCAAAGACAACAAAATATATCGTCAGAATAGTAGTCAACAATTCAATTTTACGAAATTCTCCAAAGTTAACTACAATTATGTATTTTAATTACTAAGTGACGCAAGTTTTGCGTAAATAAGTTTATTGAATCTAATTTATTACCTTGCCGAAAAACTCGAAACCTTTCCTTATACTAATTGTTAAAGATATCGAATTGAGTTATCTGTGAAATATATATACCAGATTATTTTAAATATCATTGGAATTACCTTAGTCATTCTATATTAAAAGTACATTAGATATTAAAAATTATTTAGTAAACCACAATAGCTATAAGATAATTATGTGCATATTTAATTTTCTACAATATAATCTGTCATAACATTGCTAAAAACAAATCCAAAAATTAAATATGTGCTAGATAACATTTATTTTCATTTTAATGAAAATAATAATAATAAGACGAAGGTAAAGAATATGAATAAAAAGAGGAAGAATTATTTCAGGAATGAATAAATAATAAGAGAAAACAATCTTCGATTTTAATTATAAGAACGAATATATTTAAACTTAAACAAGTATGACTGGATGGACAAATTTAAAACAATATAATCATAATAAATATGTTTATGTTTGGATCCACATTATTACTTGAAGAAATATTCCAGTATTATCAATAGCAGCCATTCTTTTGTATTTTAATTGGTTTATCCTCCAACTCACCTATAACTTAAAAAGTGGATTTAAAAATGTCTATCAGCAAGAATGCACCCTGTTCGTAATACCACATAGTAATACACAATAATACAACCTGAGAAAATACTGAAATGAAACAAATTCTTGTTTTGCAGGTTGTAATGAATATGAGCATTGTTAAAGACAATAGTACAACTGTTACCAAACAATGAAACCATAGCACATAACTGAATTCTATTCCATGGATGATAAAAAATATTTTTAAGTGAATTTAGTCAGCCCTAACTATAATAATTATTTCAACTAATTACAGAATGCAATACTTATTCAGTTTGTGAAAATCAAAATTATTGTGATTGTATGATTATACAATTTACATTTTGCTAAAAAATACTTCATGAATTTATTAAATAAATCCGTTGACGCTTGCAGTGTGTTGACTGTTGTCATGTGTTTGTTGACAGCTGTTACAGTGTTATTACGTTCTTTGTGATGTGACTGACAGTGGGTAATTTTCATCCCTTCATTTGGTTGATCTCCTCACCTTCGCAACCCCTTGATTCACTGATAACTTAAAACTTGTACTTGCCATAACTATGCTAATGGTTAACAAAGGGGGAGGGTTATTAATTTTTTTAAAGAAATCTGTTGTCTTAAAAACTTGACCAACTGTCAATATTATTTTTCTGTTTTATGGCTTTTACTATAACTGGTGTAAGGTATATAAATGTGAAAAGTTGAACAAGAAACTATAAATAACCCCCAATTATTTAAAAAGTCCTAATTGCAATGAATAAGAAAGGAAGGAAGGAATTGTACGTGTATAGGATGGTGGGTGGGTCAATACTATTGTACCATTGTACGTGTATGAGTACACAATACTATTTATAAAAAAAAAAAAAAAAAAAAAATACCATTGACTAATTGGTCACAGTGTCTCAACATCTATATACCTTTAGATTATGAAACGTAGTATAAACATTATGTATTGGCTCCAGATATAAATAAAGAAATAATTTTATAACACTTTCTCAGTGTTAATAAGAGTTTAGTAATGTTAATAATATAAGAGGTGCCTTCAGGTAAATAATAATATGCCGATACCGACAAACAGAGCCCTTTTTTTGAAAAGCAACAAAATTATGAATTTTTAAAAGTATTTTTGACTTGTGAAGTAAATACAAGTGGTTGTGTTAAGTAAATGGTTGATAAGGTTACAGTCTGTATGGCTGAAGTAGTGAGGCGGAAAAAGTTAAAAACCTTACACTATCTCGTAGTTAGTATTTATAATATCTGAAAAATAATCATAAATCCAAGAAAACACCGCAGTGAAGCGTGACTCCTGACGGCTAGTTGAGCTATTGACAGCCTTTGATACAAGCTGTTTGATACAGTTTCAAAGGTTTATTAATCAGTTTTAATAAACCTTTAAAAATTAATTGAACAAATATGTGAAGTATTTTACAACGAAATATCAATTGTAGACTTGTTGGATCACAATTTCGATTTGTTACAATCTGAATAAGCGTAACTCAAGTTGAGACCATCGATGTATAAACTAATTGATCGCGCGCTGTTTAGTAGGACAGCGGTCCAACACCAATTGACTTCCTCCACTACTATCGATGTATAAACTAATTGATCGCACGCTGTGTAGTAGGACAGCGGTCCAACACCAATTGGCTTCCCCCACTACCATCGATGTATAAACTAATTGATCGCACGCTGTGTAGTAGGACAGCGGTCCAACACCAATTGACTTCCTCCACTACTATCGATGTATAAACTAATTGATCGTGCGCTGTGTAGTAGGACAGCGGTCCAACACCAATTGACTTCCTCCACTACTATCGATGTATAAACTAATTGATCGCACGCTGTGTAGTAGGACAGCGGTCCAACACCAATTGACTTCCTCCACTACTATCGATGTATAAACTAATTGATCGCGCGCTGTGTAGTAGGACAGCGGTCCAACACCAATAGACTTCCTCCACTACTATCGATGTATAAACTAATTGATCGCGTGCTGTGTAGTAGGACAGCGGTCCAACACCAACTGGCTTCCTCCACTACCATCGATGTATAAACTAATTGATCGCGCGCTGTGTAGTAGGACAGCGGTCCAACACCAATTGGCTTCCCCCACTACCATCGATGTATAAACTAATTGATCGCGCGCTGTGTAGTAGGACAGCGGTCCAACACCAACTGGCTTCCTCCAGTACCATCGATGTATAAACTAATTGATCGCGTGCTGTGTAGTAGGACAGCGGTCCAACACCAATTGGCTTCCCCCACTACCATCGATGTATAAACTAATTGATCGCGCGCTGTGTAGTAGGACAGCGGTCCAACACCAACTGGCTTCCTCCAGTACCATCGATGTATAAACTAATTGATCGCGTGCTGTGTTGTAGGACAGCGGTCCAACACCAATTGGCTTCCCCCACTACCATCGATGTATAAACTAATTGATCGCGCGCTGTGTAGTAGGACAGCGGTCCAACACCAACTGGCTTCCTCCAGTACCATCGATGTATAAACTAATTGATCGCGTGCTGTGTAGTAGGACAGCGGTCCAACACCAACTGGCTTCCTCCAGTACCATCGATGTATAAACTAATTGATGGCGCGCTGTGTAGTAGGACAGCGGTCCAACACCAATTGGCTTCCCCCACTACCATCGATGTATAAACTAATTGATCGCGCGCTGTGTAGTAGGACAGCGGTCCAACACCAACTGGCTTCCTCCACTACCATCGATGTATAAACTAATTGATCGCGCGCTGTGTAGTAGGACAGCGGTCCAACACCAATTGGCTTCCCCCACTACCATCGATGTATAAACTAATTGATCGCGCGCTGTGTAGTAGGACAGCGGTCCAACACCAATTGGCTTCCCCCACTACCATCGATGTATAAACTAATTGATCGCGCGCTGTGTAGTAGGACAGCGGTCCAACACCAATTGGCTTCCCCCACTACCATCGATGTATAAACTAATTGATCGCGCGCTGTGTAGTAGGACAGCGGTCCAACACCAATTGGCTTCCTCCACTACCATCGATGTATAAACTAATTGATCGCGCGCTGTGTAGTAGGACAGCGGTCCAACACCAACTGGCTTCCTCCACTACCATCGATGTATAAACTAATTGATCGCGCGCTGTGTAGTAGGACAGCGGTCCAACACCAATTGGCTTCCTCCACTACCATCGATGTATAAACTAATTGATCGCGCGCTGTGTAGTAGGACAGCGGTCCAACACCTACTGGCTTCCTCCACTACCATCGATGTATAAACTAATTGATCGCGCGCTGTGTAGTAGGACAGCGGTCCAACACCAACTAGCTTCCTCCACTACCATCGATGTATAAACTAATTGATCGCGCGCTGTGTAGTAGGACAGCGGTCCAACACCAATTGACTTCCTCCAGTACCATCGATGTATAAACTAATTGATCGCGCGCTGTGTAGTAGGACAGCGGTCCAACACCAACTGGCTTCCTCCACTACCATCGATGTATAAACTAATTGATCGCGCGCTGTGTAGTAGGACAGCGGTCCAACACCAATTGGCTTCTCCCACTACCATCGATGTATAAACTAATTGATCGCGCGCTGTGTAGTAGGACAGCGGTCCAACACCAATTGGCTTCCCCCAGTACCATCGATGTATAAACTAATTGATCGCGCGCTGTGTAGTAGGACAGCGGTCCAACACCAATTGGCTTCCCCCACTACCATCGATGTATAAACTAATTGATCGCGCGCTGTGTAGTAGGACAGCGGTCCAACACCAATTGGCTTCCCCCACTACCATCGATGTATAAACTAATTGATCGCGCGCTGTGTAGTAGGACAGCGGTCCAACACCAATTGGCTTCCCCCACTACCATCGATGTATAAACTAATTGATCGCGTACTGTGTAGTAGGACAGCGGTCCAACACCAATTGGCTTCCCCCAGTACCATCGATGTATAAACTAATTGATCGCGCGCTGTGTAGTAGGACAGCGGTCCAACACCAATTGGCTTCCCCCACTACCATCGATGTATAAACTAATTGATCGCGCGCTGTGTAGTAGGACAGCGGTCCAACACCAATTGGCTTCCCCCACTACCATCGATGTATAAACTAATTGATCGCGCGCTGTGTAGTAGGACAGCGGTCCAACACCAATTGGCTTCCCCCACTACCATCGATGTATAAACTAATTGATCGCGCGCTGTGTAGTAGGACAGCGGTCCAACACCAATTGGCTTCCCCCAGTACCATCGATGTATAAACTAATTGATCGCGCGCTGTGTAGTAGGACAGCGGTCCAACACCAATTGGCTTCCCCCAGTACCATCGATGTATAAACTAATTGATCGCGCGCTGTGTAGTAGGACAGCGGTCCAACACCAATTGGCTTCCCCCACTACCATCCAGTCAACCCAGGCGCTCTGCCATATAGCACTCTGTGTTTTGTACGCTTTTGAATGTTATCATTGTCTTCTTTAGGGAAATTACAAACTAAACATACTGTTTAACGTGTTTAAAAAATAAAATAATGAAAAACACAGCTCACAGTCAGTATTTAGTAATTGTATACCTATTAAATGTACTAAATAGCCTAAATGTGTTTAAATAAATATTTTTACAATAAACTAATTAAACCTTTAGACTAATTTAGTAACTTTTGTCTCATTCCTACTTTTGACTGGACAATCAGTAAAACAAGTGTAGGAACTTGTTTATAGCTATCATTATAAACCAATAGCTTATTATACAATTTTTCTAACACTATAGCCACATGTATAGTACAACAAAATTGCTTTGTAGTATGGTGCACCATTCTCAGTATTCATCACATTTTATAAGTGTTCAATACCTTAATCAACATGTGAGTTTACGACATGTTCTTTTTCAGTAAACATCATACTAGCAAATGTAATGTTACAGTCATATCTTAATCAGTATTATCAAATACTCTTAAAAATTTAATTTTTCCCTCAACTTTGGCAAAATTTGGATATTTTATTCTCCTTAAAAATCGATAACATCAGCGACACTAGCTGGGCAGTTCCTCTGACATTCATGTTTTTTTTTTTTTTATATTAAACACGTTTATCTGAGAGAATATTGGCCCATTACTTGCTTATTTTTCATTTTTTAAATTTTAGTTTGTTTGCAATATTTAGCTTTAAATATCGGAAAACCTCCTACAATAAACCTTGAGAATAATTGAAGGCCATCTCCGTAAAATCAATGACTTGGGAAGCAAACATTTAACAGATCTTTAGATTTTACAACATTTTGGGCATTAAAATAAAATATCAAGAACATTTGTTTTCATTAAAATATCTTAAATTTACAATTGCTAATATGATGTAGAGTATGTAGTTTAGTTTAATGCAACTTCAGAATATTTAACTTCTAAAAGCAGTAACAACCTTATAGGTGTATAATTTACTTAAAACAAAAATAGTGTATTGCATTGACCTCTTCTTTTTATCTCTAAAGTCGTTGCTGTAGAAATTTCATTTTTTCGCCTGAAAATTGCTTGTGTAGATTTCCATACAGAAGGCTGAAAATAACGAAAAACGTTGTTAATTTGATAATCTTATTTGTATATGTATCGATGGTTTTTTTTGTGGAAAACTTTACTTTCTTCTCCTGATTAAAACTAATATATTTCTTGAAACAAGAAATTGGTGGTTGCTAGAAGTTTACGATAATATACAGAAACTAAGCTAAATTGCCTTACTTTGTACGACAGCTTCTATTTGAACTGAGAATGCAGAACATACATTTATCATAGTCTCCTGTTTAAATTCAGTAGATAAAACAATAAACCAGCCCAAAAATCAATGTTTACAACTTGCGCTATACATTCGTGTCGCGCCAATGACTGGATGGTGGTGGGGGTAGCTGCCTTGTACCGGACCGCGTGTCGTCTCGTTCCTGGCGTTCTGCGAGCACTTCATTAGTTTATACATCGATGGTTGATACTCGTATATTTAAAGTGGGGATTTATATAATTTAATACTAGTATTTACTATACAATTAATTGTATAATACAAGAGTATACAAACTTAGAGATCTTATATCTTTGTAAAAAACAGTCCATTGAGTTAAGATCCTGAAATCTGTGTTTATTATTAATACTTTAATTCAGTTGTATTCATTGATCTGTAATGTATAAATTACAGATCTGTAATGGTTCAATATTTATCTATTCCTTTGCATTGTTGACATAATAATAAAATATATGTATTGTATAAATATACAGTAGCCTAATATAGGTTAGAAAACGATAAATTAAAACAAAATGCTCAACTAATAGCTCTGATTAGTTAAACTCGTGCAAGCAGAAATCACTTTACAGAAAAATATAAGAGAGAAAGATATTTATAAAAATAGTCAATATTATGGTAACTCACCTTAAAGATTGTAATCTAATCGCGTGCTGATATTGGTTTCTTTCTCATGTTGCCAGCTGTAACCTAAAATGAGCTTTTGCTTATTGAATTTGTATTAAAGAAAGACGTGACAGGTTTGGGCAGAGTAAGTTTCCTCGCCTGCGGTGTAAACTTTACTTACTTTTCGAGTAAATGTTTATTAAAATGTACCCCACATATTAAAATTAAAGGTTGTTTTGAAAAGAGGCACTTCTAAATCTTGTATCACTACTCGTAACTTTACCTATCAACAATATCCAGATCCAGATTAGTGAGCTCTCTTAGACTAATTAGAGCTCTTTAACATTTAATTGGATTGGAATTATTGTTGGATTTAATTTACTATATAAGAAGATAAAAAAACATAACTATACTATAGTGATTATAACATATTGGAATATTTATATTTTGCACACTTGTTACTTATGTACTAATCAGTATAGGAATACACTTGTAATGTGTATTATATCAAAATAGATATATTTAAGATAATATCTAATATGCATAAATCTGCATCCGAAATAACAACTCCAGTTTTCATATAATTAACAGTGGTATTGACCCACTCGCCCACCCATACACGTACTGTGGTATTAACCCACCCGCCCACCCATACACGTACAGTGGTATTGACCCACCCGCCCACCCATACACGTACTGTGGTATTGACCCACTCGCCCACCCATACACGTACTGTGGTACCTATGGTAGTACATCACATTATCGTTCGTATAAGTGGGCACCTTCCAAGCCGTGCCTCTTCCACAAAAAAAAATAAAATAAAATAAAATATAAAAAAAATTATAAAAGTCAGAACCTCAAATAATGTAAGAGTGGCTAAAGTACGATTAACATGGTTTTTTATGAGTTAAATATGATTCGCAATTACCTAATTATATAAATAGATAATTTTATGTATAAATTATAAATAAACATTTTATATATAAAACTACCATATATATATATACTTAAATAGTAATAATTTTTAGACATCTTTCACTGTCTCTTCTACGACTTATTAATGGAGAATCAGGTAATAGACACATAGACCTACAGTGGAAATGACTTACCGAAACAACCATAGACCTACCTCAATGGTAAAGACTTACCGAAACACCCATAGACGTAGGTGGTAATGACTTACCGACCCACCCATGGACCTACGGTGATAATGACTTAGCGACCCACCCATAGACCTATGGTAGTAATGACTTACCGTCCCACCCATAGACCTACAGTAGTAATGACTTACCGACCCACCCATAGACCTACGGTGGCAATGACTTAGCGACCCATCCATAGACCTACGGTAGTAATGACTTACCGACTCACCCATAGACCTATAGTGGCATAACTTACCGAACCAACCATAGACTTCAATGGCAATTACTTACCGTCCCACCCATAGACCTACAGTAGTAATGACTTACCGACCCACCCATAGACCTACAGTAGTAATGACTTACCGACCCACCCATAGACCTACAGTGGTAATGACTTACCGACCCACCCATAGACCTACAGTGGTAATGACTTACCGACCCACCCATAGACCTACGGTGGCAATGATTTACCGACCCGCCCATAGACCTACAGTGGTAATGACTTACCGACCCACCCATAGACCTACAGTGGCAATGACTTACCGACCCACCCATAGACCTACAGTGGTAATGACTTAACAACCCACCCACCCATAGACTCACGGTAGTATTGACTTACCGACCCACCCATAGACCTACGGTGGTAATGACTTACCGACCCACCCATAGACGACCTACAGTGGTAATGACTTACCGACCCACCCATAGACGACCTACAGTGGTAATGACTTACCGACCCACCCATAGACCTACGGTGGCAATGATTTACCGACCCGCCCATAGACCTACAGTGGTAATGACTTACCGACCCACCCATAGACCTACAGTGGTAATGACTTAACAACCCACCCACCCATAGACACACGGTAGTAATGACTTACCGACCCACCCATAGACCTACGGTGGCAATGACTTACCGACCCACCCATAGACCTACAGTGGTAATGACTTAACAACCCACCCACCCATAGACACACGGTAGTAATGACTTACCGACCCACCCATAGACCTACAGTGGCAATGACTTACCGACCCACCCATAGACCTACAGTGGTAATGACTTAACAACCCACCCACCCATAGACACACGGTAGTAATGACTTACCGACCCACCCATAGACCTACGGTGGTAATGACTTACCGACCCACCCATAGACGACCTACAGTGGTAATGACTTACCGACCCACCCATAGACCTACGGTGGTAATGACATACGTATCGTGGTGAATGTTTATGATTAACCCATTAATACACGTGCGTTGGTAGTGATATCAAGATAATCAATTTAAAATTAATATGGACACCTTACTCAACATGTGACGGATTCGTGCTCCAGTGCTGCGAGGCTTACCTAAGGTATACAAAGAAGGTGTCCCAATAAGACCATTAGTGGATTACACATGTGCACCTATCTATAAGTTTGCAAAAAAACTTGAATAACTTCTCAAAAAACATACAATCCTTACTAACAATTACATTTAACAAAACCATTCGATTTTATTAACAAAACTAAATATTTAAAGATAAATATCCATGATTTGATGGTATCATTCGATATTGTTAATTTATATAAAAATTTACATTTTGATAAAACACTGGAAATTATAAAACATCACCTAAATAATTCAATAATGCTACGAGAGGCAATTGACGAACTTCTAGTTTTATTAAAAGAAGTGCTATACAGAATTATTTAAAATTTGATGATAAATATTATACACAATCTTATGGTGTTGAAATGGGCTCACTTTTGTCAAGCATACTTTCCAATATTTACTTAAACTATATAGAAAACGAATTTATATTCTCAAATCATAATAAACAAAAAAGTAAAATAGTACAATACCATCGCTATGTTGATGATACAATGCTCCCGTTCAAAGAAAATGTTAAACAACTTGAATTATTACAAAGATATCTCGACAATATAACTCCAAATATTAAATTCAACATGGAAATTGAACAGTCAAATTAAATAAACTTTTTAGATTTGACCATAAACAAAATTAATAATAAAATTGAATCCAGTATTTACAGAAAACCAACTACCTCAAACTAAACCATCCACTCTACATCTTATCAACCTCCATCACAAAAGTATGCAGTTTACAATAGTATGATATACAGAATGTTAAATGTTTCCCTATCACACAATAATTATGATAAAGAACTAACCATAATTAAACACATCGCTCAGTCAAACGGATATGAATCAAATATGGTTGACAGGCTCATAACAAAATAAAGAAATATACAAAAACAAAATAGTATAGAGCCACGTGACAAAAAATATGTATGTATAGAATACTCACACACTATACAATATACTTTATTTAAATAATTGAGAAAAACATGGAACTGAACTAGCTTTTAAAACAAATAATAAGACCAAGCATCAATTAAATACCACCAAAAAATATATTGAAAAAATGTGACAAATCAGGTGTATATAAAATTAAATGTGCTAGTTGTCCAAGCATTTATACTGGAAAAACAGGGCGTTCATTCCAAGCCAGATATAAAGGACACCATCCTAACCCGAAAACAGATAAACAAAAATCAACATTCGCCCAGCATCTGGTTGACAAAAACCTTGATATTAGTGCTCTAAATACTGGCCTACAAATTCTACACACATGCAGAAAAGGAAATAAACTAGATACTCTTGAAAAATACTAGATGAATACAAAGGACATACTCCAAAAACCACAGTGAAAATATTTTAAATGATAAATTACAGTTTAAATTCCATGTTATTTTTAATAGTGTTTTAAGTCAAAAAACAAAACCAAGGAAACAAAGGACATCTGATAACACCACTACACCTGGATTCACTTAATTATTATGACTGAACATCTTTCTATATATTTTTAAAATGTCAATTTATACTATTTCTGTTTAAAAAGCTCATTGAAACCTTTGTGGTATTATATCTGAAAATGGCATAATTATGCTGAAACGATCGTTATACACATCACGGCAAATTTGAACTGTTGAGAAAGGTGATTTATTTTATATAATATAAATATGTAATCTGATGTCATTATGGGTTGGTTGGTTAGTAATAGGGAAGTACTTATCATAGAAATTAGTTGTGTTTTACTACTGTAACATCATAGCCTATATAATTGTGTTAATACAACCAACAATACATTTTGGAGTACATGCATGTATAATAATAAACACAACTAACATTATTAAAGCAATATTATCTAGCAATTACTATATTTTAAGTTAAATAATGATTAAAATTAATTTAAATGTTTAACTGGGAATATAATAATCCCCATCATTCCTTATTTATTTACAACGGCAACATTTTACATAAATAAACCTATTTATAGATTTTATTTATTCCTAAGACACCGATCATCAACATATGGGTCATAATGGATTTTGAAGTGTGATGAATGTAGATGAGTGAATTTAGGTGTTTTGCTTTTAGGTAGAACATTCCTTACAAAGTGTTGTTTATTATTCATCATTATTTATTTATCATTATTTACTATCCCAATGATAAATGGACTTCCGGCGGTTATCAGCTGATCCCTTTTAAAATCTTTGGCGATGACGTTTAATCCAAATACATTTCTGTATTCGTTGTAAGACATTCAACGTTATTAAACCTTATTGTCCTTCACTACCTATAACACTGACATAATTATGTGATATAGTTAGATATCTTTGTATATTGTTGAACGAATAAGAGAATAGACATGTTACATAAACTAAGTGATCGTATGATTGTTACTGAAGTAAAAGTATTTAGTATTTCAGGAAAGTTGTTTTATATTTATTTAATTACATCACAATACATTAATTTATTGTCAAGTTATTATAATTTCTAAAAATCCCAGGACTTCATAAAACTTCAGATAGTCTTATCAGTGGTCATATCAGAAAAATAAAGAATCCTATTCGTTATTTTTGAGCTTGTCACATTTTAAAACCAAGTCCTACTATATTAGGAAAGTAACTTTTATAAAATTATTTGGCATTGAAAGCTGATCAGGGCATACTGTATATTTTATTTTAACGTAGGAATTAATATTTCAATATTAGAAGTTGGTTGAAGTTCTATGAAAAGCCTTTGAAATGAAAGTTCATTGAAAAACCATAAAAAAAATTTCTAGATAGCTAAACATCTACCCGCTACATACAAACATTATCTGCATTTCCAGTCAAGAAAGTTGTGTTGAACTTGCGTCACGTAGTAAGTATTGAACCAAGAAACTCGGCTAATGTCAGAGTTTATATTAGCTAAATGAAGGTTAGTGCTTTTATTACTACCACTGAATGATGTTTGCTCAAACTTTGTTGAACATGGAAATACCATTTGTACATTGATGTGCCACGTGGCCATTCATATTTAGAGTGTATTACGAAGAGATCACATTAAGTTTATCATTATAGTTTGTGCATTTTGTACAAGATTGCTGCTGTACACAGGACTCAAATATTAATAAGTCAATCACATTTAAGATTTCAGTATGCTTATTACATTTACAAGATTAACTAAATAAATATTTATTCCACATACTAACAATATACCTAAGTCACATTCAATAGTTTTCAATTTAAATTAAATATTATTATTTTTAAATACAGTTTTTTGCCTTTAATTCCCCAACCCCGTGGAAGAATATTGCATCATCAGAGAACTCTGTATATATTTTAAGTTTATAAAATGTATATTTTTTTAACCAATATACTTGAAACCTGTAAATAGTATTCATACCTTCTCTACGCAAGCTGGTTGTTTTATGTACGTTGTTGTTTCCAGTTTGGTGTTATTTTAAACTCTTCAGCATCGAGGTTTAACAGACCTCTTTGCGGTTATGTGCAGGGATGACCAGACTGCTAGAACTTGGAGAATTTAAACTCTATCAATCAACCAAACAATCAAATATTTATTTAGTTGACAATATAAATTGTATTGAAAAAGTCAATACTTGTTTAAGACATTTCCATTGAACTACTTTCCTTATATAATTAATTAATCAGAACACTTTTTATTTAGTTACTTTAAATTGGAGTCAAGGGATGTAAAAAAATTTTAAAATTGTCTTGTATTTTTTACAAGTGTACGTTTTCTTAGGATAAAATGTCAGTTTTAAGTTTCCTTTTGCGAAGAAGGTATAGGTACTAATTTTTGTGGGTGGTCAAGTAACAGTTAACGTTATTATTTCAACATACAAAGTATTCCATTGCAATACACATGGTATTTTTGATCTAGAGACTATTTTAAATTTTTATATATAATACACAGTCTATAAAGAAAACAGCAACAAAATTCGGCATGATTAATCCTTACCCTTAAATAATATGGACTTCCAAACACGTAACTTATTTATAATTATTTTAAAATGTTCGTTACTTAATCAAAACCACATATCATAAAGATGGTTACACAAGCCTTTGCCAACTGTCACAACATTTCTGTAGAATAAAGTACAGAGGTATGTGCATTATGGTTGTGGAAATACCTTAGGCAATTGAGTTACAAAAGCCTTCACGAGCTGTCATAACATTTCCAAAGCGGAAGGTATCTGCTTTAAAGTTTGTGCAAGTACCTTAGCACTTCACCAGTTGTGCAACATTTCTGTAGTGTGAAATGTTCCCCTACATTTCACAGGTATTGTTTTTTTACACCAATTGTTTTATAATCCACATTTTTAGTAATTGTTCATACAATAGTTTTCATTTCAAATGCAATCACGTTGTCAATATATTCATTATACTATATGATATACGACTACTGATTGTTTACTTATTGTTCCTTATTATATACGTTTGTCGTATAATCTATTAGCCTATTAGGTTTGTACAAAGTTTTCACATTACCCCCAGTAGTTTAACTGTGGTTTTACTCGTGATTTATTTGTTATATGATTACTTAAGTAATTGATATAACAACATTAATTATTTGGATATCAATCATCGTACCAAACGATCACTATATTACAGTATTGCAGGAGTAATAATAAAATTAACCTTCCACAGGGAAAAAAGAAAGAGAGGTCCGTATCTTATTGCTGCAGCAAATGCTACAGTAGCAGTTATAAATAGATTACAACTATATGTATATCTTTTAAATAACCTTATTTTTCAATAGACACAACAAGGAGAACAAGTTTAATATGCATATCAGGTAGCTACAGTATACTGATGATGAATCAGGAAGGTACATGTGTGGTGAATCGACTTACTGACAGGTCCTTAATGCAAGTTTTAATGATTAAGTTAAAACACATATCACCACAGATGTCTTCATTGTATCGTGTGTCTTACGTTATGAAATATAATTTCAATAAAAATTTTAAAACTATATTTGTATCACTTTACTCATCAGTTTACATGAGCCTTTAGGTGTCTACGTAAACATTATTCAACAAGTGATGTACGAATTGTCAGCTCGATAGGGATTCGAATCTTGGAACTTTAACTCCAAGATGAAGCCTTATCACAGACACTAAATGTGATGGTACTCTTATGTATAATTTCTTAATGTAAAGAGTATATACTATGAACTAAGTTGATGTTAAAATTATAAATTGATTGCATTAATTATTTGGATAGTGGTAACATGAACTTGATGTACTATATCTAAAGTTCAGTTATTGCTCCTAGTTGATAGACTGAACAGGAAATACCACACAAGTACTTCATCTCTTTAGCCAATGTGTTTGAACTGTTGTTAACATATATATGTGGAACGAATATTAAATTGATGTCCCTTAGCTATATGCTCTTTGCTAATAAGTTTATTATTAATAACAACTGCCAAGTGATATCCACACATCAACAATGATATTATGTTTATAAACAACTTAATATTGTAATATTATAACATCCAGCATTAAGCAAAAGGCCGATAAGAGATTTTTATCTTAGCCAAAAGGCCGAAAAGCGATCTTGCATGTCAGCCAATAGGCTAAGAAGCAATCTCGCATAGATCACACGTTTCGTAGCCTACTGTCCCCTGCAACATCTTCAACTGAACTCTTTTCCCATATACATTTTTTATATACTATAATATATACTCCTTTTATATAATGCATTATCTAAGTTCATCAGATCCCAGTGATACATAAATACTCGTATACATCAGAGCAGAATAAATAATCTTCAAACGATAAAATGCCTGTAACAAGTCTCTAAGTGAATGCTGGATTGAATTTTAATAATTTAGAAAGAAAATACTGTAATTTAAAGCAGTATACAGTGTAGACTTGATCCATCAACATGTTTACTAGGAATAAAGTTAGTTATTAAGTTGTCCGACTAGATGTAAATGGCAGCAAAGTTTGTCGTACAACAGTTCCTTAACGAGGGTGACTCTTAATTAGGATTGGCTCGGTCGTTCACTGCTCCTGACAAAATATAAAGATGTACATGAGCCAACTACACTGATGTAAACAACACTAACAATGAGATTTAATATATTATGTAAGTAGGAAGGACAAACTCTTTAATATTGGCTAAGGATCTAAGGCTAAGTACCCAACTAAAAAGTGACAGTAAATGTTTAATTAATAAATTGAGAAATAATACTTCTAATAGTAATTTTATATGTTTACAAACAGTACAAAACTATATATGCTCCTTGGAGAATTCTTTGAGGATACTCAAAAAATATATAATTCTTTGAGATATTTAAAAAGTTGACGTCCTTGTTAAAAATATGTTTTTAAAGTAGTTAAAATAATTGTATATCATATAGGAAACATTAAAAAAAGTATGAATACCCAAGTCAAGTCTTGTAACACTAATTTGTTATTCATAATTAATAATTTTTTACTCTATGGCAACATGAATTTTGGTAGATTTTATAAAGTAAAATATAACAATTTAATTTATTTTGGAGACTAGGGAAGTACTATATATCCATATAAATTTTACACCCTAAAAATGTCATAACTGATGATAACTGGCGGAAATGTCGGAGCTATGAAGTACGGCGCGGTATCTTTTGGTTGTAATGTTTGCATTTGCAGGTTTATTGATTATGACATACATTATTAATAGGTTATAAATATACTATAAGAATTTATTTTTTGTTGTAGTGTGGTACTTTGAAAGAACGTTCTAAGATATAATAAAATTACTGAAGGAGCATTACTCCAAAAAGGTGGTTATTTGGAGAAAGTCATATATATAATTGCCATATAAATCAATGAAATATTGTAGTTTACTCGCAACGTTTCCGTTTTTTACGCCCTGAGTTCAAATGGCCAGTATCATAAGTGGTCAGTGAGACTGTTGTAGAACGGTAGAAGGGGTGAGTGCGAGTCCCATAAAAGATCATTGTCATTGTCATGGTCAGTGAAACTGTTGTAGAACGGTAGAAGGGGTGAGTGTGAGTCCCATAAAAGATCATTGTCATTGTCATGGTCAGTGAAACTGTTGTAGAACGGTAGAAGGGGTGAGTGCGAGTCCCGTAAAAGATCATTTTCATTGTCATTTATTTTATTTTATTTACTTGCTTCATTACAGGTTGAACCCAATTACAATGAAAGCAGTACTACTAAATAAAGTGTCCATTGTGGGTCTTCATGAAAAATACAAAAACCATAAACTATAAATCAAATTAACACTATGAAATAAATAAAGTAACAGCAAACACAACAATCAAATAAGTTAATTCAGGAAATTAAACTAAGCTACTTGTTAACAAATTCATGCCTCAAGCAAAAAAAAAAAAAAAAAAAAAATATATATATATATATATATATATATATATATATGCATCTAAAATAACAATATAGACAAATTGAATAGATAAAAAGCCAATACAAAAAATAATTCAACTATACCAGAATAACAATAACATTAATAATATAAACAACGAAAAGATATAAAGCAAATACAACAATAATTTAAATATAACAAAATCACAATAAAATTAATAATATAAATAAAAGAATAGATAAAAATCAAATAGAATAAATAATTCAATAATTGCAGAATCACAATAAATAACTCATGCAGTTTTTCTTATAACTTGTGATAGTATCATTGAAAATATCGATATTATTGCCCATTATTGAGTTATATGATCTCATCATCCGCAACAGCGGCGAGGAGGACTGCATGACTGTTCGGCAATAAGGTATATTAAAAATTAATTTATTTCTACTGTTACAATTTTGTACTCTGAAACAAACAGCACCCAGACTTCCTGCGTCGTCTATTTTTCCCCGGACCAATTTATACAAGAACATAAGTTCTAGTAACCTTCTCCTCAGTCTGAGACTCTCAAACCCAAACAGACGCAATAACTCATCATAAGGAACTAAAAAGGTATAAATATTAAATTTCTTAAAAAATAAATAGCGTAAAAATCTTTTTTGTATTTTCTCCAAACTTTCTTCATAAGTTATATGGATTGGGTTCCATATAAGTACTGAACTCTCCAATCTCGACCTAACCAAGGACTTATACAATATTACCAAAGTTTTAAAATTTGCTCCCTGTCTAAAAATAAAGCCCAAGATCTTATTTGCAGACGACACACATTTTTCTATATGTAAACTGAAAGACAATTTTGAGTCTAAAAATACCCCTAGATCCTTTATTTGATTAACTCTTGAAATACTTGCTCCATTTATAAAATAATTGTAATCAGCATATTCTGACCTACAAAATGAAACCATGAAACATTTAGAAGTATTGAAATGCATTTTATTGTCAAGGCACCATTTAAATACGTTGTCTATATCTTCCTGTAACTTATGTGCATCATATATACTATATATATGCAAGAATATTTTCAAATCGTCAGCAAAAAGGAGAGCTTTTGCTGACTGTATATAATTAACTAAATCATTAATTAGAATCATGAAAAAAGTTGGGCCTAGGTTAGAACCTTGAGGGACACCAGATCTTACATTAAACACAGCGGAGGAGTGTCCCTTAAAAAATACATATTGCTTTCTATCTACTAAATATGAGGAGAATAAATGCAATAGTTTACTTGACATTCCATAAAAATGTAACTTTTTAAAAGTATCTGATGATCAACCTTATCGAATGCCTTGGCCAGGTCGAGAAATATCGCATCCGTCTGAGTACACGAATCCAGTCCTGAGGAGACATATGTTGTGAAATGTAACAGATTTGTTGATACAGACCGACCAGGTAAAAAACCGTGCTGAATCGGAGAAACATATTTTTGCATATGGCTGAATAAATATTTATGGACTGCTACTTCAAAAATCTTGGATGGTACCGACAACACTGCTACTGGTCTGAAATTGACAATTTGCGAATCTTTGCCATTTTTAAAAATAGGTGTTATTTTAGTAATTTTCCATTTTTCAGGATAAATACTAGATTGCAGGCATAGATTAAACAAAAACGTTAGAGGCTTACAAAAAATATCGGAACATCCCTTTAACAAATATTGAGGCAGATAATCAGGTCCTGCTGTTGGCTTGCTCTTAATTTTTTATATAGCATTTAAAATCTCATCTTCAGATAGTCTGTCTAGGGTCAGACAAGCCACCCCCGCCACGGTGGGTCCACTCAGAGCTATATCCACAGTTGGTACTGTTGTATACTTGTTATAGACTGATCCAAAGTAATCTTTAAAAGCATTCACATTCGCCACTCCGTCATCTAAACTCTTCCCTTGGTACTGCATTACAGGAGACTTACAGTGTGACAACCTCTTGTTTTTTATGTATTGCCAGAATACATTACTATCCTTAACAATATTATTTTCAATATTACTCAGGTAGTTCCCATAGGCAGTTTTAATGTCAGCTTTAATTTCAGATCTTAACTTTTTAAAATTTTCATAATATTGATAAACACCGGTTCGTTTATACTTTTTATTACGATTTAGACCATACCGTCATGGTCAGTGAGACTGTTGTAGAACGGTAGAAGGGGTGAGTGCGAATTCCATAAAAGATCATTGTCATTGTCATGGTCAGTGAGACTGTTGTAGAACGATAGAAGGGGAGAGTGCGAGTCCCATAAAAGATCATTGTCATGGTCAGCGAGACTGTTGTAGAACGGTAGAAGGGGAGAGTGTGAGTCCCATAAAAGATCATTGTCATTGTCATGGTCAGCGAGACTGTTGTAGAACGGTAGAAGGGGTGAGTGCGAGTCCCATAAAAGATCATTGTCATTGTCATGGTCAGCGAGACTGTTGTAGAACATTAGAAGGGGTGAGTGCGAGTCCCATAAAAGATCATTGTCATTATCATGGTCAGTGAGACTGTTGTAGAACGGTAAAAGGGGTGAGTGCGAGTCCCATGAACGATCATTGTCATTGTCATGGTCAGAGGTTAATACGAAAGAGTTAGGAACCGCTAAGTAACGCATTAAAAAACTCAGCTGTAAATTTGAAGATAAAATTGTTATGACGTCCATTTCAAATACTCCTGCAGATTTACAGCAGTTTTGTAATGGATTTTGAGTATCATTTCAGTTGTTGATTAGTCCAAATTGACTTATAACACTAAATAATAATATAATCAGTTAATTCAAACAAGCTATATCTAAAATGTATCGATCAAGTGAGAGAATTACCTCTGGCTAACATTTGTTCTTGAATTAGCGTATTTATTTTTTATTTGTTTACATAATATTAACATTTTCATTTTATTTTACGTCTGGCTGGTAGTGGCCCGTTCCCCTCTTACAGGCATGTGCCCATGAGGGGAACTATTTCCACCGTTTATATGATCTTTATATTGTAATTATTGTTCTTTTGTGACTAAAAATGCTAACCTTATCTAAATTAACATTGGTTCCTTAGTAATTTGAGTTACTTTGAATACTGTGTTGAGGGTGGTATTACTGTGTTTTAGTGATTGGTGATACCCTTGGCCAAGCTGTCCAACAGAACACACAAAGGCCTTAGGGATGTTGAACTAGCAATAAAATAGCCTGATTTAGGATCAGGCACCATTGCATCCTTGGCATCACACCAAATGGTCAAATGGCAACAAAACACCCCAACGATGCCAAGTTCTGTTTTCTCACTCTGCCAGTTTACTTGGGTTATCAGTGTTAGTAGTAGTTATTTCACCAGGGGTGGAGGTAATAATTGGCTTTGTAATAACATTCAGTACAAAAAAGCTTAAAAACATAACAGGATCACATACTTCAAAGTCCACTGCTAGCATTCGACGCAATATCTAACAGCACTTTTAGCATTAAAAATATTACAAATGTTTACGATAGGAAATATTTAGACTGTTATTAGAAATATTTTCTCTAACTATGTACTTTTTTCAATTATTTAAATATTACAATAAAAATTAACACATGTTTCTAGATTATTTTGGAAAGGTATTCTTACATTTTGTAAATAAGTATTTTGTGATTAGTTCCTTACGTTATCTAAGTAAGAAGCGTAATTCTAACATGGGTTCTAGTTGTGTTGATTTATTTATGATTTTCTTTGGTTCGAGAACGGTAAAAATGTTTAACGAAATCAATCACCATAATATTTGTGTACTTTTTGTTTACATTGTAACAAATTTGTGTTGTGTGTTGTTTTTATTGCGTTAAACAACGTTCTTTAAAGCACAAAAATACTGTCCAAGTATCAGAAATATAAGCATTAAAATATAATCACACCTCAACAACTGTAAGGCAACCTGTACAGTTAATTGTTCATATTTTAAAGGATATTCATTAAAACGTTGTTTTAATACTATTGTAATATCTACAATAGAAAACTGTGCTAAACATTTTGTACTACGGTAAAGTATGCTTTATTATTGCGATATGGTGTTTGTAAACTTGCTCACATAGGAATATGTTTGTTTATAGTTATTTCAAAATATAATATAAACGGTCTCAATAATTACTAATAGTTTTGAAATTAATTTATAGTAACCAATAATCTTTTATTCCTGTTTATTACACTTCCTATACTCAATGTTGAAGTAACACATTGGGTCCAATGAACTGCTGGCATGTACAAACATTATGCATTTATTAGACAATAATTTTGTTCTTTTTACAATTGACTATTAGTAAAACGATAGTGAAACAATAAAAGGCACTGTTGCTTTTGTTGTAAAGAGTTAACTTTTAATGTGGATCTGACTTTTAAGGAATAATATGAATATTCATAAAATGTTCACTTTCAATTAACTTTCAAATGTTTTACAAACTATCAAATATTATTTAGACGTTCAAAACGTTCTATTTATAAAATTACATGTGAGCATTTGTATTACCAATATACTATTTTACAACATTTTTTTTTGTTTTATTAACTGTTGCCTCTCAATGACCTAAGTTTTTACTTAGATCTTAGGTATTATATAGAATCCAAATAACATTTCTTCAATTCTGTGATTTTTTACTTTTTTTGCCTAGTTTATTTTTTAACCATTCAAATAAACAGTAAATAAATAGTAAATAACTAAAATACGAAACTTTCTGTTACCCGAATTTTACAAAATTGAATAAATAACAATGCATAGTTATACAAAGAAGGACAGTTTAAAACTAATGCAATACAGTATGTGTTTGTGTACGTGAAATATTAATGGAATAAACTTTACTACCAAATAATATTAAATCAAATTGAAGTATGGTAAGGCTAATTTATTTAAAAAATACTTTCCATATTAATGAAAAGCTCTTATTATCGGAATATACAATATGTTAGAAAGATTTACTTTATCACATAACATTTATAAAGCTAAAAACCAGAAAATTTAATTCAAATTTCCAGTTCTTGTTTAGGTCATCTTAGGTTTTAATTTGTTGTAGAATAAAAAAGAAACGAAGACCATGATTTACCCGATGTTAAAGGAATCTAAGTGTGTTTTAGAATTGCTTACAGACATTGAATGGAAATGCATAATAATACATTAAATTGAGAAGCCCGGTTACTATTTATAACCGGGAATCTAAGTTACTCGAGAATCCACTATTTAATTTTTTGACTATTGAAATTTCTATTTACTGTCGAATAAAAATTAAGTTATATTCCATATACACACCATTATATACTCTGGCAATGTTCAATAAACATATAAATCTTTCCAGATCATAAAAATAACATGGTACCTTTATTTCCTGATGTTTTTATTAAATATTTGGTATTTGCGGAACTGTATTTAAAGAACAATTAAGCACTTTCATACAACTAATGTTGCAGTCAATAACTGTATTATCCTTCTACTTCAGTTATCAACTTATTGTAAGAATTTTTTTATTTTTTTTCTCTGCAGTATGTTACCTTAAATAAACGTTCTAAAATATAGATACTTTAATCCGAGAAGGTGGTCATTGGGAACAAATCTAAGATATAAATTTGATTTATACTTTTCCTTACATTTGCAGTTCCTCCCTACACTTACAGTTCATTCTCACATTAATTGAGAATGGCTTATTACGGTCTTATATATCCACTCCTGTCATATGAAATTACGTTGTAGAGGGGGGGGGGGTTCTGCAAGATTTAATTTTTTGAGATGTTTTATTATACAAAAAAAGCTGTGAGAATTATTGAAAAATTGGGATTTAGAGATTCTTGCAGAAAAAGTTTTAAAATGTTAAACATGCTAACACTTCCGTCCCTTTATATGTTTGAACAGTTCGATACTGTCAAAATAAATATACACTAACAAGGGGAAGGGACGTGCATGATCACAACACCAGAGGGCGGAACATGCTCAGAACCGGACACCATAGGCTCCGGGCTTACGAAGCACTGCCGTCCGAAGTAGAGGCCAAGCTGATCAACTTGCTACCGGAAGATATAAGAGGCAACGAAACCCTCTTTGAGGGGAAATTGCGGCGCTTCTTCGTCAATGGAGCTTTCTATAGCGTATCGGAGTTTTTTTTTTGAGGTGACTGCGCATTAAAATAAAATATTTTGACGACTCCTGTGTAGGCTATTATATATATATATATATATATATATATATATATATATATATATATATATATTTGTTTGTTTTAACCTATTTATTTGTTTAACTTTTACTTCATTTTGACGCATGATATACAACAATGTATTGTGTTTAAGGTAATAAATAATATTATTATTATTATTAAGGACTGAATATATTTTAAGAATCACTGTACATAAATAATTATATAATTTCCTTTCAATGTTTCCTGAACTCACAAAAGTAGCTTTTCCGAAAACTCGACTGTGAAACTTTTCATTTACGTTGACAAAAGTAGCTTGAAGACTTAGTAAACGTAGCAACTGTTAACTTTGTTCATGAAATAACCCAATACGAACGTCCAAGGCTGTTAATAAAACTATTCTGCCCCTACAAGTAACTATTAAATACAACTCTTTTATGTAACTTTAAAGGTTTAACAGATCAAAACAAGCACTATTCCTAGGGGAAAAAATGCAAAGTAGCCATTTACAGTTTAATGATATAGCAAAAAAACCTGTTCTGGTTATAAAAATAAAAACCACAACATTATCAACGATAATAATTGGCTGAAAACTGCATGACAATATAAGAAGCATCCATTATATTTTGCAGGAGTGGTGATCTAGTGTTTAAGATAATGGTAATTTTTCTTTTTGTTAAGGAATATGATTGTTATATACTAGAAAGGTGCACTGAACCAACGAAAATAACTTGTCTTCCATTAGGCTATTTATTTTTCATTTTTTATTAAAGAAATTAAAAAAAATCTTTGTTTATACTTTTTTAAAATTGGCCTGAAAAGTAATTTATTATTATAATGCCTATTTCATAAATTGATGAATATAAATATCCAAGGTGTGAAGCTTTGTAGGTTATATGTTACAAGATGGTAAACTATGCCATCTAATATATAAACATCCACTTTACTAAAGATGAAAGTAAATCAAAGGCAGTAAAAGGTTGACTTTATGTATTATTCAACATGTATTTTCATAAAAATTGCTTTCCAAAAGAACTTAAAAAATGCTTTCATTTATACTCTTAAAAACATTAAAAACTGTCTTAACGAATGATAATCTCCTTTGTAATAACCCTACACGTTTCCGATATTGCTTACCCCAGTCTACCCTCTCAACCTACGTAATCACCCTTCACACGTTTCTGATATTGCTTACCCCAGTCTAACCTCTCAGCCTACATAATCAACCTTCACACTTTTCTGATATTGCTTATCCCAGTCTAATCTCTCAACCTTCGTAATCACCCTTCACACGTTTCTGATATTGCTTACCCCAGTCTACCCTCTCAACCTACGTAATCACCCTTCACACATATCTGATATTGCTTACCCCAGTCTAACCTGTCAACCTACGTAATCAACCTTCACATGTTCCTCATATTGCTTACCCTAGTCTACCCTCTCAGCCTACGTAATCATCCTTGACACGTTTCTGATATTGCTTACCCCAGTCTAACCTCTCAACCTACGTAATCACCCTTCACACGTTTCTGATATTGCTTACCTCATTTAACCTCTCAACCTACGTAAACACCCTTCACACGTTTCTGATATTGCTTACCTCAATTAACCTCTCAACCTACGTAAACACCCTTCACACGTTTCTGATATTGCTTACCTCAATTAACCTCTCTTACCTCAATTAACCTCTCAACCTACGTAAACACCCTTCACACGTTTCTGATATTGTTTACCTCATTTAACCTCTCAACCTACGTAAACACCCTTCACACGTTTCTGATATTGCTTACCCCAGTCAAACCGCTCAACCTACGTAATGACCCTTCACACGTTTCTGATATTGTTTACCTCATTTAACCTCTCAACCTACGTAAACACCCTTCACACGTTTCTGATATTGCTTACCCCAGTCAAACCGCTCAACCTACGTAAAGACCCTTCACACGTTTCTGATATTGTTTACCTCATTTAACCTCTCAACCTACGTAAACACCCTTCACACGTTTCTGATATTGCTTACCCCAGTCAAACCGCTCAACCTACGTAAACACCCTTTACACGTTTCTGATATTGTTTACCCCAGTCTACCCTCTCAACCTACGTAATCACCCTTTACACGTTTCTGATATTGTTTACCCCAGTCTACCCTCTCCACCTACGTAATCACCCTTTACACGTTTCTGATATTGTTTACCCCAGTCTACCCTCTCAACCTACGTAATCACCCTTTACACGTTTCTGATATTGTTTACCCCAGTCTACCCTCTCAACCTACGTAATCACCCTTTACACGTTTCTGATATTGTTTACCCTAGTCTACCCTCTCAACCTACGTAATCACCCTTTACACGTTTCTGATATTGTTTACCCCAGTCTACCCTCTCAACCTACGTAATCACCCTTTACACGTTTCTGATATTGTTTACCCTAGTCTACCCTCTCAACCTACGTAATCACCCTTTACACGTTTCTGATATTGTTTACCCTAGTCTACCCTCTCAACCTACGTAATCACCCTTTACACGTTTCTGATATTGTTTACCCTAGTCTACCCTCTCAACCTACGTAATCACCCTTTACTCGTTTCTGATATTGTTTACCCTAGTCTACCCTCTCAACCTACGTAATCACCCTTTACACGTTTCTGATATTGTTTACCCTAGTCTACCCTCTCAACCTACGTAACCACCCTTTACACGTTTCTGATATTGCTTACCCCAGTCTACCCTCTCAACCTACGTAATCACCCTTCACATGTTTCTGATATTGTTTACCCCAGTCTACCCTCTCAACCTACGTAATCACCCTTTACACGTTTCTGATATTGTTTACCCTAGTCTACCCTCTCAACCTACGTAATCACCCTTTACACGTTTCTGATATTGTTTACCCCAGTCTACTCTCTCAACCTACGTAATCACCCTTTACATGTTTCTGATATTGTTTACCCTAGTCTAACCTCTCAACCAATGTAATCGCAATCACATTGTTTAAACATCCTAATTTACATAATCTATATCATATGATTTTTTATATTAAATTTTACCGATATAGGTGTTCGAATATTACTTAGATTAATTTGTATTACCAAAAGGGATTTATGAAACTGATTTAACTTTTTTGTTTTTGGTTTTAAACCTAGAAAAAAACATTTTTAATGCATATTAAAAGAACCTACCTCATTTTAAAAATATATTATCATAAGATTTTTTTTGTTACTATAAATAAAATGTCATTGAGTGTTGTTCAGTAAGTTACAATGTGTAATTGCAAATACTGTGACCTTCTTTTTAATATGTACATCCTTGAACTGCCTTATGAAGGGTGTAATACCAAACTATAAACAGTACGGCACACACTGTGTAGACAAATACATAATACCATTATGTCCGGCCAATGCCGCACTGCGGGTCTGTGTCCGGACTTTATTACCTCTTAATTTGATGTTATCAGTGCAAGGTTGATTTTACCATTCTGAATGGAAGTCATCTATGGTAAAGTATTCCATAGTATAGGTATGGTGGCTTTGTGAATATCAATTGGTCATATACAGTACCGTATTTATTGTTTAACGATCATAGTCTTAATTATTGATCTCTGATACCATTATATATCAGTATTAAGCTTTTTTCCCAAAACCCAGAGTCTATATATTTACATATATTGTTCAATATTTAAGAGGAGAGGAGACACTGTGATTCAGTACATAAAATAACCTTCAGGGTAAGTTGAGTGTGGTAATGATGATTTTGCAAAAAGTACGTTTGTATGTTTAGTGCTAATTATTAAAATACTATGCACATGGCTATAGTGAGAATTAAACAAATATGTAACCGATTTAACTATTGAAAATGCTACATTCAATGAAATTTGATATAACAAATAATTTTATATTAAAAAAATTTTTTAAGTACCGTTGCATAGCTATAATGGGCATAGTTGATATATGCGTTATATGTAACAAAATGGTAATTTAGTTCATTCGGGTAAGTTATTAGCAAACTTTAAAATTACCATTTAAAAAATTTCTAGTTGTTTTGGAGGGAATCATTTCTCTCGATTTGCTTGCCGTTGAGAGGCTATCTTTCGCCAGGCACTCGATCCATGCAGAAAATAAGCTGTGGTGGAGGCCAGGGTGGAGACTGTGAGCTTGGCAGACCAGATGGGATAAGAGCACTGATGCACGGTGATATCATCGCCTTATCAACCTTCTCGAGGCCAGGATCAGCACGAGCTATGGAGAGCTTGATTTCTACCTGTACCAGCTACTTACGGGTCACGGACACTGAGGGAAGGTCAAGTCATCTCAGAGGGCGTACTATCCGGAGGGTAAGGATGGTGCTCATCACGCTTCGGTGGGTAGAGAAGAGCTTGTCTCCGCGGTAGTTCCTGTTACGGAAAATACCAAAGTGGAGGTAATGCTGCAAAATGAAGGAGAACTGTTACATCCTACGTCCACACAGTGAAGAAGGATGCCTGACTGACTCTTAGGTGTCCGATATGCAGTAGGAAAGTGACCCCATTATAGGACTAGGCACGCGGCCAGGCTTAGATGTTGGTGGCCCGTGGGGATTATAGTGGGTAATCTCTTAATTGAAGGTTATATTTTAAGGGTGAGTCCCAACACTCCCCTACGTCTAAAACGTGTTAAACTTACACCAATATCTAATATGCAGATATTTAAACAGCTTATAATGTTAAATAATATTTTGCCAACATCAATTTATATGTAAAAAAGTAACATATTTATTTTAACTTAAGAGTGTTATAATTGAATTTACTATACTGTTAAATGGTGAAAAAAGTTAGCTAGGCATACATTTTCCAAATATATAAGACTTAGTAATGTTTGCATATTAGATAATTTTTTTAATGCATATTTTTAAAAAAATATTTCAAAGTAAGCTCCTTAAGGGATCTGAAAAATTTGATCTCTCATATCTTCGTTTTTAAGCAAAATATCGAAAAGTTGCCCAGAATAAAAAAGTCTTAACATTATTCTTTATGTCTAAAACAATGATAACATACGTAAGAAAAAACAAAGTTGACCACCATATTGTAAAATGGCACTATTTTTATTTTTTTAATTTTAAATATGTATAATTAATTGTATTTAAAAACAAGGTTCCCCATTTAACATTATTTGTCAGACTTATAATGTCCAAGATCACAATGGTGGCCCATTTAAAAAAGACACCCTGAATACATATTTGAAACATTAACTTCAGAGATTTAGCTAACACAGTAATTATACATAAAATATTTAATGAAAATTAATTTCGATAAAACATTTTTTAAATGCCCTCGTTAAAGAGATTTTACAGTTCGTAGTACAGTTTATATTCTATAATATTATATATTAGTATAATTTAAGGGTTATTTGAACACTCAAACGTTCATAAACTAACGCCAACAATAAATTAACAGTAGGACTACATAAATTGAGTTAAAGAAAGCTATAAGACTCTTAAATATCAAAAGTAGCCTATATTTAACAATCGAGGGGTTGTATATACTGCAGTGGTTGAACTTGAATTAAGTACGTCAGGTATAATGCAAATTTAACAACGAAATCTGAAGAATCTCTTTAATTATTTTAAGTTATTTGTCTTTAGACAAATAACACACGTAACAATAATTCTTAATATACGAACAAAATTATAATTTTAATTAATGTACACATTTAACGACATTATTTGTGATTTTTATGAGAAACATAAGCTATGGCCGATAAATATAATGTGTATACATTAACACATATTTAAAAATAGCTTTAAAAACTGAGCAGTAGCAGTTTTGTATTTTTAGGAACAATGATATTTTCAAAAAAAATCAATTACCAAAATCCCTACCAGTTTTAATAGTTAAACATTATGATTTAAATAACAATTGAATGTCTTGATGTGTAACAGAATTCGTTTTAAAAATGTATCTTAATGTGCATTGGCAAAATTTGATATATATACATATATACAGGGTGTAACAAAACTCTCTACACAAACTTTAGGATATTGTTCCTTGGGTGAAATGAAGCAAAAAACATAACACAACAAATGGTCTATCTCATTCCGTTTACTGTCTGTACATCAATATGTGTTTTTTACTATTTAAAATGTTTAAAACCAAATTACAAAGAAACTGATCGTTTTATGAAAAATACCACGATAGATAATTGTTAGTGCCTTTAATAAGAATTAAAACGACACCTTATTTTTTTAAATAAAACAATAAACAACAAAACTACAACGATTATTTTGTAAAACTGTACAGCCTCACTTGCACGTGTGGGACAAAAAAAAATCGAATGGTTTTATGAAAAAAATACCATGATAAGTAATTAATAGTGCTTTTAATAAGGATTAAAACGATGCCTTATTTGTGAAAATGAAATAATAAATAACAAATTTACTACGATAGTTGTATGACACTGTAAAGTTTAGAATGGACCCATAGAGCAACAATGGAATTCATTATTAATGGGCTGTCGGCTTATAATAACGTAGTAACACTATAAATGTAGTACTTTTTAAATATTTAAAATAAAACTACATTTTGACAGATTATAAAAATGAGTATTTATTATTCAACTATTAATAAAAGGATTACATTTTTTAACTTAATAAATCCCACATTACAGTAACTGCTCAAAGTTATGTCCAGCAGCTTCAAGTTATTCCACACGTGCAAGTGAGGCTGTACAGTTTTACAAAAAATTCGTTGTAGTTTTGTCGTTTATTGTTTCATTTAAGAAAATAAAGTGTCGTTTTAATTCTTATTAAAAGCACTAACAATTATCCATCTGGGTATTTTTTCGTAAAACGATTAGTGTCTTTGTAATTTGGTTTTAAACATTTTAAATAGTAAAAAACATATTGATATACAGACAGTAAACGAAATGAGATGACCATTTGTTGTATTATGTTTTTTGCTTCATTTCACCCAAGGAACAATATCCTAAAGTTTGTGTAGATAGTTTTGTTACACCCGGTATATATATATATTAATTTTTTTAAGCAAATTCTTAAATAGATTATTAGCATTTTTATAAATTTAATGTGTGTTTTTATTTTACTTTTGAAGTTTAAATTCATAACCTAGAACTATCGCCGTTGATTCCATTATTTATATTTTAAACTTAATTACACATTATACGATTTATATTGCACCAGAATATTTTACTGTAAGCTTGTGGTTTTGACATAATTGCCAAGACTGTAAGAAGTATGTGGGAGGTATTTAGTGACACTGACTTCAATGAACAGTGTAGAGATGTAGCGGAAATGAGTGCGACTTCCGCTCTACTTTTCATCCAAGCTACCTCTTACTCTACATTCTGATGCTGCTATGGTATTTAATATGCATACCAGTATTTTGTATGTATATATTATTACACTAAACAAAGGTGTTCAGACGTAAAATACAATTTCCTGCGTTATTTATAAGATAGACTTAATAATTAACAATACACGATGAACGTTCTGCGATTATTGAAAGTGTTATTAATGTATTTGACGTATCAATACCGTAGGAGGTGGTGATACAATGATAGAACCAGTTACCTGATACACGTTTTGTACAAGTAATTTATTGCCCAACGACCAATAACAAATATACATCATCATATCAGACAATTTATAGTTACTAAAAGAGTGACATCATTACTAATTGGTCGGTAGCGTAGATGGTTCAATCCCAGCTTCATGCGCTAAAGATTCTCAGTTCGATCCCATTCAGAATCAATACATTTTGAGATGGATCAGCTGATAATCACCGGCTGTTCATTTGTCATTGGGCTATTAATTAATGACACTTTCAAAGGAATAGTCGGCCTTAATTTGTAACAATGACTACATTCGCTCATCTACACTCATCTCGCTCATTCAAAATCCATATTCACCCATATCTTGACGATCGGCGTCTTTTGAATAAATAAAAAATAAATAAATAAGTAATGAAAATGGACAACACGTTGACAAATTCCTAATGATGAGAGACGTGATGATATAAATTGATCAATGTGAAGTGGATAATTATATGTATTAATATAACTTCATATAAACAAGTCATATGATAAGTCTTCAAATTATGTATTTGAAAACCATAAAATGATACGTGTGAGAGCATATTTAGTATTAAATTTTCATTACTGGGATATTTACTTGACAATGAAAAACTACACAAATACAATGAGAGTTAACGGAAATATTAATACTTAGAATTTTATAAATATGTGTCTAATATATTTTCTATACATGTAAATTCTTCTGTAATAAATATTTATTCTGGTGTACTGGTTGTGGCTTGGTTATTTTGTGTCATATATATATATATATATATATATATATATATATATATATATATATATATATATATATATATATATATATATATATATGTGTGTGTGTGTGTGTGTGTGTGTGTGTGTGTGTGTGTGTGTGTATATGTATAAATAAAGTTCTATATATTATTGTGAAGTAAGGTAAATGATATGAGTATAAACAGTGCTGGGAACGGAATAAAAAAAATACAAAATATATTTTGTACAAAGTTTTCTGTTACACTCACAGATTATTCAACGAACGGTAATTTATAGTATTTCAAATAAATATATGCTTAGAAAATATATAGTAATAATTTTTGTAAGGAAATAAACATATAATAAATTAATTCTGAAAGTATTAAAATAAATAAACAAAATATATTATTAATATAGAATTAAGAATTTGAAAATACATATAGTAAACTATTAGGTGTAAAGGAAATAATTTATGTTAGAATATGAGTTGTAAATAATATTGTAAATGAATGCATATTATACAATCATCGTTACAAAAAAAATGAAAATAAATCCAAATATACATAATTTTTCATACCATGCCGTTTTATACAATACCGCTAAACCGTGAGTCAGGCCATTTACTTCCGCCTGATACTAGCGGGGTATGATGGTGAAACCCGAGTCTTTAGACTGTCCACTGTCAGCAAGCGGACCTTGGAAAAGATTTGTTGTACAGTATATATTATATCTATGAATATGAGATTAATAACAAAATATTTATACAATTGTAATTTTATTAGATAAGCTTAATGTTAGATGTACCAGTAAGTGGTAGGGATAACAAGCCTTAAGTTACCTCAGTACTAAGGGCTAATGGACTTGAGATTACCGGCCCATTATGACGTCACCATTATGGATGATAATGCCAGCCTACACACATTTAACCCAAGTGAGATAAACACTAATACACTTAATTCTTGGTGTCATATACTCATAGTATAGGGGGTTGAAATAACAATTGGTTGGAAAATGTTTAGTAAATCATATTTTGAAGAACTTATCTGTCAAATTGTATAACAAATAGCGATCAGTGAATATTTTTTTTAATTTAATTTAAAATATTTTTAAATTTAATTAAAAACAATAAAATTGTATTCAACACAAGTTAACAACAATAGATTATATCCTACAATCTAGGTTAGTCAATACAATACTGGAATAAATTATGATAAATTATGTTATTGTCCATCCTCAGACCAAAGTGATTATCAGACCAAATAGTGCTGACTATTAGAAAGGTTAATTTTATACATACACTAGCTGACTTGACAATTCTTCGCTTTTGTAAAATAAGATTGCTGGTTGTGTAAAGATAGTACAGTAAAATATTATTAAATATTTTTTCAGTATGAAAGAAAAAAATTCAATGTCTGTTATTTAATTTCTTTCACTTCGCTTAGGGCTACTGTAATCTATGAAAAAGGTACAAACACATTTAAAATTAAAACTGTATTTTTATAAATATACAGTTTTAAAATTGAAACTTTATAATGTGTATGTTTTTCGATTACATATAAAAGCTTTAATTGGAACAGTGTATAGTTTGTGTTTGAAACATTAGCGATATTCAGAAAAGAATTGCATTACTTGAATGTTGACATTAGTTCCTATCTCGTTAACTTTGACTATGGCTGGTGAGGACGCTGTGAGGTTGAGAGGACCGTGATGTGTGAATGGGAAAGCTTTAGAAAAGAGAGGTCACTCATATTTATTGTCATGGGTTACAGTCACAAGGAATCCTTGAGTCTATCAATATGCCAGCGTAAAAGGTCCATGTACTCCAAACATTTATCGCAACAGCGCATTCTTATTATGACTGATTAGATTTAGGTTTCATGAGTTACTGACCTGGGCTTCCAAAATGCTTAAAATAGGAAATATATGACCCTTGTTATCCTCAAAGACCCTTTACATTATATTTAAAAATCCTGTTCTTAATTAAAAATGGGTTCAGCATTGTGTAATCAGCAACCTATTTTCGTATTCCAAAGTGAATAAAGGTTAAAAAATAGGTATACCATAACTCGCTTAAATTGAAGAATATTTTTGTCAATTTTCCATTACTTTTGAACCAAAACGTTATTGAAATACATGCAATATAATTTAAAATACATAACTGTTATATTACCTATCCACAAGGCTTACTGTAGTTGTGTGTGGACAGGAAAGTTATGTTCCATGTACACACATTCCACATCAACACAAACAGTTTAGGCTTCCTATGTATAACGTGACTTTTGATCAATATTCACTTGGTTTCCAATGTTAGTAAAATTATCGTTTTTAAGAATGTTCTGCTTAAATTAACTGCATTTTTATTCATTCTTTATTCATTATCAAGATGCTGATCGTCAAGATATGGATGAATATGAGGGGCGAATGAGTGTGACGAGTGTATACGAACGAGTGTAGTCATTATTACTAATTAAAGTCGACTATTCCTCAGGACAAATTATTAATTAATAGCCCAATAGCCGCCCTGTGACTAACTAAGGGAATCTGAACCATGTAATGTTGGTATAATTTTCAGTTAAGCCTGACACTAAATTATCTTTCCCTACACAACATCTGAACCGTAACTACTATCCAACATATCCATAGTCTTCTATAGTAGTGTTAAGGTCGATGTCCTTATTAAGAGGACCGATCATTTTCATACCTACTTTAACTGAGCGTTTCATATGATATATATTACGTTTTAAATATATATAATTAAAAATGAACTCTAGTATATGAACAAGCATGAGTATTCTTTATTCAATGTTGAATATTGTTAAAATATTTCTTTCTCGGCTTATACATTTAAAAGTGATACATATTTAGGAAAACACTTCAAAAGAATACAAGTTTATATTCAAAATACATTAAACTAAATAATAAAATTCATTCCATGATATAATAACTCCGCTACTTGTTTCTTATAAACTAAAGCAACTCGAGGATAGTAGGGCCACCGGTGTCATAGACAGTGCCATGCAGCTAACAACTCGTTGGACGTGTGAGCCAGTTTCGCAGCTGTTCTGATACGGCAACATGTAACATGAAATGCCAAAGAACACTCTGTGAATTTAACCACTTCTTTACAATTAACAAAATCACAACTACAGTTGCCACACTCAATGGTTAGAATAACCTTTAATAACAGAAATAAAAAATAAAAAAAACTGTAATTTCAATGTTCTTTGTTTATGTTATTTTCTTACTATGTACACCAGTGGCATTTTTAACATGGTATGCAAACATTGTTGAGGGACAACAGTGCAAACGACTATGGAAAATTGAAGTGGACCTCCCGGGATTTGAACCCGTCATGATCTGCATATGAAGCAGACGTGCTAACCACTAGGCTAGCAAGAGGCCTAATTGTAATAATAAATTGCAAGGAGAGATAAAAGCTAAACAATTAGATTGAGAAACTAAAAAAATACTAAATATATCAAAAAAATTTAAGCACTAGTTAGCAATTGAGTTCACGAATCGTCATGCGAGTAGCCGGGCATGCTTATCAACTCAGGCAGATGTTGGGACTGAACCCTACGCAAAATAAACACGTTTTGATATTTACATCACACTCATTTCTGAAATTTAAGCTACTTAAGTAATGGTTATAGTTTTTTAAATTCAAGAATTAACATAACATGCCTAATAGTTACAACCAATTTTATCCAGCTACAATCAGTGTGACATTTACTGTTGTAATTTACTGTGACAATTACTACTTTTATATTGAACATATACTATGTGCTGGGTTCGTGATGTCGCCATCAGCTGACCGATCTGGTGTGGCGTCATAGCCGATATACTTCTCTACCCTTCTACTTCCTCCCCAAACCAGTCATTGCATGTCCTCCCCGATACTACTCTTATCTTATCTTCCTGTACATTCCTTATCCGAGGTGCCTTAAATTAGCCAACATCAGCGTGTAGTCGTTTTTTGAGCATATTGATGAAAAAAGAAATCTATTTAGAAAAAAATTAGTCTACATATAAATGGAATTTCAGAGTCCTGGCTATTGTATATCGTTCATTACAATCAAGTTTTGTTGCCAGGTTATAAAGTAATCCGCAATGATCAGACTCAACAGATCTTTAACCACACACATTTATTTAACCAATTTAGCAATACCAAAGTTTATATTAAAAGAAGTTTGCCTCAGCGTTTATGGCACACTGCTCTTGGTGGCATGTCATAGACCTAACAAAATTGGGCATTTGATAAATTTTGAAAATGTTCTCTTGCACTTGCTGCCAACTAACAATCGGTCCCTATCTATATATGATTTTAACATCGATTGATTGCTATTCTACTAATTATAAATTTACTTTCAAATCATCAGTAACACAAATGGTTTTAAAAAATGGTGAAAACTGCTGTTATTAGACCACTAGACAAAATTTCATATCCTAAGGGCTTCAGACAAATCAGTTTCTTGTGCGTTTTGTTTAAAGATTTTGACCTGTGGTAAGCTAAAATCCACTTGACATTGGTGGCCACAGTATTAGTCTGAATCACGGATGACTTACGTCTAATGATGGATAGCAGCCACGCAACTATTATATCGCTTTTTGATCTCCCTAATGCTTTTGACAATGTACGGTGCTGTTGCTCAATTGAGGGCAGAAGGATTCGTTGTTAGAGCACTAGCCTGGATGGGATATTTCTAGCAGATGTCATTGTGTGCACGTGGAAGATAAAACATCGGAGTGGATATTAATTACCTGTAGAGTTTCTCAAGGATGTACTTTAGAACACACTATTTCTCGTGTGATTTAGAATTAGTGTCACAAGATGTGCATGAGAAAATCGTTCTGGCTCATCATTGCTGTGGATTCTTAATCACAGCACCACTGTTTCTGACAAGGTATTTACAATTATGTCTAATAGATTATGGTATTCATTACTACAAAATATTATTATCGCTGATCACCGGAACCGGTTTGTGTAGTTTCTGAGGTGGTGTTAGTTGGAGAGGGTGTCTGCGGAGGTTTGGACCATTAGACAAGCTAGACTTTGCGATAGTTACTATACATTTGTTTGTTAGACTTTCATTTATTTAAATTTTGTAATTATTTTTGCCTTTATTAACCTGTCCTTTCTTTTTAGTAATATAAATTAGTTTAGTTAAACAAAGTTACTGAGTTAGATTTTTAAGGATTGCTATTATTATTTATTGTTAAATTTAGTGTTATTCGTTATATAAATCACTATAGTTATTTTAAAGTTAACAGTTTGGATGCATGAAAGAGCCATTTGGCTCTAAATATGCGTCTTTAAATAAATAATTGTCATTTAATTTGTTGTTTTAGAGTTGGTTTTCTTTAAATTCATCAATCATGTACCAAGATGTAATGGAAGTAGAGTTTCCGCTGTATCATTCAATTTAAAAACCTTACAAAATCACAATGTTGTGATATTTAAAAACTAACCAACTAAATGTTAATTAAAATGGCTTAAATTATTCTCCTGAATTCCTTAACACTATTATTAAAAAATACAAATATTTTATCTCATCCTTATTTATATTTATTGATCTACCTTTTAAAGTGTTTAGTAATTATAAGCGTTGAATTCATCAAAGAAAACCTTATAAAGATACTTAAAATAGTTTGCCTAATTTTAGTATGTAAAGAAAAAAGAACTATTGAGTGTTTTAATTATTTCTGTACTTGTTGATATTTATTTGATTTTTTAATACTTCTATAGTCAATTTATATTTTTTGTATGTATTTAGATAAGCTAGAAATTAATCCCTTAAAAATATCTTATTGTATTAAATTCCTCTTTAATTGACAATTATTTTTTTATTGCTATTCCAATAATCACGAATAAACACGAAGTAAAGTAACACAATTATTCTCAGGCCATTGAGCATTAATTGAATTGCCAAGTTGTATTAAGGAAAAGGCATTAAGAAAGTCAAGATTGCTTTCGATTGTGTAGAATTTAACAACGTGTGCAAACATTGCATTAGTACTGTAGTTACCTTATGTGAAGACCGTTTCTATAAAATAAGACTACAATATTACTCGTGTAACATATGTTATTATTAAATTCATTCAACTCATTAATTAGAACAATGGTTCAACTGGATATAGAACAAAGAAACGTTTGTGTGATGGATATGTTTTCATATTTTAGTGATGCTCGTTAAAACTTGCCTTTCATTATGGAAATATTATGAATATATTACTTGGTTAATGGTTATTTTAGTTTCTATAGCGACAGTAACTAAGCCTGGTTTTGCTGGTATACCACAGAGTCAGGGGATGCTCTTGGGTCATGCAGCTCAATAACAATGACACCCCTGCAAAACGAATGATTACTTCAAAATAATTTTCTATTCGTTCATGGCTACTCATTTCATAATTACTCTGGACCTTATAAATTATTTTTTATCCATTGTAAGGCAGTTAAAATAGCTCAGAAAACATTCATTATTTATCGAAAATCAGACTGGATTTTTGTGGTGCATAAATAAATACATGATTGCCTAATATAATGGGTGTGCCAAATATAATTTTGTAATTATTGATATCATGGCTGTTGTTTGGTAACGTGTTTTACCATATATAATATTACCAGATTGTACAAACATGCCCTCGGACACGCAATATAACTGACTACAGTAGCATATTTATTGCAATGTCAAAGAAACTTGTTGAATGTAAAATCATTTACGTTTTATATTTTGTCACTGAAGAAGCAATTTATGGACATTTTAGGAAAAATGTTTCAAAGTGTATTTAATGTGAGCCATAACTAATCTAATATATCACGTTAATCTACATATTTAGTGTGGGTCATAACTAATCTAATATATCACGTTAATCTATCTATTTAGTGTGGGTCATAACTAATCTAATATATCACGTTAATCTATCTATTTAGTGTGGGTCATAACTAATCTAAATATCACGTTAATCTATGTTTGTGTGGGTCATAACTAATCTAATCTATCACGTTAATCTATCTATTTAGTGTGGGTCATAACTAATCTAATTTATCACAGTACTCTATATATTTAGTATGGGTCATAATTAACCTAATCTATTACGTTAATCTATGTATTTAGTAGGTGTAACACCATTTATATGATTATATTTAGAGGTTGGGAACAAGGCGTATTATAAAATATTTTTTCACCTATAAAGTTTCTAGCCTTTACTATCAGTAACTGAGTTTGTGTGAACTGTACATATATTAGTTGCCCTCCTATTACCCCGGCTTCGACCAGTTGAACTCTCAAGTATACAAATATAAAACACTCGAGGAATGGTGTTTTGCTGGTTGAATGCTAGCACATCCACCTACTACCACGGCATCGACCAGTTGAACTCTCAAGTATACAAACATGCAACACTTGAGGGATGGGGCTTTGCTGGTTGAATGGTAGCACTTATGGCCACAGGATCACATACTCGAAAGTATGATTAATCAAACGTTTCTCTTGAGAGAAAGTTATACTCTGGAGCTCTTAGACCAATAGCCTCTACTGAGCCAGTGTGGCCATGAAGCACTCAGTCACAGATCGATGACCTGGAGGCATGTATCTGTGCGCGTGACCTTCGTTTGTTTATAGTTGTACTAACCATGTGTTAAAACTAAGACTGCCCCACCGAGTGAAAAAAAGAATACTGCATACCAATATCGGTGAGTGAATCGTAATTTTTATGTTGACTAAGAATACAATTTTGTAGGTAATAGGTGTTTATTTATTTGAACAATCAACGTCTTATTGTGATTTATTACAAAAAGGACCTGCCAGACTGTATTGTTTAATATGTCGTTTCACTTTATTTAATTCATCAATCAGATATTATTTGCTAGCAATACAATCGAATCAGCTGTACAGTTAATGTATTTATGAAAGCTCTGATTTAACCCCGCGTTTATCACCTCACCATTACCCAACATGTCAAGGGTACGGGCAGGGATACACGCCTCCAGATATACATGAGTTCCCACTTAGCATTGCTCTGGAAACGTCCACGTCATCCATGACAGGAATATCTCTGGACGGCCTCGACGACTGCAACTGTGTACACCTGTACAGTGGCATACTCAAAGTGACTTCAAATCCAGGACTCTACAGTGACAATGTTAAACAAACGTGCTTGTCATTGAAATACTTGGCTATCTACATAATGACGAAATCCAAGTTCCTCTTAGCTTCTGATACAACACAGTTTACGTGTTAAGAAAAGAAAAACTTGGAGTCTGTGAGGTTGCTAGTTTGCGGACAGCACTCTCTTTCTCTCTGTTTGGATTCTACAGCCACTAATCATATAAAATACGAATTATGGATTAGGTTCACGCATGAACTAAACCACCACTGCTTTGTTTAGGTACAGCGGCATGTCTTTAGCCTACCTCACAGCCGAACAGATGCATGATTGAAGAGCGAAATGGTCTCTGCATCAGTGATTTGCATTGATATGTTACTTGGAACTTAACTGTACAGATTAGGACATATGAAATGTCATTATGAATAACATAAGAAGTGTACCAAATTACATTGTGGTGCTCCTGAACTAGTAACACATTTCTGAATACGCATCACTAAATCTCACTTAAAATGCCCTATTTATCAGATAACATTTTATCCACTGAATAAGGTCTGGGGAGAATCCAAAGGAAGGGAGCTTTTTTAAAAATACATGGTGAGGAATCTTGTAGATGCCTTCTGAAAATCTAAATAATTGTATCAAAATGTGTTTGACACTAAACTGCAAGAAACGTAGAGAAGTTCGCATCATTTGTAAAGCCATGCCGGTGAGAAGAGATAAGGTGACACTCTCTTAAAAAATGTAAAACGAAAATACCTTAGTTTTTAAATCAATCAGACTCCGTGGTGGTTTTTTGCAACCGGTGTTATATTCCAGACGGGAACTTACCCGTTCATAATATATGTTGAATGCCAACGGCAAATTTTATAATAAAATGTTTAGTCAGCTAATCCTAATGTTACCTTCGTTATTGTAATGTAACGTTCACGTGTAGGAGATTGAAAACTAGTGATGTATTTTTTCCTTCTGACTTCACTACAAACTATCTATTGATCTGTTCATTCCATTTCCTTCATCTGTAACTTTTACTAATAAATAGTGACAGAAAAACGTACTAAATATTGCGGCACATACCAGCAAATTGTTCTATATATATTTTATTCTCTAATTGCGTTTAATAAGGACTTTAATTAAATGAAACCCTAATCAAATTCCTAGATAAAATTATAATATACTCTAATGTTATCATTTAAGTGGTTCAATGCTATCATGTACTATAAAGTTTTTGAATTAAAACTGTATAAACGGTTCTACTGACTTATCAGACAAGGTACTACAGTTAGTAGTTTATTATAGCTTATTTATTATGATTTATTGCAATAATTAACTGTCTATTTGTAAAACTTAATTTATCGGAATTTCAATAACTTGTTTGTGATGGTTCCTGTTTAAAAATATGAACAATTAGTTCCTTTAGTTCAAAGTTTCAGACTATAATAAAAAATATGGCTACGAATAAAATCTGGTAAAACTATTCCTTTTTTATATTTAATGGCAATATACAGAGTGTTCCCAAACTAAGTTCCAAAACTTAGTTTGGTTATGATTCGTTGGGTAAAAATAAGTAAAATTGTTCCTATACATATAGGTCCGAATATGCTTCGTATTCAATTTATCGTTGACAAATTAGATTATGATATGTTTTCAAATAGTTTAATTAGTTTCTTTGTGCTCAATAACCAGTAATGGAACAACAAATATTGTTCTAGAACTCACAAAAACTATTCATATATCATAATAAAATTTGTCAACAATGAGTAATCTGTTTTGAAAATGCTAAAATATCAGCTGTTTAATATTTACTTCATCAGCTGATATGAAAAGCATTCAACTTCAGCAATTCAAGTCTAATAAAATGAAACAGAGCATACATCGAATTGCCTAAATTGGTGTTAATCCTTTATTTATGAACTGATTTTATTCAACTGGTACTTGTTAGATTTTTTTATTACATTCTGGTAATTGTTAGATATTGTGGCCTTCTGCCAGATTTTCATAATTATTAATTCTTTCTTTTTTGAAATAAATAGTTTTTTCGCTCAGCAGCCGAGTTGTGATTTGACCCTCCGACTGCCAACGTGATCCTATCGCCTGTCTGGTTTTGAGCCATCCCAGTACGGCACGACTTCCAGTTTTGGTGGGGGGGATGGGTCTCAGTTTGTGAACACCCTGTATATGTTTTTATAAATATTTTTGGTGGTTATTTATAAAAATGTGTTTCCTCATCCGGAAGTGAGATGGTAACGACTCTCTTCTTCTTATATTGTATTTAATATAGATTATTGACAAAAATCAGCTTATGCATAATTATGTTGTTGTATGGTTTTAAAACTATTCTAGTGGCACATTGGCATACATTACACTATATACATATATCATCTTGTATACCCACATTGTTGGAAACCATATAGATGAGACGTACAGATTAAAAATAGTTTGTAAGAATGCAGTAAATACAAATTAATTTTGTCTTTAACTTAAATTATTACAGCTATTTACTCCATCCTTATCTTATCTAATAAATAAATAAATAAATAAATATAAATAAATAAATAAATTCTTTATTGCATGAATACAATTAACAATTGTGTTGCAAAAGTCAAATTTGTTTTAGCCTAAAACACTCACATACAATCGGACACATTCATACATACATCTTGCACATGCATCATACATTCACACACTTGACACCAGAATTGCATGATAGGGTGTTTACTGATTGTCCCAGCGGCTTTGAAAGAATTCTTCAACTGAATAAAAAGCACTTTCCACCAAAAGGTATTTCAACCGTCTTTTGAACAAATTCAGGCTTTGATTTTTAATTTGTTCAGGGAGCAAATTGATTATGTTTACACCCACTTGTGATGGCAGACGCTTGAAAGCTGCGCTTCTATGCCTCTGCGTTCTGTAATTATTCCTCCCTCTAGTTTCATAAGAGTGAACATCCCTGCCGCGCGTCAAAGTGCACTTTGACTTGCAGTACAGGGCGACCTCCAATATATAGAGGCAGGGTAGGGTCAATAATCTAAGCTCCCTAAATGCTTCTCGACACGACTCTCTGAAGTTTAATTTTAAAATAGTTCTGACAGCTCTTTTTTGAAGTCTAAATACCCTTTCCAGCTTGTATTTAGAACAACTACCCCAAAGTCTTATACCATAGGCTAAGTGGGTATGGATCAAGCCATAATATGCAAGTTTTAAGACTTCCAGGGAGCAGAATTGTGCCAGGTTGCGCAGAGCAAAAATGCCCGAGTTAACTCTAGCACACACACTGTCAATGTGAACGTCCCAAGTCAACCCTTTGTCAAGGTGTATTCCAAGGAACTTTGTGGACTCTGTTTCCTCTAAGAGTACATCATCCACCATTACTGTAATTTGATTCTGTTCAAAGTGTTGAGACTGACAAAATTTTATGAAATTTGACTTAGAATTGTTTGTTTTCAGGCCCATTTTATTAAAATGTTGAATGCATTGATTCAGATCAATAAATGATTTTACTTCTAAATCACGTGATGATTCATCTATCTCACAAAGAGTCGTGTCATCAGCGTACTGAATAACTTTTCCGAACTGAATTGAAGATTTTAGACCATTTATATATAGATTAAACAAAACTGGACCAAGGATTGAACCCTGTGGGACACCTTGGGTAATAAGTGTTTTGCCTGACAGGGCATTCTCAACCTGTACACACTGGATCCTGCCTTTAAGGTATGACGAGACCCATTTGTGTGACAAACCTCGAACGCCAAAAGACTCCAACTGGTGCAACAGTGTCTCATGCTGCACACAGTCAAAGGCTTTGGAGAGATCAAGAAATATGCTAAGCACATGTTCTCTTCTCTCCAATCCATCGACAACGAGCTCTATAAGATTTGTAACTGCATCGACAGTTGACTTGTTTTTCCTGAAACCATATTGTTCAGGATCTAGAATGTCATAGTGTGAAAGAAAATTTTCCAACTGTGCAAGAAAAATTTTTTCAAAAACCTTGCTGATGGCGGGCAGAATTGAAATAGGACGATAATTGCTGATTATGCAAGGATCGTCCTTTTTAAAAATTGGAACGATTTTTGCTGTTTTCATGATGTCTGGAAAGGTCCCCGTTTCAAATGAAATGTTAACAAGTTTGGTTAGTGGCATCAACAATTGCTTATAGCATTGTTTAAGCAACCAAACTGAAACGCCATTAATATCGCATGATTTCTTTGAGCTAAGTCCCTGCATGACCCGAGCCACCTCGTTCTCATCAACAGGGGTCAACACCATAGACGTCACTGGCGATCGAAAACCTTGTGGATGATTAGTAGGTCCCGTGAGATTAGAGTTAGAGTCGGCCTCAAAACTAAAGTACTTGTTGAATAAATTAGCAACAGTCTCAGGATCTTTTCTCTTTATGTCACTGTCGTATATTGTTATTGACTTGGATTTTTTTGAGAATTTTGAAATCGTTGATGAGTTATTAATTATGGTCCAAGCAGTTTTTGAAAAATTTTCACTGAACTTTTTTTCACTGAATATAAATCTTAACCTCCACGTACCAATATCGTGACATTTATCTATCTTAATGTATCTTTGATGAAGGAGATATAAGATAATGTACCATAATTCCAGAAAGATTTTCATTTTACAAGCATACTTTGCTTTACTGTTACAGAATGTCATCCATAACAATACAGGCAACAATACTGTAGTTGTTCCTAAACATTTTACAGGATTACTTTATAAAGTTGAAAGGCTCATGATTAGTTTGATAGTATGTTTTTATCTCTTAAATAGTTTTCTTCCTCCGATCATAGATTACAATCATACAAAACCATCGAAACACTGACAATTCCCCAATAGGGCATCAGCTGATCATCTGAGATAGGAAACAGTCTTAGTTACTAGTCCTCTACTGTATGGATGACAATGAAAGTGAACATTACATTATATGTAGTTTTATCTGTTTGAAAGTAAACCAGTTCAGGAATCAGTGAGTTAGAGGTCGCCGTGTGTCAAACTTCTTTTTCATTATTATATGTACTTACATTACTATTTTCTAGATTTACCGTGATTATATATGTAAACAAAACATTGACGTAAGGACACAAGACGCCATAGGTTATGGGGATATGCCTTATCCTAACCCATCCTGAATAGTAGTGAACCTTATCTTAATTTTAACCTTAAGATTAGGTGGTAGATAGGACTGTACAGTCCTAGCCTCGCCTTAAAAATAAAGTTGTTTTTTCAGTTGAGATTTTGGTCTCTTGGAAATTTTTTTAAAATTTAACATACATTTACAAGTTATTTACAGTAGAGCATATAATAATGAAGAGTTTGTATAAAAAATAAATACATTGTGTTTTTATGTGGTAGATATAAAATCAATTGTATTGGATTATAAATTTGGGTGAGTATACTGTATATTAATTATTGAAGAGAATAACGTATTTGTAAGGTCCAAATAAATGTTTTCTTTTAAATACGTTTACCGAAACAATTATAAATGTATAAACATCAAACGAAAGTTAAATAAAATGTTAATAATATTTAACTAAGATAAATGAAAAAACTATAATCTACTGTATATTATAAGAACATACGTTGATAACCAATACAAATACTAAGTGAAATAATAAATCATATATTTAAAACAATTTTTATCAGTCTCTCTCATGATGAGTATAATTGTTATTCAATGAAATCATTTTCAACCTACTTTAGTAATATATATTTTAAATACATTTGATATATTTCGTTGACTTACATAGTTAGTGATTCTTGGTAATGAATTAATATTTTCCTATCCTGTTAAAATTTATATAATTATCTATATACAATACATTTACATTTATTTTTGTTAAAGAAAATTAATTAATTGTGAATGAAATATAGTAAAGTTTGATATATATTGTCTACTGCATACCTGTACATTAGTTTGAGGCCATTACATGTTAAAAGTGGCCACCTTCTTGTCTGACAACTGCCTATGTACGTGTATTGACTACAGGAAGATCCAAAACTACTTGATGGACGGTAAGAGTAGGCCTCTTCATGTTGTCATTTCTTAACTATTGCCAGATTCTGCGTTGACACTTATATTTAAAGTTTTTATAATTCATATTGCAATTGCAACTGCCACGTGCTGTACTAGTTGTCATTGAGCATTAGTTTAACTGGAACTGCCACGTGCTGTACTAGTTGTCAGTGAGCAATAGTCTAACTGGAACTGCCACGTGCTGTACTAGTTGTCAGTGAGCATTAGTTTAACTGGAACTTCCACGTGCTGTACTAGTTGTCAGTGAGCATTAGTTTAACTGGAACTGCCACATGCTTTACTAGTTGTCAGTGAGCATTAGTTTAACTGGAACTGCCACGTGCTGTACTAGTTGTCAGTGAGCATTAGTTTAACTGGAACTGCCACGTGCTTTACTAATTGTCAGTGAGCATTAGTTTAACTGGAACTGCCACGTGCTGTACTAGTTGTCAGTGAGCATTAGTATAACTGGAACTGCCACGTGCTGTACTAGTTGTCATTGAGCATTAGTTTAACTGGAACTGCCACGTGCTGTACTAGTTGTCAGTGAGCATTAGTTTAACTGGAACTGCCACGTGCTGTACTAGTTGTCAGTGAGCATTAGTTTAACTGGAACTGCCACGTGCTTTACTAGTTGTCAGTTAGAATTAGTTTAACTGGAACTGCCACGTGCTGTACTAGTTGTCAGTGAGCATTAGTTTAACCGGAACTGCCACGTGCTTTACTAGTTGTCAGTGAGCATTAGTTTAACTGGAACTGCCACGTGCTTTACTAGTTGTCAGTTAGAATTAGTTTAACTGGAACTGCCACGTGCTGTACTAGTTGTCAGTGAGCATTAGTTTAACTGGAACTGCCACGTGCTTTACTAGTTGTCAGTTAGAATTAGTTTAACCGGAACTGCCACGTGCTGTACTAGTTGTCAGTGAGCATTAGTTTAACCGGAACTGCCACGTGCTGTACTAGTTGTCAGTGAGCATTAGTTTAACTGGAACTGCCACGTGCTTTACTAGTTGTCAGTGAGCATTAGTTTAACTGGAACTGCCACGTGCTTTACTAGTTGTCAGTGAGCATTAGTTTAACTGGAACTGCCACGTGCTTTACTAGTTGTCAGTGAGAATTAGTTTAACTGGAACTGCCACGTGCTTTACTAGTTGTCAGTTAGAATTAGTTTAACCGGAACTGCCACGTGCTGTACTAGTTTTCAGTGAGCATTAGTTTAACTTAAACTGCCACGTGCTGTACTAGTTGTCAGTGAGCATTAGTTTAACTGGAACTGCCACGTGCTGTACTAGTTGTCAGTGAGCATTAGTTGAACTGGAACTGCCATGTGCTGTACTAGTGGTCAGTGAGCATTAGTTTAACTTGCACTGCCACGTGCTGTACTAGTTGTCAGTGAGCATTAGTTTAACCCTTAATGACCTGAATTTTTTTTTCTTAAATTTTTTTACAAATACCTGTTTTTATTGTTTAAATATCTCCTTATAACATATACATATTGTTTTTTTAAATTTTTTTAGTTGTTATCTTAGTGATAAGGCCTGTTGCCATATGGCAACGCTAGGACATCCCACTACTATAAGCAAATACCATACCTTGTCATGGTGATATTTTAGTTAAATGATGGAAGAGGGTCATAAAAATAGGCAAAACATGTAAATACTTATGAAATATATATATTTACATTAAGAATAATATAAAACAAAAAGTAGGCCTATACTAAATTCAAAATAACGAAAAATATCATCATTAGTTGAAATAGATTTTGACATGTTACTTATTATTACTAGTATGTTTTAGTATGGAATAAAGCAAAACATTCAATGTAGAGTCCAATTTGACATTTTATACACATGGCTCTCATAATTGAAGTACATCCTTCTCCGGCACAGCGCCACTTCTTTTTTTCTGGAATCTGACCTACGAAATGACCACTGTTGTCATAGCGGAGGAAGTCTGGTACTCTTTTTCCAGACAATGACCTTGATGTTGATGGCCTACCAGCCCCTTTGCTTGGTCCACCATGTTTCATTATGTATCCCATTACTAATTGCCTCCTGAATTCTAACTGAGATTCTTTATTGCCACTGGATTTATATATAATCCACGCATTGTGTACAGCAGCGTCAACTAACCAAGAAAACAAAGGCCAGTACCATTTTTTATTTCTAATGCCGATCCTGTACTTAGCAATGTTTTCGTCCATTCTATCAGTTCCACAGCACTATAATCCTTGTATTTCTTGTAATCTGGTTCAGGAATTGGAACATCGAATGGTGGAATCAAATCCCCCTCAATCCAAATATCTTCTTTTTCAGTTTTATTTTTTTCTTCTTTTTTCTTTTTTTTTCCTCTGTTCAATTAAAGCTTCCTTTTTTTCTTTTAAGGCTTTGGATCAAGTCTTTATGCCTTGAATGTTCTTGTGAATTGTTTGAAATTGAATTAGGTAGGCCTACTTTCAAAGAAGATTCTTCAGATTCAGGTCTTTGTTGCGTGACCTCGTTTCCATTTGGATGATGATTATTAGTACATGTTAACGGTTGTGACTGAAACAAGTCAGGAACTTGTGTGACTACTGTTTTGTCACAAAGTTTTATCTCCGCCTGTGCCATTAGCTGGCGTCCCGATAGATTATTAACTGTATTTGTACAGCCTTCTTCTTCGTCACCTGAGTCTTCATCAGTCAAGGCCGAAGGCTCAGGTGGTGCGATGTAAATAGTATCAATATCATGGTCTAACTTATCATCTTCGAGTATGTCTAGAACTTCTTGGAGTGATAATCCATCTCCGAAAACAAAAGCAACTATTACCTAAAAACCCCACATAGCAGGTGTGGAGATGTCCTAGCGTTGCCACTTGGCAACGGTAACTTTTACCACCCCGATATGATATGACAGTAAATGAAAATCATTCTACAGTAGTTTATTAATAATTCTACATATCTTACTAAAATAATGATTATAATATTGTTGTCTTATTATAAATACTAAAGGAGTAAATACGTAATTAAGTTCAAAGGACATGATTTGAAGATGAGAATAACACTTGTCTTGTTTGAAACCACTAGCACACCACAACAACACAAACTGTAAGGTTATAAACACTACTGATGTGAAGAGCAGGTGGTTTTGCATCCAGGAAACAGGTTAGCCAACCCAAATATTTAGGAGAAAAAATTCCCTAGTCAAATACAAACAACATGTTTTGTGTTGCCATATGGCAACGCTAGGTCATTAAGGGTTAACTTGCACTGCCATGTGCTGTACTAGTGGTCAGTGAGCATTAGTTGAACTGGAACTGCCATGTGCTGTACTAGTGGTCAGTGAGCATTAGTTTAACTTGCACTGCCATGTGCTGTACTAGTGGTCAGTGAGCATTAGTTTAACTTGCACTGCCACGTGCTGTACTAGTTGTCAGTGAGCATTAGTTTAACTGGAACTGCCACGTGCTGTACTAGTTTTCAGTGAGCATTAGTTTAACTTAAACTGCCACGTGCTGTACTAGTTGTCAGTGAGCATTAGTTTAACTGGAACTGCCACGTGCTGTACTAGTTGTCAGTGAGCATTAGTTGAACTGGAACTGCCATGTGCTGTACTAGTGGTCAGTGAGCATTAGTTTAACTTGCACTGCCACGTGCTGTACTAGTTGTCAGTGAGCATTAGTTTAACTGGAACTGCCACGTGCTGTACTAGTTGTCAGTGAGCATTAGTTTAACTGGAACTGCCACGTGCTGTACTAGTTGTCAGTGAGCATTAGTTTAACTGGAACTGCCATGTGCTGTACTAGTGGTCAGTGAGCATTAGTTTAACTTGCACTGCCACGTGCTGTACTAGTTGTCAGTGAGCATTAGTTTAACTGGAACTGCCATGTGCTGTACTAGTGGTCAGTGAGCATTAGTTTAACTTGCACTGCCACGTGCTGTACTAGTTGTCAGTGAGCATTAGTTTAACTTGCACTGCCACGTGCTGTACTAGTTGTCAGTGAGCGTTAGTTTAACTGGAACTGCCACGTGCTGTACTAGTTGTCAGTGAGCATTAGTTTAACTGGAACTGCCACGTGCTGTACTAGTTGTCAGTGAGCATTAGTTTAACTGGAACTGCCATGTGCTGTACTAGTTGTCAGTGAGCATTAGTTTAACTTGAACTGCCACGTGCTGTACTTACAACCTTTTTTTAACCAAGCTTCAATTGTTTTTTTTTTTTGTTTTTTTTTTTTTTTTAATGTATTCACATTATTAAAAACCTGGATGCACTATTGACAGTTTAACTTTATTCTGTGAATATTTAGAAGATGTCAAGCTATGTAAGCTACAATAATAGAGCTAAAGCTAATAAGTTGTCAAATGTGAAACATTACGTGAGGATAGAAGTATATTTATAACAAAAGTAATACAAATTACAATCTTGTATAGTCCAGATAATTCAAGTTCACTCAAAGGCAGGGCACACTATAGATGAGCAGCAATTGGGGTATAGGGCACTAGGATCACCGGGAGTGTTAGTGCACTTAGAGCCAGGTCTTACAAAAGCCACAGAACACCTATGGACAAGAAAAAACATTATACTAACTATTTACCTAGTCTAAAACTAAGGTATTAAGGAGATTGCCATTCTGAAGGATGACCTCCTTTATACTCCTTTATTGATTCTTTGCAAGTTTTTTGGCCTAGATTCTCCATAAGGCTAATATTGACCTCTTTAAAAAAGGCCAAATACTCTCATGAGTATTATATGCAATGGTAAGAAAGGGGAACATGCTTGTCTGTACCAAACAGCAAAGGAACAGAATCATCACAAAAATTTATAATCATAAAAATATTGGACAGTTGCCTATTTAACAAACATTTTCTTAGTAAAGCGACTACTATACTACTGTCAAAAGTCGAGTGGGGGAAAGAGGTGAATGTATATGATGCCACCCATTAATGATTAACAGTCGAGTGAGGTAGAGAGGTTGAATGCATATGATGCCACCCATTCATGAGTAACAGTCGAGTGGGGGAGAGAGGTTGAATGTATATGATGCCACCCATTCATAAGTAACATTCGAGTGGGGGTGAGAGGTTGAATGTACATGATGTGCACCCAATCATGAGGAACAGTCGAGTGGGGGAGAGTGTTCATGATGTGCACTCATTCATGAGGAACAGTTGAGTGAGGGAGAGAGGAGAGTGTACGGGATGTGCACTCATTCATGAGGAACAATCGGCTGGGGGTGAGAGGAGAATATACATGATGTGCATCTATTCATGAGGAGCAGTCGAGGGGGGGAGAGAGGAGAGTGTACATGATGCCACCCATTCATGAGGAACTTTCAGCCAAAACTCCCATGATAGGATCTGTTGCATTATAAAATCCTCTGTCTGAAACTTTTAAAACTGTTATATATTTTAATTTCATAAAACAGTTCACTTATAAACTGGACTGAACATTGAACGTGACCATGCAGAGATTTTGTTTATTAGTTATAAGTAAAGCCAAATATAAAATATGAGAGTCTGATATCAACGTGTTTTCTCAATCCGTAGTACGAAAACTGATTTACTTATAAAACTAGTCTAGTTACATAAATGTCCTAAGTATTTTATAAAATAAGAAAAACATCTCATTGTCTGTTAAACGTTTTACAGGCCAAAATACACAAATGAATTTGATTCTAAGCTAAAATCTGATGTAGACTCACCACAGGGATGACAATCAGGGGCCGAAGGACGAGATTCGCTGGAGTGAATCGGCCCGAGGGATTGACACTCAAAGTGTCTTGGGTGTAAAAGAATCGACAAGTGTTCACTGCTCTGAGAAAGTTTAACTAAACTCGTTGACACTTCCTGCGGAAAATGTTATTGAGATTTTTCATATAAGTGTTTATGGATTATTCAACTTTATACAAATATGAATCGTCCAAGACTGTTCATTCTTAAGTAAAACCTAGTTCCTCTATATAGTCTACTAATTAGTTTACTTGTACGCACAATATGGTCAAGTTAATGTCAGGCTCTTAAGGATAAATGTTGGCCGGTCTTTTAAAAACTGACAATGAAAGTGAACATTACATTATATGTAGTTTTATCTGTTTGAAAGTAAACCAGTTCAGGAATGATAAATAGCTTATTTAGTAAAAAATGCAAAGAAACTAAAAGAAAAACATAAAAAACATTTTATTAGCTAAATGTATTTTGATTTGTATTCTGATAAACTAAGTTATTAACGAAGTATTCAAACGCTCATAAAAAAAGTGGAATATGTAATGGCTTTCCTTAAATGGGCGTCATTTTATACAGTGCTCTTAAATAAACCAATTGATACACTATTGTGTTGCAAAATGACGATGTATGTTAATACTATAGTGTACATTTATGATATATAATATAAAAATCTAAAAGAAAAACAACAATAACTATTTTATTTAGTTAGTCTATGTTATTTACGGTAAATTAATTAGATTTTGAGCTTGTAATTAGAAAATGGATTCTACACAGTAAGGTTTTCTCACACCGACTAGGTAGATGGTGAACGTTGTAAATCTCGTACTGATTAATTTTTTGTATGTGTGATTTTGTATAAAGTAATTTCTTATTATTTTTAATAAATCACTTATATTAAATACTCAGTGATAAAAATTAGTATTAAGAAACACAGCCAGTGAGAAGTTGTAAAATTTTGCTCATCGCCAACGTGTCATCTGTATATTGACAATAATCCCCACATACTTTTTAGTAAAACGAGATATCAGCTGTCATAGTACTCATGTATTCTCCTAGCACACCCTAGCATCCTTTATGATAAATAGCTTATTTAGTAAAAAATGCAACGAAACTAAAAGAAAAATTTAAAAACATAAAAAATGTTATTAGCTAGATGTATTTTGATTTTTATTCTGATAAATAATAACTGCTAACTCTTAATTCCTTTTGACCGAATACAGGTAAAATGTTCCCCTTACTTCTTGGTAACTTATTACTGGTACTCATTTGGCTTCTTGGAGTTAGTTCTTTTCATCATAAACCTAATATTGGGTTAAAAAATAAATGAGCTTATAGTTAGAAAATGGATTATAGAGTAATGAAAACCGACTAGGTAGTGAGTTTTCACTCACATCAGTAAGACTAACAAAATTACTCCCTGCATTATCACACATAACAAAATGAGTTTTAACACTTGTGGTTTTACGCACAGTGGTACTGAACTACCTGCCCTCCCATACACGTACAATAGTACTTACCTACCCGCCCTCCCATACACACACGTACACACACACACACACACACACATACAGTGGTATTGACCCACCCGCACACCCATACACGTACAGTGGTATTGATCCACCCGCTCCCCCATATACGTACAGTGGTATTGACCCACCCGCCCACCCATACACGTACGGTGTTATTGACCCACCCGCCCACCCATACACGTACGGTGTTATTGACCCACCCGCCCACCCATTCACGTATGATGGTATGCACCCACCCACCCGCCCATAAACGTACAGTGGTATTCAGGAAAACTAGGAAATTCACAGATGTACTACAGAAACTAGGCTACCCATACACGTACAATGGTATTAACCCACCCACCCACCCATACACGTACAATGGTATTGACCCACCCACCCACCCATACACATTCAATGGTATTGACCCACCCACCCATACACGTACAATGGTATTGACCCACCCACCCATACACGTTCAATGGTATTGACCCACCCACCCACCCATACACGTTCAATGGTATTGACCGACCCGCCCACCCATACAATGGTATACACCCACCCACCCACCCATACACGTTCAATGGTATTGACCAACCCGCCCACCCATGCACGTACAGTGGTATTGATACTCAATGTTGTATTGAGACATTTTGATATGTGTCTCAATAAAATGTTTGTTGAATTGAGACATTTTGTTATATGTGATTATGCAGAGAGTAATTATTATAGTCTTACTGATGTGAGTTGTTTACTGTTGATGAACAGTAGGTCTGCACACTCTGTATTTTGTAAAGTATAATGTAATCAATAGCTTGGAAATTTTACACTTGCTGCTGCATATAACAGGTTTTAAATCCAGATTCTTATCTAAAACTTTAAACCACGATTTGGGGTCTTTAATTATACATGAAATGTATGTTAAAGTTTCCAAAATCCAGTACACACTTTTAAATGCAGACATGGATCTAATTTATTGAAATATTTTAACAATTATTATGATTTTACGAGTATAAAATTTAACTTTGATATAATAGAAAAATGCAACATTACAGTAATTTAACAACCTACACTATGCCAAAACCTTAACTGATCGACATCACTCTTTAAATGAAAATTCATGTCTGAAGTTTTATTTCATTTGCCACCATCACCTCATTTTACGTTGTTGTATATTATGATAATAAATAATTACGCATATATTTTACTATCAGACAAGTTGTACTTACGGCATCGCACTGTATGATCCGTCATATGCAGTGCAAGTGAACAGTTGACAGTGTTCTGTTACTTACGACACCGCACTGTATGATCCGTCATAAATAGCGCAGGTGTACAGTTGACAGTGTTCTGTTACTTACGGCACCGCACTGTATGATCCGTCATATGCAGTGCTGGTGTACAGTTGCCAGTGTTCTGTTACTTACGCCACCACACTGCATGGTCCGTCATGTGTAGTGCAGGTGTACAGTTGACAGTGTTCTGTTACTTACGCCACCATACTGTATGGTCCGTCATGTGTAGTGCAGGTGTACAGTTGACAGTGTTCTGTTACTTACGGCACCGCACTGTATGATCCGTCATATGCCGTGCTGGTGTACAGTTGCCAGTGTTCTGTTACTTACGCCACCACACTGTATGGTCCGTCATGTGTAGTGCAGGTGTACAGTTGACAGTGTTCTGTTACTTACGCCACCACACTGTATGATCCGTCATGTGTAGTGCAGGTGTACAGTTGACAGTGTTTTGTTACTTACGCCACCACACTGTATGGTCCGTCATATGCAGTGCAGGTGTACAGTTGACAGTGTTCTGTTACTTACGCCACCACACTGTATGGTTCGTCATGTGTAGTGCAGGTGTACAGTTGACAGTGTTCTGTTATTTACGACACCGCACTGTATGATACGTCATAAATAGTACAGGTGTACAGTTGACAGTGTTCTGTTACTTACGGCACCGCACTGCATGATCCGTTAAGTGCAGTGCAGGTGTACAGTTGACAGTGTTCTGTTACTTACGACACCGCACTGTATGGTCCGTCATGTGCAATGTGCAGTGCAGGTGTACAGTTGACAGTGTTCTGTTACTTACGGCACCGCACTGTACGATCCGTCATATGCAGTGCAGGTGTACAGTTGACAGTGTTCTGTTACTTACGCCACCACACTCTATGGTCCGTCGTGTGCAGTGCAGGTTTACAGTTGCCAGTGTTCTGTTACTTACGCCACCGCACTGTATGATCCGTCATATACAGTGCAGGTGTATTGTTAACAGTGTTCTGTTACTTACGCCATCGCACTGCATGATCCGTTATATGCAGTGCAGGTGTACAGTTGCCAGTGTTCTGTTACTTACGCCACCGCACTGTATGATCCGTCATATACAGTGCAGGTGTATTGTTAACAGTGTTCTGTTACTTAAGCCACCGCACTGTATGATCCGTTATATGCAGTGCAGGTGTACAGTTGCCAGTGTTCTGTTACTTATGCCACCACACTCTATGGTCCGTCGTGTGCAGTGCAGGTGTACAGTTGACAGTGCTCTGTTACTTACGGCACCGCACTGTACGATCCGTCATATACAGTGCAGGTGTATTGTTAACAGTGTTCTGTTACTTACGGCTCCGCACTGTATGATCCGTCAAATGCAGTGCAGGTGTACAGTTGACTGTGTTCTGTTACTTACGGCTCCGCACTGTATGATCCGTCAAATGCAGTGCAGGTGTACAGTTGACTGTGTTCTGTTACTTACGGCACCGCACCGTATGATCCGTTATATGCAGTGCAGATGTACAGTTGAAAGTGTTCTGTTACTTACGACACCGCACTGTATGATCCGTCATATGCTGTGCAGCTGTACAGTTGACAGTCCCCGGCAGATCCTAGCCAAGTGTCTCCAATCTTGTATGTGACTCCATTCACTGTACACCCACCTGAAACCAACGACGGGCTTCCATACTTCACGAATTTATACTCTTGTATTGGAAATGATTTAAAGTAATTTAAGGTTAACACTCCTTTTGTAGAAATTCCAACTAATTGGAGTATTCATTCAGGTTTTAATGATATTCTTTTATCTCTTTATACAAATTATAAAATGAATATAACTTCTTACCTCGGGTATTTTGTTTACAGAACATGAAACCTCCTCACTGTTATACTTAAGACTATTTTAGAACAATCCCCCATTAAGATTGTTTGCACAAACATAACAATTGTGTTCTGGTATTCTCTCATTTATTAAACAACATGTTTAAAAATGTGAGCTGTTGCTAGTAATAATGAAGTAATGTTACCTACTACGTACGATTTGATTAGATATTGACAAATTTACAGCTATTACAGCCAATAAGGATCTTTTGCAGGTAGATATTAGAGTAATACTAGAGACTAAGCTAATACATATCTAGGATAATCATTCACGCTTAGATTATATTTAAATGTCAATATTTCTAGCTAATGAGACAAATAAAGCTAGACGTTGAATGATAGGTTCAACAATAACTAAAGAGACAATTCTAATGGAGATATAGATATACGAGTAATACTATATTGTTTTATGTATGATTATATAGTTTGTTGGTAAATACCGACAAGCTGTCTTGAGGTACCTTGACTACTACAGGAACCTTCAGCAGCCATAATTGGCAGGAGAGTTTGCAATGGAAGACACATTTAACATTCAGCCATATTTAAAAGCATAATCAGCTAGCATAGTTAAACCAAGTCTTCTAAGTAACACCAATAAATTAGAAAAGTATAATTTAAAGTAATATTCTTGGAGGTGTACTCACAGTCTTAGGTAAATTATAGTGGCCTGGTTAACCCAGTCACTCAATGTAATATTAATGTAAGTGGGTACTCACAGTCTTGGGTAAAGTATAGTGGCCTGGTCAACACAGTCACTCAATGTAATATTAATGTAGGTGGGTACCCACAGTCTTGGGTAAAGTATAGTGGCCTGGTCAACACAGTCACTCAATGTAACATTAATGTAGGTGGGTACCCACAGGCTTGGGTAAAGTATAGTGGCCTGGTCAACACAGTCACTCAATGTAATATTAATGTAGGTGGGTACTCACAGTCTTGGGTAAAGTATAGTGGCCTGGTCAACACAGTCACTCAATGTAATATTAATGTAGGTGGGTACCCACAGTCTTGGGTAAAGTATAGTGGCCTGGTCAACACAGTCACTCAATGTAATATTAATGTAGGTGGGTACCCACAGGCTTGGGTAAAGTATAGTGGCCTGGTCAACACAGTCACTCAATGTAATATTAATGTAGGTGGGTACTCACAGTCTTGGGTAAAGTATAGTGGCCTGGTCAACACAGTCACTCAATGTAATATTAATGTAGGTGGGTACCCACAGTCTTGGGTAAAGTATAGTGGCCTGGTCAACACAGTCACTCAATGTAATATTAATGTAGGTGGGTACCCACAGGCTTGGGTAAAGTATAGTGGCCTGGTCAACACAGTCACTCAATGTAATATTAATGTAGGTGGGTACTCACAGTCTTGGGTAAAGTATAGTGGCCTGGTCAACACAGTCACTCAATGTAATATTAATGTAGGTGGGTACCCACAGTCTTGGGTAAAGTATACTGGCCTTGGTCAACACAGTCACTCAATGTAACATTAATGTAGGTGGGTACCCACAGGCTTGGGTAAAGTATAGTGGCCTGGTCAACACAGTCACTCAATGTAATATTAATGTAGGTGGGTACTCACAGTCTTGGGTAAAGTATAGTGGCCTGGTCAACACAGTCACTCAATGTAATATTAATGTAGGTGGGTACCCACAGTCTTGGGTAAAGTATAGTGGCCTGGTCAACACAGTCACTCAATGTAATATTAATGTAGGTGGGTACCCACAGGCTTGGGTAAAGTATAGTGGCCTGGTCAACACAGTCACTCAATGTAATATTAATGTAGGTGGGTACCCACAGGCTTGGGTAGAGTATAGTGGCCTGATCAACACAGTCACTCAATGTAATATTAGTGTAGGTGGGTACCCACAGTCTTGGGTAGAATATAGTGGCCTATTCAACACAGTCACTCAATGTAATATTAATGTAGGTGGGTACCCACTCTTTTGGGTAGAGTATAGTGGTCTGATCAACACAGTCACTCAATGTAATATTAGTGTAGGTGGGTACCCACAGTCTTGGGTAGAGTATAGTGGCCTATTCAACACAGTCACTCAATGTAATATTAATGTAGGTGGGTACCACTGTTTTGGGTAGAGTATAGTGGTCTGATCAACACAGTCACTCAATGTAATATATATGTAGGTGGGTACCCACAGTCTTAGGTAAACTATAGTGGCCTGGTCAACACAGTCACTCAATGTAATATATATGTAGGTGGGTACCCACAGTCTTAGGTAAAGTATAGTGGCCTGGTCAACACAGTCACTCAATGTAATATATATGTAGGTGGGTACCCACAGTCTTGGGTAAAGTATAGTGGCCTGGTCAACACAGTCCCTCAATGTAATATTAATGTAGGTGGGTACCACTGTTTTGGGTAGAGTATAGTGGTCTGATCAACACAGTCACTCAATGTAATATATATGTAGGTGGGTACCCACAGTCTTAGGTAAACTATAGTGGCCTGGTCAACACAGTCACTCAATGTAATATATATGTAGGTGGGTACCCACAGTCTTAGGTAAAGTATAGTGGCCTGGTCAACACAGTCCCTCAATGTAATATTAATGTAGGTGGGTACCCACAGTCTTGGGTAAAGTATAGTGGCCTGGTCAACACAGTCACTCAATTTGATATTAATGTAGTGGTACCCACAGTCTTGGGTAAAGTATAGTGGCCTGGTCAACACAGTCCCTCAATGTAATATTAATGTAGGTGGTACCCACAGTCTTGGGTAAAGTATAGTGGCCTGGTCAACACAGTCCCTCAATGTAATATTAATGTAGGTGGGTACCCACAGTCTTGGGTAAAGTATAGTGGCCTGGTCAAGACATTCCCTCAATGTAATATTAATGTAGGTTGGTACCCACAGTCTTGGGTAAAGTATAGTGCCCTGGTCAACACAGTCACTCAATGTAATATTAATGTAGGTGGGTACCCACAGTCTTGGGTAAAGTATAGTGGCCTGGTCAACACAGTCACTCAATGTAATATTAATGTAGGTGGGTACCCACAGTCTTGGGTAAAGTATAGTGGCCTGGTCAACACAGTCACTCAATGTAATATTAATGTAGGTTGGTACCCACAGTCTTGTGTAAAGTATAGTGGCCTGGTCAACACAGTCACTCAATGTAATATTAATGTAGGTTGGTACCCACAGTCTTGTGTAAAGTATAGTGGCCTGGTCAACACAGTCACTCATTGTAATATTAATGTAGGTTGGTACCCACAGTCTTGTTTAAAGTATAGTGGCCTGGTCAACACAGTCACTCAATGTAATATTAATGTAGGTTGGTACCCACAGTCTTGTGTAAAGTATAGTGGCCTGGTCAACACATTCCCTCAATGTAATATTAATGTAGGTGGGTACCCACAGTCTTGGGTAAAGTATAGTGGCCTGGTCAACACAGTCACTCAATGTAATATTAATGTAGGTTGGTACCCACAGTCTTGTGTAAAGTATAGTGGCCTGGTCAACACAGCCCCTCAATGTAATATAGTAACTGGAAAATAAAACAAATTTTAAATGTTTTACTAATGTGTGAAATCTTCACTCTAGCAAAAGATATATCCTCATATTAAACAAAGATCTAACATGGTCAAAGAAATGTCAACACTAGCAGTGATGCCGAATAACTATTATTGTGTGGTACACATAAGTATATCAGCACATAGACAATAGTTATCAATAAGTTTAACATAACAATTACTTACCCCCCGGAACTGATTTAACCACTTCACTATAACTCAGTATACATGTTAAACAACCCCACATAGCGAAAGTAGATTTTAGCAACTTCATGTTGACTCACTGAAGGGTTATCACTACTTTAGTAATGTGTGATCTGTAAAAGTAAATAAAAAGTGTGACAACTTGCATCATAAATATAAGATATTTATTATTTATCATATTACAATAATGTTATATAATATAATACATTAAATTCTTTTAATGTAATGAGTAGATATAACATTTACTAAAGTAACATCTTCTCTGATTGATTCTTTTTGTTTGTCATAGGATGACTCTATTTTTACTAATTAAAGCCAAACAATCCGTTGGAACCGTAAATAATTATCACTCTAATATCCAGAGAAACTACGTGACTCATAGGCTGAGACAACAATAGTATGACATAGTGAACTAACCTTAAACAGAGGGAATCCCTGGTTTTATGGCGACGAGCCCATTAATCTCCACATCCAAATAAGAAGTTAAATGATGTTGTAGTGATGATAGTAACAGTTGTGTTTTAAATATGTAATTTTTTGTAATTTAAAGAGCTTTCTTAGCTAAATTATTTTAGGAATGCTAAATAAAAATATCAAATTATTATCATTTATTTCTCTTTTTTTGAATTTATTCGTTTGAATACTGATATAGGGAAGTAACGTATGAAAATCCATTTTTGTTAAATTAAATACATCTTACCTATGCTGAAAAATGACAACCATGGTAAATACAAATTAATAAATAGTTTTGTTCAACGGTAAAACAAATAAATGAATCTATGCCAACAGTAATTAGCTGATATTAATTACAAAATAGAACATCTTTGTAACTTACTGACCACTTTTTATAGTAGTGTCGCCAGTGAAGCAATTTAAAAACAATGACATCCCAGAGTCAGTCACAATATAGTGTAGAAGATAACCTCCGCCGAGCAGGTCTGCCTGTAGCATCCACGTTTAATCAAAGTGATAATCTTATCAGCTAATGTTATTGACTAAGAAAGAGTACTTATAAATTTACATTATAATGTCAGTCAGGAGTATAGTTTTAAATAAAATAAATTATTACAGAACTGGCCGTTAAAAATAGAATTCACTACAGTTGTTATTTGACATTAGTAGACATTTAACAAACATCCTTACAAAATAAATTTACGTTGGCAGATTGTTTTATTTGTAGTGGCAATCTTTTTAAAATCTTTGTAATTACATAACAAAACGAATGTTTAACATTTTATTTATTTTTCTTTAGAATTCTTAACAAACGTCAATTGGTACTTCTTGTTCTCCTGAATTGCCACTTCTTCGATAAAATATTTTTAAAACTGTATAAATGCTGTAAAGGTAGTATATTGAATCTCTGAAAATATGGGAGATAACTGTACCTTTTTCATCTATTTAAAATTATTGTAATATAATGATTCTACACTATTCTCAGTTTATCAATTTGATACCTAAAGGCAGCTGCACAGCAGGTTATTCCATATTGTAAACTTGAATCGGGTAAAGAAAAATACAATGTTTTAAGCAAGACCATTTCATAAAAAAAATCATTCTGGTTGCAAACTTTAGTTTATTGTGCAATACTGATTAATTAATTATAGTTTATTATCAATGATAACACAAAGGTCACTTGAAATCGTCTTCACTTTCTACACATGTACAATTATATAATTTCCTTTACAATATAAATAATTATACTGAAAATTAAACTAAAAAAATCCTTAAAATTAAAATTAACATATTTTGTATTTAAATTGATCTGCATTCTATCTACTTAACACATCATTGCAGAGTTAGCACATCTTCTGATATCAATTATAATCAAAGATTGAATACTTATGTGGTGATAAACAAACACCATATCATCAGCAAAGCACTAGTTTTATCATTAAATGTTTGCTGCACCATATAGTTGATAACTATTAATATTAAGATAGCAGATATCACCGATCCATGCGGCACGACAGCTACTATCAGCGTCGGTGTATCAACAATAATTTTAGTACCAAACTTTTAAAAATAGGGTAGTTTATTTGATAACGAAATAATCAAAACCAATAATTACACTAACGACATTGCATAGCCTCATTCACACACAGGATAACCATACCGAATAAACAAAGTTTTAATGACTAGAAAAAAAATGTAAACTAAAAAATTAGAGGTATACAAAACTATTTTTATACTATGGAGAGGGAGAGTAATTCTAATTTACTTCTTATTTTAAATAAAGCCTGTACACTTATTGCATAACATTATTAAATAGGGGTCGCAAAGGGTGATTCTACATGAACAAATAAAAAGTCAACTAAAAATGTATATCTACAACCAAAATATAGCTAAACCTTCGTAATATATATAATAGAAGAATATATTAAATAATTAGGCAACAATCTTTAACAGTACTAGTTGATTCAATGTACAGCTCACCTTGGCCACGGGAGCAGTAGAATAAGGCTGCAAACAGCACAAAATACCTTTATATGAACATTGTTTGAACAGGTTTTATTGCAATGAGATAACACTTTGGTAATGGAGCGGGAAATCAATTTTGAAAAGCGTAGAGTAATAATTAGCATGCAATCAATGAACATTACAGATTGATAAGATGTTCTTTTATTGTTCTTACAATTATATTAACTGAATTTTTTATTTTATGTTCAGGAATAACACAACGTGATAACGACAACGTCAAGATGTTATTAAAAATATTTAAATTACCAAACTATCGCCCATGGTGTGATGTGGCATGCTCAGTGGTATCTCTGAGACACAACGTGTGTGTAATGGTAGGTAAATTGAAAAGTAAGTACGGCTGATTATTTATAGGGTACCTTACCTTGGATTTTTTCAAAACAACCATTTCATGTATTGTAAAATGTAATGCATTGTCGTCAATACGCATGAGAGCTTATCAAGACCATGGACACGAATGATTGGTAAGGCCTATGTGGGAGATTTATCTGCTATGAGTTATTTTAAGATATATCTTCAAGATTTTTATTGAGCTGCTTTGAGCACCAAAAACGTTTTGTATTGGTAAATAATACTTTTTTACTTCGCTTCATTATATGATATTGAATTTTTGTCGTGTCCAATGGACGTTTAGAATCATAAAAATATCAGGACTTTTATAATCATATCTGTGTGCAGGGGTGATGTTGTTCGTGTCCACAGTAAATCTTTAAAGCTGTACACATCGTCCGGGTAGTTATAAACGAGCAACAAAGCTGGACCGTCAGGAATTTGTCATCTCCCAGATATGGGAGCTACCATATCAAATAAACAGAGCCCTTCCAATTAATAATTTCTGTTTTAAATGTAGTGGATTTTAACACTGAGTGCTTAAGCAAGGCGAATAGTGGGTACATCAATGTGTATATACTGGCACTCCAAGAGACACTTATCGAAGATAATGATAACAAATCCCAATACCGACTTGCTGATGCCATTAATCATAGAGTGTATGGTACTGTAACTTACGTAAGGCATGATATAACAAATTCCAATATCGACTTGCTGATGCCATTAAGCATAGGGTGTATGGTACTGTAACTTACGTATGGCATGATATAGACATAAGAGCTCTGATGGTGATATCTTTACATTGGCATTTAAATTGTCAGAAACTAGTATTGTTACTGTTTATAAGCCTCCAGTGGCCTGACGGTATGATTGTACCAAGTTTTGAACACCCTGTTCTCTATGTGGGGGACTGTAACAGTCAAAATTGCCAATGGGGCTACAACACCGACGATGAGAATGATAGAACGTTTGCTGACTGCGCTAAAAGGAAAAACCTTTTCCTGGTCATTGATGCTATAGATTTAGAAACGTTTTATTCAGCTGGTTAGCGTTGAGGCTACTTAAAAACGTTGTTGTGAACGGTTATTAAGAACAAGGCCATTTAGAAGGAAAGTTATTAAGGCTTCCCCCCCCTCTCAACATAAGCCAGTACTGGTTTCATTGGAGATCCAAATTTACATAATTCGATCTTTTTCAAGGCTAGATTGATTTTTAACAAAGCACGCTGGATGGCCTTTACCACCACTTGATAATAAAGCGGATCATGTTCATACCTCCTGCAATAAGTAGGAACAATTGCGATTGTTTCAGAAGTCTTATCTTGTCCATTGCTAAAGCTTGAATACTGAGATTATACAGAAAGGACTATATTTCAGGATGGAGTAAGGAATCAGAATATATTTACAAAGAATTTAATGCCACCAATATCCCAATACAGCTAAACTTCTGCTGCACTATCTACACAATGTTAGAAGAAAAAAACTGGTTAAAAATTATGAAGACAAACTTTACCCCTAGCAGTATGGTAACTTTCAAGTAGCGTGATAACTTTCAAGGAAACTCTGGACTGGTAAATCTCCAAATCAAAGAGAAGTGCTCCGCCTGAAAGCTTCTAGTATATCCAAACGGATAGCGAACTTATCAAAGTCAGCCCGTAATCCTTCTGACAAATATGTGCTTTACAAGCTGAATGAAATAAAAAAGAGCTAACTGGTACCCCTGTAAACCTCCAGATATTTCATTGGGGAAGAGTTAGTCAAGGTGATTTCCGCTTAAAGAAAGCAGCCGATCATATTGATATCATTCCGGAATTTCTATTGCATTCTGGTACCAAAGTAAAACAATGGCTTCAAACAATGTAAAATAAGATACTAGCTACAGACAATTTGCCAAAAGCATTTAACTGTTCACAAGTATACTTAATATAGGGATAGAATATGGTAGAATAAGGGATATAATTGTGGGGTCTATTCTAAAAATTGGCAAAGATTCCGATCGGGTGGGACGTCCCGGCCCAATTTAACTTCTTAGTTTTTGTTACAAGTTGCTGGAAAAACAGTTATACAATACAATAGAATATCAATAGAATATCACCCATTCATAATTCTAATGTTCCATTTTGACCTATCTACAATCTAAATAAATTCTCCAGTGCGTTTAGTATTCAGTATGTAGACAAGTCTAATTGTCACATAGGTACAATGTTTTTTCAAATCTACAAGTCACTTGTGTCCAATATGTAATCATAACTATTTGTGACCTAGGTATAATGCTCAATAAAGTTTCCATGTGGTTTTAATTCAATATAGTTAGGTCTATATATGACCTAGGTGCAACATTTAATCAAGGCTCCAGTGGGCTTGTATTCAATTCGCAGTCAAGTCTATATGTGACTTTGCTACAATGTTTAATTAAGATTTCAGGTGGTTTGTATTCAATATGTAGTCAAGTCCCCGGATGCAGGTTGTACTTCAGGGTCGGTATGCCCTAGAACTGAGGCTTGGCACGGTAAGGGCTGAGGTAACGCTGGTTCTTGTACTCTAGCAGTACGTCGTGGTGTCCTCACGTAAACTGCTGCAGCACACGTGGTCCTAACCTGCCTCACAAAAGGAGTGCTGGATGTAGTGTGTAAGGGTGCAGTACACCGCAGGGCACTGGAGAGCCACAACTCCCACCCGTCTCCTCTCTGAACAGGAAACTTCTAGGTTCACTAGGCTGTATAGGATGTGGTAAATAGATTGCTGTGGTGGCTTGGAAAGGAGAAAGGTATGCTGACCCGTCAGTACTCATTGGAGCATAGCAGTGTGAATCACTCCTTCACTGGGGAACGCAAACAACCTGAGACAGTAGCTGATCCCTTGGGGCTACGGAATGCCGAATGTTTAACCCCCCTCTGGTGGAGCAGACGACAGGGTGGATATGGCAGGCCTCGACTGGACCAGGGCCTGTCCTGGCCTTTGTGATGAGGCTAGGGGTGAGGCACGTCCCTGATTGATCCGTATTTTATCTCATTGGCGAAAATATTTGAATGATGGGAGGGGATAGATATTAGTGGCTGGCCAAATCCTCCAAGAAGGGCAGCAACCCCCGCATGCATTGATGACACCGCGTAAACCCTGTGGTGGCTGACGGAATACGTTCGACTTCCCTTCTGAGGAATCATTGGAATGATTGTCCTCTTCCTTTGGGGCGAGGGCACATTACGAGGTTGGGAAAACTTCGGGTCTTGAACTGTCTTCTGAGGTGCCGCTGACGGGGCTTGGGAAGGCTTAAGCCGTAGATCTGTCTCTTGACATGCATGATAGGGCCCTTGCAAGGCAAGGGGAAGAGTGGCCATGCACTAATAAGCCTCCTAACCGAACTTGGGCCCAGGAATTCTGAGGATGCAGGTTATTAAACCACCTACTGACGTTGGAGCTGGCGTGGCAGCGTTCCTAATCAATACTACACGACTAGCCTGCCCTCGGGGGTGCAGGCAGTTGGACGAGGCTGGGGAGGCAAAGTACCGATGATCTGTCTCTCGCGAGAACTGCGGACCGCCGTTGTTCATCTGCAGGCGGCTGACCAATGCCGGGTGGGGTGCGTATACAGACCTCCAAATCGGGTAGGCATAGTGGACATGGTGTCGATGTACGAACTAGTATCCAGAAACAACATATGACGAACAGTCTCACCTGTTGACCGTAATACAGGTACTACGGAAGCAAGGGAGCCCAATTATCATCCATCATTATCCAATTATTATCCCAATTATTATCCATGGTTGTCGTACCTCCGCCATTTGATGTATGGACTCGTAGTGGTTGTGGGTTGTTGTCATGGCACTAGTCTAGTCTCCGTCATCAGGTGGGGTGACAAATGAAGCACGACCCTTCCAGGACGCTCAGGGTGAGTGCGATAATATATTTTCCATGTCTAAGACAGCTGGCGTCTGCCTCTGCTTCGAGCTCAGACAAGCAATACCGAACAAACCTCCTAATCCCTTCTGGGTAACGGGGAAGGGCAGGCTTCGGCTTATCTTTTATGGAACCTAAGAACAATGTTTTATAAAGTCCTCAGATGGCTTGTATTCAATATGCAGAAGTTCTATATGTGACCTAGGTAAAATGTAATGACGTCTCCAGCGGGCTTGTATTCAATATGTAGTCAAATATATATAGGACACAGCACAATGTATAATCAAGTCTCCTGGTGGTTTTTATTCAATATTCAGTCAAGTCTATATGAGACTTAAGTACAATGTTCAATCAATAAACATTACAGATGATAATCAATTAAACATTCCAGATTATTGCCAGCGTGGTGGCTCAGTGGCTAAGGCTTCGGACTGAGGAGGGCATGGTCCAAGGTTTGAATCCCCACTGAGCCAAGGGTCGGTACTTCACTCGTTGAATAAAGTTGACGCATACGCCTGTAGCCCCATGTCAACTGGCGAGTGAAGTTTAAAAAAAAGAAATAAAGAAAAGAAATATGGCTTTTTTTCACTATGCAACCAAGTCTACAGGTATTTTGTGGCTAATTTTCAGAAAAATTTCACTTGTGCTGTGTACAAAGTTTAGTCAAACCAATGGTTTGATAACGGTAGCCTACATAACAGTTTATTTATTTCTTCATATTTATTCAAGTGTTCTTATTTAAAAAAAACAGCATTGACTTTAAAGATTGAACCATGAAAGTACTTCTAACAATTAAGTACACGGTAAACAGAATATTAACGTTAGACCTAAATGTACGCGTCTTGCGTTCATGTTGTACGTGTTTGGGTGTGTATAGTGAATGTGTGTCATAAACGTCTGACGTGAGCTTGTGGTTGGATCATTATTGTCGTGCGTGTGTTTTACATTTTGTTATTACATTGGAATAATATATTTAGAAGTTTATGAATCATATGTTTTTTGTTGCTATGGCATATATTGAGTGTGTAAATAAAATAAAGTTGTTTCTTTGAGTTATTGTTGGGATAATTTCCTTATTAAAATATTCCAATGAATTTTAATTACCATGCATTTTCCAATATCTTATGGACCTAGTATTCAATGAGTTTAATTAAATTATTTTTATTTATGAAAAATGTATTTTAGTGGTAATTGAGTATAGCAATGGCTACTATAAATATGTAGCCTCAACTAACAGATAATCATATATCTAATTGGTAATTGATGGAGTTTATTATTTACAAGAACTGGATAAATCACAAGAAGAGGAAAAGAAATATTTATGTACACAAGATGCAAGGCAAGATCAGCCATTGTACATTGTATTACAGATAGACAATTGACCATGTAAAGGCCTGCAAAACAGCGTATTGCAGCTTTCTCTTAAGAAAATTTTTTGATGAAAAAAGTACATTGTCAAAGCTGTACATGAGGAAACAGTTACTCATCACTACATTATAGTACAAGATAGTACAAGATCACTACATTAAATTTGACCGTTAATTAGAGATTTGGCGTTGACTAGAACAAAACTGGAGGAAGATGACACGATATGTCATCTATTACTTCCAATGCCCAAAACACATGACACAGTAATATCATTTATAGAAACATTACTACATCTGTTCTATCACTCGATTTTGTAAATAGCAAATAGTGAATCACCTAAATTGAGTAATTCAGGGGATTTCATTAGTAGGAATTTGAAAGCCAGATGATTATCTTCGTGAGACGTCAACAGAGTAAATGCGAGTTTATATTGTGTACATAACTAATAAATATATTGAATGTGGAAGAAATTATCACTTTAAAAAAGGTTGTACCACTAAATTTAACAACAGTGTTTCAGGAAGAGGAATGCATAATTATGAACAAGGAAACTATTGGAAAAATCAGCCATAAGGCATATGTGGTTGAAGAAGAATCGAATACGAGTAACATTTCTTCCATCGCTTTCTCATATGTCTTAAGTACAGTTAAGAAGGGTTATGTGCATTATATTCTTGACTCAGGAAGTACGAATGATTTTGCATGTACATCAAACTAGAAGTATATGGTGGATATTACAGAAATAGTTCCTATAGAGTTGAAAGTAGTTAACGGAAAAGTATGAAAGCGAAGAAACAGGGTAAACTAGTTCTGTATTGACAAAGCGATAGGGATATTTTCAAGTAAACCACCATTGAAGCTTTAATTGATGAGACCTTGCCACATAATTTACTTTTTGTCCAAAAAGTAATAAAACAGGTTTTGAGTAATTTTTGACGAAGGTCGTGCGCCGAAACAAAGGTAAATTATATTATTTTTACTTGAAACACTCATAATAATCTTTTTTGTTGTAAAGTATGCTATAGGTGAAGACAAGACTAATGTGGGTTTGTCAACAATGCATTTTCCAATAGTTACTTATTGAGAAAATATCATAAAAATCGCTAACCTATTAAACTATGATTCATAGTCATTTTATGTTTTAAGTCTCAACGCGTTGGTATTTTTAGCTCATAATTTTATTATAGGTTATACGAGTGGTATTAATTACAGACTTTTAATGAGGTCATTTTTATAATTAGATACGTGCTTATTTAATATAGCTCAATATTACGATGAGTCATTAAAATGCCTCATTATCTATACTCTCCTGTTTTTTTGCTTATTATCTATTTAAAGAATCGTAAGTAGATTTAGAATATATTGTATGATCTGTTCTCGTATGGATTCGTATTTATTTTAATTTTTTTTTTGCATTAGAAATACTTGCCGTGCATGTGTGTTAATGATAACTCTGTATTACTACGTCACAATAAAAAACATTATATATTCCAGATATAGATGTATATTATTCATATAAAGGATTTCTGCATTTATATTACAATAAATTAAGATGATAATTACAATATGATCAAAATATCTTTCATAATTTAAATGCATGAAAACATTTATACTCATGGTAGATACATTTTTTATCGTTTAGTAAATTATATTATTTATACAGTAATTAACGTATCTTAAGAATACATTTTCAAGGGACTCTATGCATCTTGCAAAAATTTCAACTAATAATTTATTGAAGTAAGTCAGACTAAATGTTAAGACTAGGAACGCAAATTATAAAATTAGAATATAACATGAAATAACCTTTTAAGAAATATTGGCTGCTTCACCAAAGTCAGAGTGTGCGGTTCCTTATTTTGTATCTTGACATAAGAGGTGGGTAAGAGTTTTTTAATTATATAAGATCAATAAGATCTGCAATGCCGTGTACCTCTCCATTACATAGAACCTCCCACGTATGTGTATCAATCGCTAAATAGCTCATATTCTAAAGCGATTGATGTCCCACTTAATAGGGTCATGAGAGCTATTAGTGGCACTCTCATGTCAACTCCACTTCCTTGTCTCCGGATGTTGTGCAATATAGCTCCTCCAGAGATAAGACGTCAAGAGGCACTACTTAATTATTTCCATAAAATCTAGAATACACGATATCCCACGTTAGAATTGTCGCTTAACAATTCGATAACCACCTCTGCTTTCCTGTTGAATCGCTCTCGAAATGGAGTGGGCAGATGTAACTAAAGGAAATAAAAATGGGGATTGTCAGTAGACCAGTCATGTTATTGCGGGAAGTCTATTGAAACGAAGGATTAAAAATGAAAATAGTGTCCCTTGCACTCTTTTACGTAGGAATTAACAAGCATAAATAGAATCAGTGAGGAAGGTCTTAAATGGCTCGATGGACTGGATTTAGTTTAGTGTAAGAAGATCTCTTTATTATTTATAATCATAAATAACTCGTATAAATAAATCTCTTGGATCTTGTTCCAAATATATTACTACTTTTTTTAAGTTAATGAATAGTGACAAAAACACTTTACACCACAATATATACCAGTTAGTTATATAATGCAAGGTATATTGGTTTTATTAATTATAAATACATGACATTTCTGCAAATCACTCCATCCCAGGGTTCTTTTATTAAAGAAAGTATTATTAAAAATAAATCAATATTTCTTACAATTAATTAATAAATGTTTTGAAACATGTTTTATACTGCCAGATACAAATAAATAAGGAATAAGTGCTATGGAGGTACTACTAAAATGCAGTACGTTAGAAAAGAAACACTTTGTTATTAATTGAAAGCCACTTTAATTTGAACATACTGATCTAATTCATATCGTAAACAAATTAACCAGTTCTCAACTAAAGAAATCTAGGATTATCAAAAATAATAACTTTACACCTATATAAAACGATTGACAAAAACTTGCCGTAAAACCTAAAATTGTAAGTAAACATAAATAAAACCTGCATCATGTGAGGACAATTTGCTATGATACACGTTTACATATAATACGTTCAGTTGGTCCAAATATGTCTTCAATAAATCCTCCGGATTGCCAAATGGGATTTCACCCCGACCTCGAGAGACTCTAATTCTATTAAACCTGCAAATTCGTTTAACCTTACTGCCTTAGGTTAGTCTCTTATTGTGTGTACAATCAACAATGCATCACACTTAATGTTTCAAGTTTTGCATGAATGATTGTCTAATTATATGTAAACATTATTCAATTTTAATACTCTCCTGTATTTTTGCTTATTATCTTTTAAAGAATCGTAAGTAGATTTAGAATATATTGTATGAACTATTCTCGTATGGATTCCTAATTTTTTTTGCATTAGAAACACTGGCCATGCAAGTATTTTAATGATAACTCTGTATAACTACGTCACAATAAAAACATTATATATTCCAGTTATAGATGTATATTATTCATATAAAGGATTTCTACATATATATTACAATAACTTAAAATGATAATTACAATATGATCAAAATATCTTTCATAATTTAAATTTGTACAAATTTATGATTATTAAAAGTACATAGTATAAGTTAATTTTTTGCACTTTAAACTGGGTAAAAGAAAATATTAATAAATGTACAAAAAAGCAATTTTTTTTTTTTTGTCGTGGGCAGTATCTCAATAGAGTAGTATTACTTCACATTTACCTAACACAATTGTTAGTGTGGCTGTTGTGTTATCTCATTCCTCTACCTGAATGATTGTTTACAGAGAATAATTATTCAGGTCTTCATACTCAGTAGGTTGTGTACTCGTGCACCTATTCAACTTCAGGTCTTCATACTCAGTAGGTTGTGTATAGGTGCACATATTCAACTTCAGGTCTTCATACTCAGGAGGTTGTGTATGGGTGCTCATATTCAAGTTCAGGTCTTCATACTCAGTAGGTTGTGTATGGGTGCACATATTAAACTTCAGGTCTTCATACTCAGTAGGTTGTGTATGGGTGCACATATTCAACTTCTGGTCTTCATACTCAGTAGGTTGTGTACTCGTGCACGTATTCAACTTCAGGTCTTCATACTCAGTAGGTTGTGTATGGGGGCACATATTCAAATTCAGGTCTTCATACTCAGTAGGTTGTGTATGCATGCACATATTCAACTTCTGGTATTCATACTCAGTAGGTTGTGTACTCGTGCACCTATTCAACTTCAGGTCTTCATACACAGTAGGTTGTGTACGGGTGCACCTATTCAACTTCTGGTCTTCATACTCAGTAGGTTGTGTACGGGTGCACCTATTCAACTTCTGGTCTTCATACTCAGTAGGTTGTGTACGGGTGCACCTATTCAACTTCTGGTCTTCATACTCAGTAGGTTGTGTACGAGTGCACCTATTCAACTTCTGGTCTTCATACTCAGTAGGTTGTGTACAGGTGCACCTATTCAACTTCAGGTCTTCATACTCAGTAGGTTGTGTACGGGTGCACCTATTCAACTTCTGGTCTTCATACTCAGTAGGTTGTGTACGGGTGCACCTATTCAACTTCTGGTCTTCATAGTCAGTAGGTTGTGTACGGGTGCACCTATTCAACTTCAGGTCTTCATACTCAGTAGGTTGTGTACGGGTGCACCTATTCAACTTCTGGTCTTCATACTCAGTAGGTTGTGTACGGGTGCACCTATTTAACTTCTGGTCTTCATACTCAGTAGGTTGTGTACGGGTGCACCTATTCAACTTCTGGTCTTTATACTCAGTAGGTTGTGTACGGGTGCACCTATTCAACTTCTGGTCTTCATACTCAGTAGGTTGTGTACGGGTGCACCTATTTAACTTCTGGTCTTCATACTCAGTAGGTTGTGTACGGGTGCACCTATTTAACTTCTGGTCTTCATACTCAGTAGGTTGTGTACGGGTGCACCTATTCAACTTCTGGTCTTCATACTCAGTAGGTTGTATACGGGTGCACCTATTTAACTTCTGGTCTTCATAGTCAGTAGGTTGTGTACTCGTTCACATATTTAACTTCAGGTCTTCATACTCAGTAGGTTGTGTACGGGTGCACCTATTTAACTTCTGGTCTTCATACTCAGTAGGTTGTGTACGGGTGCACCTATTTAACTTCTGGTCTTCATACTCAGTAGGTTGTGTACGGGTGCACCTATTCAACGTCTGGTCTTCATAGTCAGTAGGTTGTGTACTCGTTCACATATTCAACTTCAGGTCTTCATATTCAGTAGGTTGTGTACGGGTGCACCTATTCAACTTCTGGTCTTCATACTCAGTAGTGTGTGTAGGGTGCACATATGCAACTTCAGGTCTTCATACTTAGTAGGTTGTGTACGGGTGCACCTATTCAACTTCTGGTCTTCATACTCAGTAGGTTGTGTATGGGTGCACCTATTTAACTTCTGGTATTCATATTCAGTAGGTTGTGTAGGGTGCATCTATTCAACTTCTGGTCTTCATACTCAGTAGGTTGTGTATGGGTGCACCTATTCAACTTCTGGTATTCATATTCAGTAGGTTGTGTAGGTTGCATCTATTCCACTTCTGGTCTTCATACTCAGTAGGTTGTGTACGGGTGCACCTATTCAACTTCTGGTCTTCATACTCAGTAGGTTGTGTAGGGTGCACATATTCAACTTCAGGTCTTCATACTTAGTAGGTTGTGTACGGGTGCACTTATTCAACTTCTCGTCTTCATACTCAGTAGGTTGTGTAGGGTGCATCTATTCAACTTCTGGTCTTCATACTCAGTAGGTTGTGTACGGGTGCACCTTTTCAACTTCTGGTCTTTATACTCAGTAGGTTGTGTACGGGTGCACCTATTCAACTTCTGGTCTTCATACTTAATAGGTTGTGTACGGGTGCACCTATTCAACTTCTGGTCTTCATACTCAGTAGGTTGTGATCGGGTGCACCTATTTAACTTCTGGTCTTCATACTCAGTAGGTTGTGTACGGGTGCACCTATTTAACTTCTGGTCTTTATACTCAGTAGGTTGTGTACGGGTGCACCTATTCAACTTCTGGTCTTCATACTCAGTAGGTTGTGTACGGGTGCACCTATTTAACTTCTGGTCTTCATAGTCAGTAGGTTGTGTACTCGTTCACATATTTAACTTCAGGTCTTCATACTCAGTAGGTTGTGTACGGGTGCACCTATTAAACTTCTGGTCTTCATACTCAGTAGGTTGTGTACGGGTGCACCTATTTAACTCCTGGTCTTCATACTCAGTAGGTTGTGTACGGGTGCACCTATTCAACTTCTGGTCTTCATACTCAGTAGGTTGTGTACGGGTGCACCTATTCAACTTCTGGTCTTCATACTCAGTAGGTTGTGTACGGGTGCACCTATTTAACTTCTGGTCTTCATACTCAGTAGGTTGTGTACGGGTGCACCTATTTAACTTCTGGTCTTCATACTCAGTAGGTTATGTACGGGTGCACCTATTCAACTTCTGGTCTTCATACTCAGTAGGTTGTGTACGGGTGCACCTATTCAACTTCTGGTCTTCATACTCAGTAGGTTGTGTACAGGTGCACCTATTCAACTTCAGGTCTTCATACTCAGTAGGTTGTGTACAGGTGCACCTATTCAATTTCTGGTCTTCATAGTCAGTAGGTTGTGTACGGGTGCACCTATTCAACTTCAGGTCTTCATACTCAGTAGGTTGTGTACGGGTGCACCTATTCAACTTCTGGTCTTCATACTCAGTAGGTTGTGTACGGGTGCACCTATTTAACTTCTGGTCTTCATACTCAGTAGGTTGTGTACGGGTGCACCTATTCAACTTCTGGTCTTCATAGTCAGTAGGTTGTGTACGGGTGCACCTATTCAACTTCAGGTCTTCATACTCAGTAGGTTGTGTATGGGTGCACCTATTCAACTTCTGGTCTTCATACTCAGTAGGTTGTGTACGGGTGCACCTATTTAACTTCTGGTCTTCATACTCAGTAGGTTGTGTACGGGTGCACCTATTCAACTTCTGGTCTTCATACTCAATAGGTTGTGTACGGGTGCACCTATTCAACTTCTGGTCTTCATACTCAGTAGGTTGTGTACGGGTGCACCTATTTAACTTCTGGTCTTCATACTCAGTAGGTTGTGTACGGGTTCACCTATTTAACTTCTGGTCTTCATACTCAGTAGGTTGTGTACGGGTGCACCTATTCAACTTCTGGTCTTCATACTCAGTAGGTTGTGTACGGGTGCACCTATTTAACTTCTGGTCTTCATAGTCAGTAGGTTGTGTACTCGTTCACATATTTAACTTCAGGTCTTCATACTCAGTAGGTTGTGTACGGGTGCACCTATTTAACTTCTGGTCTTCATAGTCAGTAGGTTGTGTACGGGTGCACCTATTCAACTTCTGGTCTTCATACTCAGTAGGTTGTGTACGGGTGCACCTATTCAACTTCTGGTCTTCATACTCAGTAGGTTGTGTACGGGTGCACCTATTCAACTTCTGGTCTTCATACTCAGTAGGTTGTATACGGGTGCACCTATTCAACTTCTGGTCTTCATAGTCAGTAGGTTGTGTACTCGTTCACATATTTAACTTCAGGTCTTCATACTCAGTAGGTTGTGTACGGGTGCACCTATTTAACTTCTGGTCTTCATACTCAGTAGGTTGTGTACGGGTGCACCTATTTAACTTCTGGTCTTCATACTCAGTAGGTTGTGTACGGGTGAACCTATTCAACGTCTGGTCTTCATAGTCAGTAGGTTGTGTACTCGTTCACATATTCAACTTCAGGTCTTCATATTCAGTAGGTTGTGTACGGGTGCACCTATTCAACTTCTGGTCTTCATACTCAGTAGTGTGTGTAGGGTGCACATATTCAACTTCAGGTCTTCATACTTAGTAGGTTGTGTAGGGTGCACATATTTAACTTCAGGTCTTCATACTCAGTAGGTTGTGTATAGGTGCACCTATTTAACTTCTGGTATTCATATTCAGTAGGTTGTGTAGGGTGCATCTATTCAACTTCTGGTCTTCATACTCAGTAGGTTGTGTATGGGTGCACCTATTCAACTTCTGGTATTCATATTCAGTAGGTTGTGTAGGTTGCATCTATTCAACTTCTGGTCTTCATACTCAGTAGGTTGTGTACGGGTGCACCTATTCAACTTCTGGTCTTCATACTCAGTAGGTTGTGTAGGGTGCACATATTCAACTTCAGATCTTCATACTCAGTAGGTTGTGTACGGGTGCACTTATTCAACTTCTCGTCTTCATACTCAGTAGGTTGTGTAGGGTGCATCTATTCAACTTCTGGTCTTCATACTCAGTAGGTTGTGTACGGGTGCACCTATTCAACTTCTGGTCTTCATACTCAGTAGGTTGTTTACGGGTGCACCTATTCAACTTCTGGTCTTCATACTCAGTAGGTTGTGTACGGGTGCACCTATTCAACTTCTGGACTTCATACTCAGTAGGTTGTGTACAGGTGCACCTATTCAACTTCAGGTCTTCATACTCAGTAGGTTGTGTACGGGTGCACCTATTCAACTTCTGGTCTTCATACTCAGTAGGTTGTGTACGGGTGCACCTATTCAACTTCTGGTCTTCATACTCAGTAGGTTGTGTACGGGTGCACCTATTCAACTTCAGGTCTTTATACTCAGTAGGTTGTGTACGGGTGCACCTATTCAACTTCTGGTCTTCATACTCAGTAGGTTGTGTACGGGTGCACCTATTTAACTTCTGGTCTTCATACTCAGTAGGTTGTGTACTCGTTCACATATTTAACTTCAGGTCTTCATACTCAGTAGGTTGTGTACGGGTGCACCTATTCAACTTCTGGTCTTCATACTCAGTAGGTTGTGTACGGGTGCACCTATTCAACTTCTGGTCTTCATACTCAGTAGGTTGTGTACGGGTGCACCTATTTAACTTCTGGTCTTCATACTCAGTAGGTTGTGTACGGGTGCACCTATTTAAGTTCTGGTCTTCATACTCAGTAGGTTGTGTACGGGTTTACCTATTCAACTTCTGGTCTTCATACTCAGTAGGTTGTGTACGGGTGCACCTATTCAACTTCTGGTCTTCATACTCAGTAGGTTGTGTACAGGTGCACCTATTCAACTTCAGGTCTTCATACTCAGTAGGTTGTGTACGGGTGCACCTATTCAACTTCTGGTCTTCATACTCAGTAGGTTGTGTACGGGTGCACCTATTCAACTTCTGGTCTTCATAGTCAGTAGGTTGTGTACGGGTGCACCTATTCAACTTCAGGTCTTTATACTCAGTAGGTTGTGTACGGGTGCACCTATTCAACTTCTGGTCTTCATACTCAGTAGGTTGTGTACGGGTGCACCTATTTAACTTCTGGTCTTCATACTCAGTAGGTTGTGTACGGGTGCACCTTTTCAACTTCTGGTCTTTATACTCAGTAGGTTGTGTACGGGTGCACCTATTCAACTTCTGGTCTTCATACTTAATAGGTTGTGTACGGGTGCACCTATTCAACTTCTGGTCTTCATACTCAGTAGGTTGTGATCGGGTGCACCTATTTAACTTCTGGTCTTCATACTCAGTAGGTTGTGTACGGGTGCACCTATTTAACTTCTGGTCTTTATACTCAGTAGGTTGTGTACGGGTGCACCTATTCAACTTCTGGTCTTCATACTCAGTAGGTTGTGTACGGGTGCACCTATTTAACTTCTGGTCTTCATAGTCAGTAGGTTGTGTACTCGTTCACATATTTAACTTCAGGTCTTCATACTCAGTAGGTTGTGTACGGGTGCACCTATTAAACTTCTGGTCTTCATACTCAGTAGGTTGTGTACGGGTGCACCTATTTAACTCCTGGTCTTCATACTCAGTAGGTTGTGTACGGGTGCACCTATTCAACTTCTGGTCTTCATACTCAGTAGGTTGTGTACGGGTGCACCTATTCAACTTCTGGTCTTCATACTCAGTAGGTTGTGTACGGGTGCACCTATTTAACTTCTGGTCTTCATACTCAGTAGGTTGTGTACGGGTGCACCTATTTAACTTCTGGTCTTCATACTCAGTAGGTTGTGTACGGGTGCACCTATTCAACTTCTGGTCTTCATACTCAGTAGGTTGTGTTCGGGTGCACCTATTCAACTTCTGGTCTTCATACTCAGTAGGTTGTGTACAGGTGCACCTATTCAACTTCAGGTCTTCATACTCAGTAGGTTGTGTACAGGTGCACCTATTCAATTTCTGGTCTTCATAGTCAGTAGGTTGTGTACGGGTGCACCTATTCAACTTCAGGTCTTCATACTCAGTAGGTTGTGTACGGGTGCACCTATTCAACTTCTGGTCTTCATACTCAGTAGGTTGTGTACGGGTGCACCTATTTAACTTCTGGTCTTCATACTCAGTAGGTTGTGTACGGGTGCACCTATTCAACTTCTGGTCTTCATAGTCAGTAGGTTGTGTACGGGTGCACCTATTCAACTTCAGGTCTTCATACTCAGTAGGTTGTGTATGGGTGCACCTATTCAACTTCTGGTCTTCATACTCAGTAGGTTGTGTACGGGTGCACCTATTTAACTTCTGGTCTTCATACTCAGTAGGTTGTGTACGGGTGCACCTATTCAACTTCTGGTCTTCATACTCAATAGGTTGTGTACGGGTGCACCTATTCAACTTCTGGTCTTCATACTCAGTAGGTTGTGTACGGGTGCACCTATTTAACTTCTGGTCTTCATACTCAGTAGGTTGTGTACGGGTTCACCTATTTAACTTCTGGTCTTCATACTCAGTAGGTTGTGTACGGGTGCACCTATTCAACTTCTGGTCTTCATACTCAGTAGGTTGTGTACGGGTGCACCTATTTAACTTCTGGTCTTCATAGTCAGTAGGTTGTGTACTCGTTCACATATTTAACTTCAGGTCTTCATACTCAGTAGGTTGTGTACGGGTGCACCTATTTAACTTCTGGTCTTCATAGTCAGTAGGTTGTGTACGGGTGCACCTATTCAACTTCTGGTCTTCATACTCAGTAGGTTGTGTACGGGTGCACCTATTCAACTTCTGGTCTTCATACTCAGTAGGTTGTGTACGGGTGCACCTATTCAACTTCTGGTCTTCATACTCAGTAGGTTGTGTACGGGTGCACCTATTCAACTTTAGTTAAAAAAAAAAGCATTTTACGTATTAACTCATGGACTTCAAAACAAATTTTGTTTGTTAACTTTTAAATCTAAAACAGAATATCTGAAATAAAGTGTCCCACTCCCTAAGCCAGTTAATCTTTTCTGGGAAAACACTCACAATTTTCTGATCACAATGTTTAGAAATTATTTTAATATAGTTCCAAACAAAAGGTTTACAATATTTGTCCAGTCTTAAAAACGTTACATTTACTATCTTAGAAAAAAAACAAGACCTGATTTAGTGTTAGGTTGGTTTTTTTCCAATACAGTTAAACCTTTTCGTAGAAACTTAAGTGTTGAAAAGGGAAAAGAAAAGCTTGGCAAGCTGGTTTAAACACTTTTCAGATAAAGAAACTTTATGGGTATAAATAAGGAAATTGTGTTATGCTCTTGACACTATGAATATTAATTGCAGGACTTGACAAATAAATGTTATTAAAGAGCTATTTAACATTAGCTGTCACGTATGCAACTATACTATAGATGGGTCTCCAGAGTGTCAGGGTACGATGATCTGCTTTACATTGGCTTTGTTTAGGTGTAATTGGGTTTAACTTCATCATACTTCACATAAAGACTACATTGAGGATATTCATTTCTTTAGTTGGCTATCACATGTTTCCTTCGAGCAACATCCTAAAACAGTAGTAATTAAAAAAAGTTTGTTGATTACTACTAATAGAGATGCCATATAGAAATGGAACACTAGTGGGGGGGTGTTCACAGAGCTATTGTTTCTGAGGTGTAATGGCTAATACATAAGTTTTATCTCACTCTTATAAAAATACGTAATCATCAATTAAATATGACACGACACATTTATCAATCCTTTAAACATTATAATTTAGTCATTAAATCAAACAACAATTAAGAGGAGTTGGAGGTCATCCACGACATGCAGGATAATGAAATATGCATTATATCAGTCGAATATAATAACTCGTTTGGGATTTATTGCTAAATAGGTTAATGTATATTTTTAAACTAATAAAATACTGTTTACTTGTTTTTTTAGAACCAAAGACGAAAAAGAGAACTTCGATTGACAGCCTACATTTAAAAATGTCACATAACCTAAGTTATAGTTGTTCTATGTATAGAACAACTATAACTTAACAACTATAACAACTAAGCTCTAACTACAGCAGAACGAAATGTAGTCGTATAGAAAATAGAATCAATATTATGTAAAACTGTCAAGTCATTTATATTCAATGAAGGGAATATTGCCTATCCCAATGTGATCATATATAAACAATGTAATATTGTTTTCTGCTTTAGTTTGATAAGTTAGAAATCAAAATTACCACAACATAACAATATTATGACTGGAAAACCCCACAATATGCTTTAAATTACAACTTAAAAGTAAAAAAAATATAGCAACACATTAGACTTACCCAATAGGCTAAGTGAGCTGGATACTGTTAGGTAGTAATAACTGTCGATTTGATTCTCTCTTATATTTAACTATTTTTACTTATTTCAAAATCATAAATTCCTAGTTACACCTTTTGTAATATTTTGGAGTACATTTTTACGTCTGAACAGGTGTAAAAAAGTCAATTATTTATTAATATATTACAGTTCATCCGTAGAAAATAAAAAACTTAACGTATTAGGTATTTATTAATCTATAAATGTGTAGTTATTAGTCGTAAACATATTCTGAGCACAATAAGTTGGTGATGTTCTGTACTCTGTAAAACTAAGGAAAACCCCTTCTTGTGTTACTTTAATAGGCTACTAGAGAACCACAAATTCATTGACATTCAATATTAATAGAAACTATGAATTTATATGATTTATTTGTTTATCATGTCGAAAAGTATCACTGAAATATAAATATTTCAGCATTGTTTCCACAATTAATTGTGTACACCCTTGATGAAGCACACTAGCAAGCAACCTTGATCACCTCCTCCTACTAAAGTATCTTGCTGCATGTAATAAATCCAATAAATATGAAGGTGAATGGTTAAGCTCGTTGTATTATAAACATAAGATCTAACATCACCCCACCCCACCCCACGAGGATACTAAAGGTGTGTGATAGTGATATTCCTCTCAGTATTCGTATAATTTCCTTATATAGCAAAGAGAGCATGACATGCGGTTTCATAATGGTCCAGTTCATATTGGGAACAAACTATTATCTCTATTTATACTGTATATAATTACAGCAGTTACTACGGGCTCATAAAATGGTCATTTGTTTGATAATTACAAACTGATCTGACATGTTTGGGACTATTTTTTTTTTTCTTTGGCGCACTAGAAAATTACTAGTTTAGTTTAAGTTCATTTTGACATTGTATCTGAGATTATATTCAAAAATATTGTTTTGAGTTTTTATTCAGACTACTGTATTCAGTATTTGTTTAGAAGGGAAGTACATTCAATTTGTGTTTTTGTAAATTTCTTTAGCTAAAGGAAAAAGAAAAAAAAACAATGGCACATTTCTAATTAGTTAATATTTAGTACAATATACTCCCAAAAATATTAAGCAATTCAGTGAAAACTAAGTTATAAATAAATCGTAAAGTGGTATAAATCGTAAGTTATAAATTAATGTGAAGTGGTAAAGCAACGTATATAGTTGTGCCTGATCCAACGAATATCTGGAATAACATACCTATACATATACTTAAGATTGATACAATCCCCTTACCAAATTAAATATCTTTCCCGAGGTACTAATACTAATAATAATACATTGGTCGGTAGCGGAGTTGGTTCAATCCCAGCTTCATGTGCTAACAGTTCTCAGTTCGATCCCAATCAGAGTCAATACATTTTGAGAAGGATCAGCTGGTAACCACCGGCTGTTCATTTGTCATTGGGCTATTAATTAATGACACTTTCTAAGCAATAGTCGGCCTCAGTTTGTAACAATGACTACATTCACTCATCTACACTCATCACACTCATTCGAAATCCATATTCGCCCATATCGTGACGATCGGCGTCTTATGAATAAATAAATAAAAAAAAATAAATAAAAAAAAATACCATTTTACCTATTTTGAAAAAGAACATCTGATAACCACCAGCTTTTGATACGTCATTGGGCTATTATTTAACGACAATTTTTATTTTGTCTATTTCTAAAGTAGTCGGCCTTATTTTGTAGCAAAGACAACACTCGCTTATCTACTCCCACCAAACTCATTTGTAATCCACATTCACCCATATTTTGATAATTGCCGTGTTATGAATAAATAAATATGCATTCAAGCATTTTCGGTGATTTTAATTAAATAAACAACTAGTTTTTTACTTATTTTAAATTAAATGAGTGTTCTACTTGTTTTTCTATTGTAATTTATGCTTTTATTTTACAAAAAAATTTACAAATTTTATTTCAGAGTGTTGCTTGAATTACTTGTACTGTAATGAAGTATTTAGTCTAAACAAGGCCTTTTTATAATTAACTCTCCAGTTTACACAAACCGAAGGATTTTGGATAAGCCCTATCTAGTTAGTAAAGTACCAGCCATAAGATCATTTGGGGATTAGGAAGTCTGAGGATAAGTTCATTTTAGGATCTTGCATTTAATGTCTGAAGATCTAGCCACTAATCCACTACGTCGGGTTTCATTGCCTTCCTTAACTACATCTACAATCATCTATTAACAACAAATATAAAGTCCTTAAACTTTCAGAGAATGAGATATATATGTACCATTTTAAATGATTGTTTCATTAATATAACCCTAATAACATTGTAGTGTTTTCAATATTTACTTGTAGTCCTGTTTTGCAGTTATTTTTATTATTACATTTTAACTTTATTATAAATTACTCATAGTAATTTACGTATGTTTCAACTTAAAATGTTGAACAACAACTACTAAAAACTTAATAGTTTGAGAATGTATATTTTGGGAATAATAGTAAATATTCGTTATTTTGAAACCGACCAACAACCTCGAAATTCTATGTGCCAGTTTACTGTATCTATCTCATAGCCGATGTAATGAAGTAAAGTTTGGGGTGATTATGTATATTCTCATGATAGAAGACGTTAACAAAGAAAAACCCTAATTATGGTGAAACTGTAAAATTTACAAATAAAAAAGCAATGTTGAATCCATTGATGCCATTGGTCATATTTATAGGAGCAAGAGATATAAAATGTCTCGTACACTTTATAAAAAGAACTCTTCAATACTTTGACTATAAAAACAATTAAATTTTATAATCTAAGATAAAATGTTCCTGCTATTATCAAGAAGTTAATATTTTATGTATTTTATTTATTGAACTCACAAAATTTATATTGTTTATTGACTTTTAATTTCAGTCTTACATATTAAGGAAGGTGATAATAAATGTTTAATGTAAATATATGCAAAATTGTATATGTATATATCCAACAGGAATAGACAAATTTAAGATAACTTTCATAAAAAAACCTACTACCCTCCGGTAGTAAATGTAGAATCTCGTTCTGACAGGAAGCACTCTCCACCGGAAGCCTCTTGGGCTGTACTTTACAGCTTTGATAATTGTGATCTGCGCAGATATACTTTAACTTTATGACCTAGCTAGCCATTCCATCTTGCATTTATGAAGACTCTTTAGTTAAATTAATTGTATTAGCTGATTTATAATATCTTATTGACACAGTAAAAACAAACACTTAAATGTTGATATGATTTTATATTGTGCTGTTTAATATTGTATATATATATATATATGTTCTAATGTATCACATAAGTGGTTCATGTGACCTGTGTTACAGCTAAACGTCTGAACACTTTTGTTCACAATTACATAACATTAATAACATTCTCATTTGTTACTATCCAGTTGCAGATATATAGTTTTATTGATTTTATTAATGCCTTCTAATGCTCCTATGAACAGGCTATGTTTGTATTACTATGAGTTTAGGAATATTTTATTTTAAATCAGTTTATTCTCCTAAGTACCAACGTTTAACAGTCTAGAATAATCTTTAAGTCTACTTTCAGAGGGCACAAATTAGGACAATTGAGTCTGAATCAGTGGAAAATCGGGATTTTCGCCATGTACGAGTACTATCAGCAGATCATGGTAATATTCATATGTGTTATGAAATATTCCCATTGGAGTTAGTTTATTCTCCTAGTTAACATAGTTAACATATTGTCTAGACATTTCTCTAAGTCTACGGTTATGGGGCGCAAATTAGGGCAATTTTGTCTGAATTAGTGGAATATTGGGTCTCTCACCAAGTTTAGTCATGTTCAATGGACAGGCTTTGGCTTTTTAAATAATGTTTTAAAAGTTTTCCATTAAGATAAATTTTATTTTATAAATAAATAAATGTATTAGTCTAGAATAATATGTGTCTACTTTTAGATGGCACAAAATATAGAATTTGTGTCTGAATCAGTGGTTTTCACCATGTTCACATGTTTTTCATATATCTTTGAAAACCAATGCGTACTTCCCATGGCGTAGTACCAGCCAATTTCGTTTGCCAAATATATAGAAAATACATGTTTTTATTGATAGAATGGGTTGTTCTTTAGCAAACAATCAATTACTGTCTATATTCCTGGATAGATTCCAACGGTCAACACATTTTATAGAAAATCTTGGCCTTCAGTAACTAAATAGTTACGTAACAAACTTATACAGAAATAGTCATTTATTTCAATCCAACAATTCAATGAATAGTCTACAGGAGGAATAAACTGTAAACAAGGCCTACACTTTCTCCCTTGTAACATAAGTAATAGAGAGTAAATTATGTACTTTTTTACAGTAATAATAGGAATATTATTACCACATAAACAATTAATCATTTGTCACCAAGAGATGCTATGACTTCATAGTTTACGACAAAAATTGCCAAATCTAAAAAAAAATGCTTTAATCAAATATTTATTACATATATTGTTTGATGGGAACATTTCTACTCATCCGAAAGACCACAGAAAGAGTCTCTTATCCTGCGTTCATTACGTCTAAACTTATTATCAAATAAAGAAAATGTGTGCTATGTATAATATAATTATCTTTTACATATTACAGTGAAAATTATGTCAATTAAAAGGGCATAATCTATAATAATAATGTAATCGTCCTCTTTCGTACGTTTTGTTAATGTAATGTTCTTAGTGAGTCCGAGACCGATTGTTATGAAGGAATTAAATAGCCGAGAACTTGATTAAATGCAATTGTCATTTTTTTAGTACCTTATAGTAAAGCTAGTATTATATAATTGACCCACATTTATTTATTGTTTCCCTTTAGGAGAGACATGTAAACTAAACTCATATCATGTATGTATTTGTCTTAAGACTCCTTTTATTCAATGAGTGTTCTTTCTTCGTTCATCCGTTCATTGTATGGATATTATTTATTTGCGTTGATGAAATTGTTGATTTATAACTTCATTTGGAAATTAAGTAGGGATAAAAAATATCCAGGTTGATTTGTTGTAAGGAATTGTCAATCTTCTTCTGTAATTATGAGCTACAAATGTTTTAAGTAAATTTGTATATAATTTTATTGCAACAGGATTTAGATTGTTGATTCAACTCAGTATTTTGGTAAGTTATTATTTACAATATATTGCTCTCACTTATATAATTAAGACAACTTCTCAAATTATTACCATAGTTGATCAAAAACTAACATTGAGAATAACATGCAAATATAAAACTAGCTGGTTTTAAATTAGAAACTATGTTAATACTCAATGAGTTTTGCTTCTCTAGAGCAAATGTTTCCAGTAACTTGACAACCGAAATTAGGATTTAAGTTATTAAACTGTAAATAGAAATGTTTGGATACACTAAAGAGAAAAATGTATGAAGTGTATATTAGGACGTTCTTTAAATTTATATTACTCTCTTGTGTTCTTACTTTAAAAAGAATAAAGCTACGATCAGAAGTAATTTTATATTATACAAAAAGAAGGAATACGTCATCAATTCCGCCGATTGTAGTATTATCCTCTTACCCCGCCATATTGAGACTGTGTTTTCTTCACATGTTAGAACTGGAGTCGCCGATCAATACTATAGCGACCCATTATCCATATTGAGACTGTGTTTTCTTCACATGTTAGAACTGGAGTCGCCGATCAATACTATAGCGACCCATTATCCATATTGAGACTGTGTTTCTTCACATGTTAGAACTGGAGTCGCCGATCAATACTATAGCGACCCATTATCAATATTGAGACTGTGTTTTCTTCACATGTTAGAACTGGAGTCGCCGATCAATACTATAGCGACCCATTATCCATATTGAGACTGTGTTTTCTTCACATGTTAGAACTGGAGTCGCCGATTAATACTATAGCGACCCATTATCAATATTGAGACTGTGTTTTCTTCACATGTTAGAACTGGAGTCGCCGATCAATACTATAGCGACCCATTATCCATATTGAGACAGTGTTTTCTTCACATGTTAGAACTGGAGTCGCTGATCAATACTATAGCGACCCATTATCAATATTGAGACTGTGTTTTCTTCACATGTTAGAACTGGAGTCGCCGATCAATACTATAGCGACCCATTATCCATATTGAGACTGTGTTTTCTTCACATGTTAGAACTGGAGTCGCCGATCAATACTATAGCGACCCATTATCAATATTGAGACTGTGTTTTCTTCACATGTTAGAACTGGAGTCACCGATCAATACTATAGCGACCCATTATCCATATTGAGACTGTGTTTTCTTCACATGTTAGAACTGGAGTCGCCGATCAATACTATAGCGACCCATTATCAATATTGAGACTGTGTTTTCTTCACATGTTAGAACTGGAGTCGCCGATCAATACTATAGCGACCCATTATCCATATTGAGACTGTGTTTTCTTCACATGTTAGAACTAGAGTCGCCGATCAATACTATAGCGACCCATTATCAATATTGAGACTGTGTTTTCTTCACATGTTAGAACTGGAGTCACCGATCAATACTATAGCGACCCATTATCCATATTGAGACTGTGTTTTCTTCACATGTTAGAACTGGAGTCGCCGATCAATACTATAGCGACCCATTATCAATATTGAGACTGTGTTTTCTTCACATGTTAGAACTGTAGTCGCCGATCAATACTATAGCGACCCATTATCAATATTGAGACTGTGTTTTCTTCACATGTTAGAACTGGAGTCGCCGATCAATACTATAGCGACCCATTATCCATATTGCGACTGTGTTTTCTTCACATGTTAGAACTGGAGTCGCCGATCAATACTATAGCGACCCATTATCCATATTGAGACTGTGTTTTCTTCACATGTTAGAACTACAGTCGCCGATCAATACTATAGCGACCCATTATCCATATTGAGACTGTGTTTTCTTCACATGTTAGAACTGGAGTCACCGATCAATACTATAGCGACCCAATATCCATATTGAGACTGTGTTTTCTTCACATGTTAGAACTGGAGTCGCCGATCAATATTATAGCGACCCATTATCCATATTTAGACTGTGTTTTCTTCACATGTTAGAACTGGAGTCACCGATCAATACTATAGCGACCCATTATCCATATTGAGACTGTGTTTTCTTCACATGTTAGAACTGGAGTCGCCGATCAATACTATAGCGACCCATTATCCATATTGAGACTGTGTTTTCTTCACATGTTAGAACTGGAGTCAGCCGATCAATACTATAGCGACCCATTATCCATATTGAGACTGTGTTTTCTTCACATGTTAGAACTGGAGTCGCCGATCAATACTATAGCGACCCATTATCCATATTGAGACTGTGTTTTCTTCACATGTTAGAACTGGAGTCGCCGATCAATACTATAGCGACCCATTATCCATATTGAGACTGTGTTTTCTTCACATGTTAGAACTGGAGTCGCCTGATCAATACTATAGCGACCCATTATCCATATTGAGACTGTGTTTTCTTCACATGTTAGAACTGGAGTCACCGATCAATACTATAGCGACCCATTATCCATATTGAGACTGTGTTTTCTTCACATGTTAGAACTGGAGTCGCCGATCAATACTATAGCGACCCATTATCCATATTGAGACTGTGTTTTCTTCACATGTTAGAACTGGAGTCGCCGATCAATACTATAGCGACCCATTATCCATATTGAGACTGTGTTTTCTTCACATGTTAGAACTGGAGTCGCCGATCAATACTATAGCGACCCATTATCCATATTGAGACTGTGTTTTCTTCACATGTTAGAACTGGAGTCACCGATCAATACTATAGCGACCCATTATCCATATTGAGACTGTGTTTTCTTCACATGTTAGAACTGGAGTCGCCGATCAATACTATAGCGACCCATTATCCATATTGAGACTGTGTTTTCTTCACATGTTAGAACTGGAGTCGCCGATCAATACTATAGCGACCCATTATCCATATTGAGACTGTGTTTTCTTCACATGTTAGAACTGGAGTCGCCGATCAATACTATAGCGACCCATTATCCATATTGAGACTGTGTTTTCTTCACATGTTAGAACTGGAGTCGCCGATCAATACTATAGCGACCCATTATCCATATTGAGACTGTGTTTTCTTCACATGTTAGAACTGGAGTCGCCGATCAATACTATAGCGACCCATTATCCATATTGAGACTGTGTTTTCTTCACATGTTAGAACTGGAGTCGCCGATCAATACTATAGCGACCCATTATCCATATTGAGACTGTGTTTTCTTCACATGTTAGAACTGGAGTCGCCGATCAATACTATAGCGACCCATTATCCATATTGAGACTGTGTTTTCTTCACATGTTAGAACTGGAGTCGCCGATCAATACTATAGCGACCCATTATCCATATTGAGACTGTGTTTTCTTCACATGTTAGAACTGGAGTCGCCGATCAATACTATAGCGACCCATTATCCATATTGAGACTGTGTTTTCTTCACATGTTAGAACTGGAGTCGCCGATCAATACTATAGCGACCCATTATCCATATTGAGACTGTGTTTTCTTCACATGTTAGAACTGGAGTCGCCGATCAATACTATAGCGACCCATTATCCATATTGAGACTGGTGTTTTCTTCACATGTTAGAACTGGAGTCGCCGATCAATACTATAGCGACCCATTATCCATATTGAGACTGTGTTTTCTTCACATGTTAGAACTGGAGTCGCCGATCAATACTATAGCGACCCATTATCCATATTGAGACTGTGTTTTCTTCACATGTTAGAACTGGAGTCGCCCGATCAATACTATAGCGACCCATTATCCATATTGAGACTGTGTTATCACATGTTAGAACTGGAGTCGCGGATCAATACTTATAGCGACCCATTATCCATATTGAGACTGTGTTTTCTTCACATGTTAGAACTGGAGTCGCCGATCAATACTATAGCGACCCATTATCCATAATGAGGACTGTGTTTTCTTCTACATGTTAGAACTGGAGACGCCGATCAATACTATAGCGACCCATTATCCATACTGAGACCTGTGTTTTCTTCACATGTTAGAACTGGAGTCCGCCGGTCAATACTATAGCGAACCCATTATCCATATTGAGACTGTGGTTTTCCTCACATGTTAGAACTGGAGTCGCCGATCAATACTATAGCGACCCATTATCCATATTGAGACTGTGTTTTCTTCACATGTTAGAACTGGAGTCGCCGATCAATACTATAGCGACCCATTATCCATATTGAGACTGTGTTTTCTTCACATGTTAGAACTGGAGTCGCCGATCAATACTATAGCGACCCATTATCCATATTGAGACTGTGTTTTCTTCACATGTTAGAACTGGAGTCGCCGATCAATACTATAGCGACCCATTATCCATATTGAGACTGTGTTTTCTTCACATGTTAGAACTGGAGTCGCCGATCAATACTATAGCGACCCATTATCCATATTGAGACTGTGTTTTCTTCACATGTTAGAACTGGAGTCGCCGATCAATACTATAGCGACCCATTATCCATATTGAGACTGTGTTTTCTTCACATGTTAGAACTGGAGTCGCCGATCAATACTATAGCGACCCATTATCCATATTGAGACTGTGTTTTCTTCACATGTTAGAACTGGAGTCGCCGATCAATACTATAGCGACCCATTATCCATATTGAGACTGTGTTTTCTTCACATGTTAGAACTGGAGTCGCCGATCAATACTATAGCGACCCATTATCCATATTGAGACTGTGTTTTCTTCACATGTTAGAACTGGAGTCGCCGATCAATACTATAGCGACCCATTATCCATATTGAGACTGTGTTTTCTTCACATGTTAGAACTGGAGTCACCGATCAATACTATAGCGACCCATTATCCATATTGAGACTGTGTTTTCTTCACATGTTAGAACTGGAGTCGCCGATCAATACTATAGCGACCCATTATCCATATTGAGACTGTGTTTTCTTCACATGTTAGAACTGGAGTCGCCGATCAATACTATAGCGACCCATTATCCATATTGAGACTGTGTTTTCTTCACATGTTAGAACTGGAGTCGCCGATCAATACTATAGCGACCCATTATCCATATTGAGACTGTGTTTTCTTCACATGTTAGAACTGGAGTCGCCGATCAATACTATAGCGACCCATTATCCATATTGAGACTGTGTTTTCTTCACATGTTAGAACTGGAGTCGCCGATCAATACTATAGCGACCCATTATCCATATTGAGACTGTGTTTTCTTCACATGTTAGAACTGGAGTCGCCGATCAATACTATAGCGACCCATTATCCATATTGAGACTGTGTTTTCTTCACATGTTAGAACTGGAGTCGCCGATCAATACTATAGCGACCCATTATCCATATTGAGACTGTGTTTTCTTCACATGTTAGAACTGGAGTCGCCGATCAATACTATAGCGACCCATTATCCATATTGAGACTGTGTTTTCTTCACATGTTAGAACTGGAGTCACCGATCAATACTATAGCGACCCATTATCCATATTGAGACTGTGTTTTCTTCACATGTTAGAACTGGAGTCACCGATCAATACTATAGCGACCCATTATCCATATTGAGACTGTGTTTTCTTCACATGTTAGAACTGGAGTCACCGATCAATACTATAGCGACCCATTATCCATATTGAGACTGTGTTTTCTTCACATGTTAGAACTGTAGTCGCCGATCAATACTATAGCGACCCATTATCAATATTGAGACTGTGTTTTCTTCACATGTTAGAACTGGAGTCGCCGATCAATACTATAGCGACCCATTATCCATTTGTGTTTACTAATAAGTAAGTGTTTATGTTTAATATCGTTTGTATAAAACTATATGACTTCTACGTTTTTATTTTCTTAGTAAGAAACAAAATATACTTTTTTAATCGATCAATATTACTCTTAGTGAAGGACTTTTACTTAAAAAATCTTTAGTGGTAAGAAACAGTATTACAACTGTAGTAATTCAAAATTTCCAATTTTTCCAGAAATAAATGTGTTAAAATTAAATTATTTGTAGTTATAAAGGTAACAAATGCTTCATTATTTCATTAGTTATTTACTGTCATATTTATACAATAATGAATTAGTATATCGATTTTGAAAGAGTATGGATTAGCATATTTACCTTTCTTTTGACATTAACAGGGGTTTTTTAGCAAGAGACGAACTCTTTTTTACCTTTACTCGGCCAACGGGCTCTCCCATCATTTTCTTTTCATCTTAATTGCCCATCAAATGTAGATGTATTATTGATTGTTACCAGCTGAAAAATGTTCGTGAAAGATTTTTTGTTGACTTCATACTATTGACATATTGATATTATGTAGATGCTGGATTATTTTGTTTAGTGTTTCAAGGCTGAACACAATATTTACAGAGGGAGCTGACGTATAGAGATTTTGTGGACACCTTTTTTAACATAGCCTTTCATTCATGCATAGTGAACAATTATTTTCTGTTTCATTTGATTTAGAATAAAGAAAAACGCTTAATATTTTAAACTATAGGTACATAAATCGTTCAGGAAATTGTGTTATATAATTTTATAAGTAACTTGTAGATGTTCATATACTTTTGTATGCTAACTAACAACCACCATTCAAGGTAAACTGAAATCAGGCTGGAAAACATAAATCCACCAACCCCCATACCCCCAGCCCCAGGCCTCAGGTGATGGGTAGCCCCATGCAAGGGTCAGGTTCAGACAAGGCATAGCCTCAGACAAGGGGTCTCCTATGACATGGGTAAGCCTCAGATAATGGATAGATTCAGACTAGGGGTAACCCCAGGCAAGACCTATCCCCTGAAAAGGGTTAACCTCAGACAAGGGGTTATCCATGACATGGGTAAGCCACAGATAATGGATAGATTCAGACCAGGGATAACCCCAGGCAAAATTTATCTCCTGACAAGGGGTATTCCATCACATAGATAAGCCACAGATAATGGATAGATTCACACCAGGGGTAAACCCAGGCAAAATTTATCTCCTGACAAGGGTTAGCCTCAGACAAGGGGTATTACATCACATAGGTAAGCCACAGATAATGGATAGATTCAGACCAGGGATAACCCTAGGAAAGATTTATCTCCTGACAAGGGCTAGCCTCAGACAAGAGGTATTCCATGACATGGGTAATCCACAGATAAAGTTTAGATTCAGACCAGGGGTAACCCCAGGCAAGATTTATTCCTTGACAAGGGTTAGCCTCAGACAAGGGGTATTCCATGACAGAAGTAAGCCACAGATAATAGATAGATTCATAGCAGGGGTAATCCCAGGCAAGATTTATCCCCTGACATGGGTTAGCCTCAGACAAGGGGTATTCCATGATATGGGTAAGCCACAGATAATGGATATATTCAGACCAGGGATAACCCTAGGCAAGATTTTTATCCATTGACAAGGGTTAGCCTCAGACAAGGGGTATTCCATGACATACGTAAGCAACAGATAATGGATAGATTCATACCAGGGGTAACCCCAGGCAAGATTTATCCCCTGACAAAGGCTAGCCTCAGACAAGGGCGATTCCATGACATGGATAAGCCACAGATAATGGATAGTTTCAGACCAGGGATAACCCTAGGCAAGATTTATCTCCTGAAAAGGGCTAGCCTCAGACAAAAGGTACTCCATGACATGGGTAATCCACAGATAAAGGATAGATTCAGACCAGAGGTAACCGCAGGCAAGATTTGTCCCTGAACAAGGGCTAGCCTCAGACAAGGGGTATTCCATGACAGAAGTAAGCCACAGATAATGGATAGATTCATAGCAGGGGTAACCCTAGGAAAGATTTATCCCATGACATGGGTTAGCCTCAGACAAGGGGTATTCCATGATATGGGTAAGCCACAGATAATGGATAGATTCATACTAGGGGCAACACCAGGCAAGATTTATCCCCTGACATGGGTTAGCCTCAGACAAGAGGTATTACATGACATGGGTTAGCCTCAGACAAGGGGTATTCCATGATATGGGTAAGCCACAGATAATGGATAGATTCATACTAGGGGCACACCAGGCAAGATTTATCCCCTGACATGGGTTAGCCTCAGACAAGAGGTATTACATGACATGGGTTATCCTCAGACAAGTAGGTAAATGTTGTTCTTACACACCTAAAACAAAATAACAAAGTATCGTACAAAGTAAACGTGACTAGACATGTTTTACATACAAAGTAAACGTGACTAGACATGTTTTACATACAAAGTAAACGTGACTAGACATGTTTTACATACAAAGTAAACGTGACTAGACATGTTTTACATACAAAGTAAACGTGACTAGACATGTTTTACATACAAAGTAAACGTGACTAGACATGTTTTACATACAAAGTAAACGTGACTAGACATGTTTTACATACAAAGTAAACGTGACTAGACATGTTTTACATACAAAGTAAACGTGACTAGACATGTTTTACATACAAAGTAAACGTGACTAGACATGTTTTACATACGCAGTAATGTAAACATGTTACCAAACAATGGAATATTGATTTTACATAAAGGGTAGATAAATTTACCCTTTATCAACATTTTATATAACAAATATAGACATTTAAATAATTTTATTTTAAGTCTTGATACTTTCAATGTTATTGTTGTATTTTCATGATGAAATATTACTCAAAAGAAACTTGTAAAGTATTATAAATTTTGTTGTGCGTTTGTTTTAAGAAACAATAAATATTATTTATAATTTATGTAATAATAAAAATAAATATAAATATAATATACTGATACAAGTATGAAACAGAATTGCAGACGTTGTCGTAAAAAGTATATAAAGGGGTTGGAGAATTGAAAATATATATATATATACATTTGACCTCAGAGTAAATATGATAGGTGAAATAAAAATATATAACACAGAATAGGATAAATATCGTGAACGGAAAATCTCACGGTTTAGTAATAGTAAATATTTAAGTCAAATATTTAAAAGGTGTATTTAAATATAAATAAATTCATTATTGTGGCAGGAACAAAACTTACTGCATGGATGGTTGAATCTTTCCCACTAAAATTACCAAAAAGAACGACAATTTTAAAAAAGTAAGTAAAATGCATGACTGTGTACCAGCTGTCCTATATTATAATTTTAATTAATAAACACTTTTGAAATATCCAACTAGCCATATTTGGTTAAGTAGGCAGATTGGGAATACGCTTCCTGATTAGTTAAAAAAATGTTTAAAAACTATCAATAGTTTTATCATTTATCGTATTAAAATTTAACTGTACAGTGGATAATAATTTCAACACATCATTGCATTTGTTTATTGCTATGAACAGTGACAATTTGGGAAAGCTACAACCCTCTCTATACACCAAACAGGTCACTTACCTTACTCGGGCCAATCTAGTAGCCCCTGGATATTTTGAGAATATTCTAGTATGGTGGTTAATTGGCAAATTGTGGTATTAGATATGTCTAGCATGGAGTCTGGGAAGATTCCAGATCACACCTTTCAAATTTTCTAAATTGTATTAATGCCTTCTCAAAATTCACCCTTCTGGCTACTTGTCACTGTAAGTGTCAATCTTCAGTTTCATGAGTCAGTTGGGAGTGACAGTTTAATTTTGACAGCGATGTGATAAGTGCTAAATAGTGACAGTTCATGATGGATTCATTGACTAGTGATTGTTGAGTGACAGTTATAACTAACTGTAAACAATATTTATTTATTCTCAAATAGTGTTAGTTCATTTATATTATTATCTCACACCGTGTAAAATAATTCATTAAGATGTGCAAATAAAATAAACAGTAGCCACAAAGTGAATTATCATTTTATTCTGAACTTGTAAGGCCGTAACATTACAATGCCTGAGAATCTCGCTCAAATATCCAAACTGGGGATGGTATTATTCAAGACGGGCCAAACGTAAAAATAAAAATAAAATATAATAAAAAACTGAGGGGCGTTAAAACATGATCAAAAACAAACTAAACGTAAAAGGGTATGTATTGCATTTCCATAAAAAACCACTGACATTTAAAAAAAAAATAGCATTGTGTTATTTAACTTACAGTTTTATTTATTATACTAGTAGTTTTTTAATTTGATTTTTAATTATATATTCTAATTAGCACTCAACTGTAAAAAAGGTACTTGAGGAAAAGTTGTAAAAAGAAATTGCTGGACACAGTTCCATTAGCACAAGCTCTCCCAGAGTAACTCATGTGAACTGGAGAGGGGTAAGTACATTATCTTTCATCCTGCAGGACACAGTTCCATTAGCACGAGCTCTCCAAGAGCAACTTATGTGAGCTGCGGAGGGGTTTTTACTTTATCCTTTCTCCTGCAGGACACGATTAGCACGAGCTCTCCCAGAGTAACTCATGTGAGCTGGTGAGGGGTAAGTACATTATCTTTCATCCTGCAGGACACAGTTCCATTAACACGAGCTCTCCAGGAGCAACTCATATGAGCTGGAGAGGGCTTAGTACTTTATCTTTCATCCTGCAGGACACAGTTCCATTAGCACAAGCTCTCCCAAAGTAACTCATGTGAGCTGGAGAGGGCTAAGTACTTTATACCTCATCGTGCAGGACACAGTTCCATTAGCACGAGCTCTCCCAAAGTAACACATGTGAGCTGGAGAAGGCTAAGTACTTTATACCGCATCGTGCAGGACACAGTTCTATGAGCATGAGCTCTCCCAAAGTAACTCATGTGAGCTGGAGAGGGCTAAGTACTTTATCTTAAATCCTGCAGGACACAGTTCCATGAGCACGAGCTCTCTCAGAATATCTCATATGAGCTGGAGAGGGCTTTGTACTTTATACCTCATCGTGCAGGACACAGTTCCATTAGCACGAGCTCTCCCAAAGTAACTCATATGAGCTGGAGAGGGCTTAGTACTTTATACCTTATCCTGCAGGACACAGTTCCATGAGCACGAGCTCTCCCAAAGTAACTCATATGAGCTGGAGAGGGCTAAGTACTTTACCTTTCATCGTGCAGGACGCAGTTCCATTAGCACGAGCTCTCCCAGAGTAACTCATGTGAGCTGGAGAGGGCTTAGTACTTTATACCTTATCCTGCAGGACACAGTTCCATGAGCACGAGCTCTCCCAAAGTAACTCATATGAGCTGGAGAGGGCTAAGTACTTTACCTTTCATCGTGCAGGACGCAGTTCCATTAGCACGAGCTCTCTCAGAGTAACTCATATGAGCTGGAAAGGGGTAAGTACATTATCTTTCATCCTGCAGGACACAGTTCCATTAGAACGAGCTCTCCCAGAGTAACTCCTATGAGCTGGAGAGGGCTAAGTACTTTATACCTCATCGTGCAGGACGCAGTTCCATTAGCACGAGCTCTCTCAGAGTAACTCATGTGAGCTGGAGAGGGCTTAGTACTTTATACCTCATCGTGCAGGACGCAGTTCCATTAGCACGAGCTCTCTCAGAGTAACTCATGTGAGCTGGAGAGGGCTTAGTACTTTATACCTTATCCTGCAGGACACAATTCCATTAGCATGAGCTCTCCCAAAGTAACTCATATGAGCTGGAGAGGGCTTAGTACTTTATACCTCATCGTGCAGGGCGCAGTTCCATTAGCACGAGCTCTCTCAGAGTAACTCATGTGAGCTGGAGAGGGCTTAGTATTTTATACCTTATCCTGCAGGACACAGTTCCATTAGCACGAGCTCTCCCAAAGTAACTCATGTGAGCTGGAGAGGGCTTAGTACTTTATACCTCATCGTGCAGGACGCAGTTCCATTAGCACGAGCTCTCTCAGAGTAACTCATGTGAGCTGGAGAGGGCTTAGTAGTTTATACCTTATCCTGCAGGACACAGTTCCATTAGCACGAGCTCTCCCAAAGTAACTCATATGAGCTGGAGAGGGCTTAGTACTTTATACCTCATCGTGCAGGACGCAGTTCCATTAGCACGAGCTCTCTCAGAGTAACTCATGTGAGCTGGAGAGGGCTTAGTACTTTATACCTTACCCTGCAGGACACAGTTCCATTAGCACGAGCTCTCCCAAAGTAACTCATGTGAGCTGGAGAGGGCTTAGTACTTTATACCTCATCGTGCAACACAGTTCCATGAGCAAGAGCTCTCTCAGAGTAACTCATGTGAGCTGGAGAGGGCTTAGTACTTTATACCTCATTGTGCAGGACACAGTTCCATTAGCACGAGCTCTCTCAGAGTAACTCATGTGAAATGGAGAGGGCTTAGTACTTTATACCTTATCCTGCAGGACACAGTTCCATTAGCACGAGCTCTCCCAAAGTAACTCATGTGAGCTGGAGAGAGCTTAGTACTTTATACCTCATCGTGCAGGACGCAGTTCCATTAGCACGAGCTCTCTCAGAGTAACTTATGTGAGCTGGAGAGGGCTTAGTACTTTATACCTCATCGTGCAGGACGCAGTTCCATTAGCACGAGCTCTCTCAGAGTAACTCATGTCAGCTGGAGAGGGCTTAGTACTTTATACCTCATCGTGCAGGACGCAGTTCCATTAGCACGAGCTCTCTCAGAGTAACTCATGTGAGCTGGAGAGGGCTTAGTACTTTATACCTCATCGTGCAGGACGCAGTTCCATTAGCACGAGCTCTCTCAGTGTAACTCATGTGAGCTGGAGAGGGCTTAGTACTTTATACCTCATCGTGTAGGACACAGTTCCATGAGCACGAGCTCTCTCAGAGTAACTTATGTGAGCTGGAGAGGGCTTAGTACTTTATACCTCATCGTGCAGGACACAGTTCCATGAGCACGAGCTCTCTCAGAGTAACTCATGTGAGCTGGAGAGGGCTTAGTACTTTATACCTCATCGTGCAGGACACAGTTCCATGAGCTGGAGAGGGCTTAGTACTTTATACCTCATCGTGCAGGACGCAGTTCCATTAGCACGAGCTCTCTCAGAGTAACTCATGTGAGCTGGAGAGGGCTTAGTACTTTATACCTCATCGTGCAGGACGCAGTTCCATTAGCACGAGCTCTCCCAAAGTAACTCATGTGAGCTGGAGAGGGCTTAGTACCTTATACCTCATCGTGCAGGACATAGTTCCATGAGCACGAGCTCTCTCAGAGTAACTCATGTGAGCTGGAGAGGGCTTAGTACTTTATACCTCATCGTGCAGGACGCAGTTCCATTAGCACGAGCTCTCCCAGAGTAACTCATGTGAGTTACTCTGGGAGATATACAAACTGCATACATGTAGTTTGGATATCTTACATGTATGCAGTAAAGGAAGAAAGATGGACACGCTTGAAGAATTCGAGATTTACAAAGCATTTAAAAATAACAATATTAACGAATTCATCATAAATGATAAGCTACAATTTAATTCAAATGTAATCTTCAATGGCCTCATTAATGGATTTAACTCAAGTCACCACAGATCAGCTGTTCTCTGCCAAACTGATAACAACAAGAACACGCCTGGTTAGCACAACGACTTGTCTCGTCCAGTACTGCAGACAAAGTGATGCGTACCATACAGTCATGACTGGCCCGTCGTTAGTGTTCGTCCGTGAGAGTTTAAGTGTATTAATTATGTATATGTACTTTGTGTTTGTGTAATTTTATCTTGTGACTAAACCTATTAGGTGGATTGATCTTCACTCGATGACCAGCTGAGGATGCCGTACTTACGGTGAAACATGTTCTGAATTTTATACTATTCACACAGGAGCTGTACGACGGAATAAGTAAGTAATTTTCTCTTACAAGTATTATTGTATTAAATATTTACAAAATATAAAACAGCATACAAAATAATATTTTAATAATTTAAAAATTTCTATTTTTGCAATAAAATATAGTCTCAATCTTTGGACAATTTACTATTTACTGATTTTTTCAAAGATTAAAACAAAGTAAGTGGACTATTAAAAAGCCAATGTTTCAATTTTTTACAAAAAGAATCAACTTGTTTACACTCTTTAATATCCAGAGGCAAACTATTAAAATAAAAAGATCCCTTGTATGCAAAGGAGTGCTTGAAAATATATTTTTTAACTTTAGGTTTTATAAATAGTCTCTGATCATTGCTTCTTAGGGATATGTGAACCCTGGTGGATCCTCTATTACCACATTTTAAATAAAAAAGTCTAAGTGTTTTAAAAACGAATAAATGTTGTAAAGGCATTATGCGTAATTCAGAATAAAGAGGAAAAGAGTGATCAAGTTTTTTCTTTCTACAAATAATTCTAATAAATTTTTTTGTGTTTTTCTTAGATTATTCATTAAATATTTGTAAGTACCACCCCAGCATAGAATTCCATATTGGAGTCTCGAGTTAATAAGGGCATAATATAATGATCTCAGTAAATTAGTATGACAAAAATTTCTTAAATAGTAAAATTTTCTAATATTTGTATTTAATTGTCTGTTCAGTGTCATAGTGTGTTTTTTTCCAATTTACCTTCTCATCCAGGAATACCCCTAGATATTTAAAAGAAGAAACTTTTTCTATTGGTTGGCAGTTACATACATTATTCTGATAGTTGCAGTCGTTACAATGAAAAAATAATGGATCGTCAAAATCAAATCCTCTCAAGTCAAAATTAATAAATTTTGTTTTGGACACATTAACAATCATTTTGTTTTCAATACACCATTGTCTCAATTAAATTATGTCTTGATTAATTTCATTATATAGATTTTGCTTATTGGAATTTGAATAGAGAAATGCAACATCATCGGCAAATGCACTTATATTACCATTAAATTTTAAATTAAGCAAATCATTTATGAAAATTATGAATAAATTAGCAGAGAGGACTGCCCCCTGTGGAACCCCAGTTTTTATAACTAGTGGTGAGCTTATCTCATTGGCGATTTTTACTCTCTGAATCCTACCCACCAAGTAACTTTTGAACCATTGTAGAGCCACTCCCCTGATCCCTATGTCCTCCATTTTGGACAACAATATATGATGATCAACTAAGTCAAAAGCCTTCCTAAAGTCAATGAATAATCCAGAAGTTTTTAGATTCTCATTTAAACTGTAATAAGTAACTCATATGAGCTGGAGAGGGCTTAGTACTTTATACCTCATCGTGCAGGACGCAGTTCCATTAGCACGAGCTCTCTCAGAGTTACTCATGTGAGCTGGAGAGGGCTAAGTACTTTATACCTCATCGTGCAGGACACAGTTCCATTAGCACGAGCTCTCCCAGAGTAACTCCTATGAGCTGGAGAGGGCTTAGTACTTTATACCTCATCGTGCAGGACGCAGTTCCATGAGCACGAGCTCTCTCAGAGTAACTCATGTGAGCTGGAGAGGGCTTAGTACTTTATACCTCATCGTGCAGGACACAGTTCCATTAGCACGAGCTCTCTCAGAGTAACTCATGTGAGCTGGAGAGGGCTTAGTACTTTATGCCTTATCCTGCAGGACACAGTTCCATTAGCACGAGTTCTCCCAAAGTAACTCATGTGAGCTGGAGAGGACTTAGTACTTTATACCTCATCGTGCAGGACCCAGTTCCATTAGCACGAGCTCTCTCAGAGTAACTCATGTGAGCTGGAGAGGGCTTAGTACTTTATACCTCATCGTGCAGGACGCAGTTCCATTAGCACGAGCTCTCTCAGAGTAACTCATGTGAGCTGGAGAGGGCTTAGTACTTTATACCTCATCGTGCAGGACGCAGTTCCATTAGCACGAGCTCTCTCAGAGTAACTCATGTGAGCTGGAGAGGGCTTAGTACTTTATACCTCATCGTGCAGGACACAGTTCCATGAGCACGAGCTCTCTCAGAGTAACTCATGTGAGCTGGAGAGGGCTTAGTACTTTATACCTCATCGTGCAGGACACAGTTCCATGAGCACGAGCTCTCTCAGAGTAACTCATGTGAGCTGGAGAGGGCTTAGTACTTTATACCTCATCGTGCAGGACACAGTTCCATTAGCACGAGCTCTCTCACAGTAACTCATGTGAGCTGGAGAGGGCTTTGTACTTTATACCTCATCGTGCAGGACGCAGTTCCATTAGCACGAGCTCTCTCAGAGTAACTCATGTGAGCTGGAGAGGGCTCAGTACTTTATACCTCATCGTGCAGGACGCAGTTCCATTAGCACGAGCTCTCCCAAAGTAACTCATGTGAGCTGGAGAGGGCTTAGTACTTTATACCTCATCGTGCAGGACACAGTTCCATGAGCACGAGCTCTCTCAGAGTAACTCATGTGAGCTGGAGAGGGCTTAGTACTTTATACCTCATCGTGCAGGACGCAGTTCCATTAGCACGAGCTCTCTGAGAGTAACTCCAGTGAGCTGCGGAGGGGTATACTTTGTATACTTTGTATACAAGTATACAAAGGGTATATACTTTGTACTTCATTCCAACTCAGTTTCGCAATTATAGATTATTTCCCTTAACCTCCTCTTCTTACTGTAATTGTTGAAAATGCTGCATTGATTATTTTGTAAATTTTACATACATATGTACGGTATATAAATTTTAGTATAGTGTATTTATAGAACCAATTATATATGTCAGTAAAGTATTGTGATAGTGAAGTCCTTTCTTAATCAGTTGACAATGTTTCAATTTGCATTACCTTTGAAATCCTGTGTTTGGACTGTATTTCACAAAAGACTCGTTCCTTACTCTGATAATGAATGTGAATCTACAATTTAAAACTTGTCTTTATATAACTAGGATATTGGTAAATATACATTTAGAATGCTGGAAGTATATGTAAGTAAACCTTGATTCTATACTATCTATCGATAGTTTAACAAAAATACGTTACATTTGTTTTATTGAGAATAAATAACTTTTATGTGATTAATATCACGCTAGTTTCCCCCACACCCTCCATTAAACCTGTCCACATAAACTACGATAAAAAAATTACGATGTACAATCATAAACAGCAAGTTAGTTTTACTATGCAACCCCTCAAAAACATATACATTTATGGTAATAAAATAATGAAGTTAATTAAGATATGTTCTTACATATATTTACAATTATATTTTTTGCACAACAGCTACTGTCTATATTCAAGATTTTTTTGCATAAATTTATATGGAACATGTTTTACGAACATTATTGTAATCTTAGAAAACGAATCGATGTTTTTAAAAATTAAAAATTATTAATTAATTCCATCACATTATTCAAGAACTTGATTATATTAAATGAGTAGTGGTTGTAGGTTAATGATAATGTTTAATCTATGGTACTGATTTCATATTATGACTAGGACAGTTGAATAATATAACACCATTTAAAGAAAACGCTATTCCTAGATGTACGGGTAAATAACGTCAATTGGTGCATTAATAAAGTTACTAACATTTTGTACTGTTTTATGATATACTTGTATTTACTGTGCAATGTGTAATGATAGTTTTTTTACCTTGTAAATTTGAAGATAATCCAATCATTGTATGCTATTTATAGCTGGGAACCTGGCCCCAGTTATCCTTCCCACCAACGTCACTCTGAGGTCAAATAATCTCCAGATATATTACTGTCGTTTACGTTGTCATGGACACACAGTCCTTACAATGCTTTAAAATGGTTGGACCATTTTTCTTAAAGAGTCTACTCTCTTTATATAAAAATTAGCTTTACAACTTTTAATTTTAGCACTATTATGTGATAAATTCAATAAGGCAATAATAAAATTCATTTCTATATATTCTTTATAACTAAACTTAATAGGTTTGAGGCTTCGTAAAAAAAAGCCAATTCATTCCTTATTTTATGATTACAAGACTTTAGAGAGTTGTAATCAAACAGCAGTTAATATTTTAATCCTAAATTATAAATAATAATTAATAAAAATAAAGTAATAAACATAATTATGTTTTCAGGAAAAAACAAAATAAATACATATAAGTTATAAAATATACGTAGCATATTTATATATGTTATTCAAAGAAACATATCCAGTTCAGAACAACTTCTAAACTGAAACCAAGCCTTAACTGTCAAATGACACGTAACTATGTACACTTGTCGGGTCAATTATTAAAAAGATATCCTGAATTGAAAATGGAACTCTTTTTTCAATCTTCAACAGAAAAGGGTGTAGACCTTAAAACTATAACATTAAAAATGTAATGCACATTTTAACTATAACTTAATTTGATATTAAAGTCGTAGAGGAAAAGCCTTGACTGTCTGAATTACTGTGGCTAGGCAATAGGCATGTCGATGTTATTGGGGGGGGGGGGGGGGTTATTTCCTTAAAAAACTTAATCATGAAATGGCAAGAAAAAAATAGAAATAACAACTTTGAACAAATAAAAAAAGAATTATAAAACCTTTTCGCCATCTTAATTTTAGTTCTAAAAATTAGAAAGCAAAATGCTAAAGTTAATGTAAAACTATTCTCGTTAAATAAATTTTTAAGTGCATTTGTATAAAGGAGTGGTTAATGTTTTAATTGATACAACTTTAATTTTTAAACTGAAAATGTATTTAATCTTACTGTTTTTAAAATTGTTTACTTTATTGAAATAAATAAATATAAAATGTTATATGTATAAATAACATTTTTATATATAAATTATAAACTTTTTGGTATTTGTAGATTATTTAATGGTAATATTCTTCAATTTCATAAAAATATTACTGCATATAACAAATGTTGCTGATACATTATTCTATATACAGTCTCAATAAGCTTTGATAATAGTGTTACATCTGTATTTTATTACATATACAATAATGAGTATAGTAGAGTAGCGATGGGGCAACACTGATCTGCCATGGTAGGCCCTTCAGGAGCTTCATTCCTGATTTTGGGAAAATAGAACCTACGAGTTGTTGTATTCCTACGAGCAATAAACAACTGTGTATTTGCTTAGCGAAAGTTGTCTTGTAGTAGGTCTTCTTTATATTATTTTTTTTATTTATAAGTCGTTTAGAGATTCGTGAGCTTCAATTTAAATTGAATTGTAGAACGTAATATTCCTATACACAATACAATAGAGGAGGAACACGTTACATTTTATTTTATCACTCATGAATGGATAGTATTAACCTTTTCGTATCATTTGTTATTTTACTACGACTGATGAGTAGATAGTATAAACCTTTTCGTATCATTTGTTATTTTACTACGACTGATGAATAGATAGTATGAACCTTTACTTATCATTTGTTATTTTACTACGACTGATGAATAGATAGTATGAACCTTTAATTATCATTTGTTATTTTACTACGACTGATGAATAGATAGTATGAACCTTTACTTATCATTTGTTATTTTACTACGACTGATTAATAGATATTATGAACCTTTACTTATTATCTGTTATTTTACGACGACTGATGAATACATAGTATGAACCTTTACTTAGCATTTGTTATTTTACTACGACTGATGAAATCTTCCCAAATATTGCCTAAAAGCTTTCATTCTTGTGATTTGATTATGTAACATAAGTCCAAAATGTTTATAATTTTTTAAAATTTTTATGTAGTTTCATACCAATATAAGAAATATTTTATTCTAACAAAAGTATTTACATATGTAACAAATTTAAAACTTGAATTTAACTTGATAAAATTAACCAAGTACACACCCTTACCTTTCTATTCCCATCAAAGTGAATTCTATCATACTACAGCTTACAAACCCTCGCTAGATTTTCTGTGCATACAGACCCTCACACCCATCTCATCACGCTGTCGAAATCTGAATTAATTATTCCAGCCTTGCATACACAGAGTTCTCTTGCAGCACGTATTTTCTATTCTTCAAGATTGTTGTTTAAATGATATTAATCAGTTACTAAAAAAAAAAAAAAAAAACGAACATTCATAATTTACAAACGTTTAATGTATTTGGCTCATGATACTAAACCCACGTACACCTAAAACCGTAAGATAAATAATTCTAAATGAGCTGTATGGCTCAGAATATCTGAATGCATAAGAAGAATAAATAAAACTCAATACTCAGCTATTTCTAGAGAGTGTGGTGCAGATGGTGCCGAATACACTGGGAGAGTATCTGTTAACACATAACTGTATTGCCCGCACGTGTTCTACATGTTCTTTACATTATACCAAATGGACACTGATATTGAATATCTTATTGTTCTCCTTTGTGGTCTAACATTTTAAAATGATAATAACCCACATTATTTTATAAATTCCTTTAAAAACTTAATAATTTATTATTAAAACTTATTATTTCTTTAATAATTGTTATACGAAAATTAATGTGTTTGATGTGAAATTTGTATTTACCAATTATTCTTGTATAGTACCGGTATATATAAAAAAAATCAAGCGGTTTTCAGCTAGTTTATTTAAACTAACTTTCAGTAACTAATTTTACGTCTAATAGTGATTACACACTACATCTGAGGAAATAAGTTTTCAACAAAATTAACTTAAAAAGTAATTTTTACTAAACATTTCTTGTAAGAATAATGCATAATTATTATGTACTATACTTTATGTTTATCTCATGTACACTTTTTCTTTGCTCTACATATTCAATAATCCATGTTATTTATATTATTTAGTATTTATCCTTTCTTTAAAATTATACTGACCAAAAGAATCTTTCTTATATGTTATATATTTCCTTGATATTTGGTCCAATACATATGAATTTTAATGTATTAGAACTAATTTACAACAAGGAGTAATTGATAACTCTTCTAATTTTGCAATTTATTACATATATTTCAGAATTTAAAGTCCAAATCTTTAGTATAAATTAAGGACAATAAATGATAATGCATGACCAACACATTTAATGTATTTTAATATTGGTTATCATTAACATGCCATCAAGTTACAAAAATACTGTATATCACGGCTCAACTTCATTTATCATTCTCCAAATGTTATCTTTTTTCACAGTAACTTCTAAATCCTTAGGAAGCGAAATCCTTTAACAACGGGACGGATAACAAAAATAATAATCCTAACTAAACTGTTATAATCCGAAATAACAAATTAACATTTAAAATTCAGTTCTATGGAACATATAAATTATCTAGTACTATCGTCATTGCCTCGATATTTATTGTATTGAGATATTTTTCAATACGAGTTACAATTTATCCCAGACATCATGAGATTAATCTAATCCATAATGAGGTTCTAACTATCACCATGTTTTATTGTCTTGCGTATGGTTAATATTTCATTTGAATTCAGTTTATGAATATTGATATGTTACATTTAGTAGGAATGGTTGATGTCTTGCTAGCCTAGTGATTAGCACTTTCCCCTCTGAAGCAGAGGGTTGACCCTCGAGGTTCCAAATCCTGAAATTTCATACCACTTGGATTTGCTAAAGGGGTTTGAACTGTAATCCCTCAAGAAGTCAGTACACGCTACTAAAAATCAATTTTGGCATAGATGTACTAAAAATGTTTTAAGTGTTTGTAAAGACAAAAACAATCCTTTAATTATAAGTTTAGTTTTACTGTCACTTCAAGTTACCTGATTTTACTTAAATTATGATTTATTGTGTACTTCGTCATGTTACGTTAGATGTATTTATTGTGTACTTCGTCATGTTACGTTAGATGTATTTATTGTGTACTTCGTCATGTTACGTTAGATGTATTTATTGTGTATTTCGTGATGTTACGTTAGATGTATTTATTGTGTACTTCGTCATGTTACGTTAGATGTATTTATTGTGTACTTCGTCATGTTACGTTAGATGTATTTATTGTGTATTTCGTGATGTTACGTTAGATGTATTTATTGTGTACTTCGTCATGTTACGTTAGATGTATTTATTGTGTACTTCGTCATGTTACGTTAGATGTATTTATTGTGTACTTCGTCATGTTACGTTAGATGTATATCCATCCGTTTGCAGATATTGTAATTATCGTAGTAAAATAATTAGTATTATTTTATTAAATATTACGTTGAATCATAATTGAATAGCGAAATACTTTAAATACTTATTAATTAATGTCTTAGGTTTAATAATGTAATATCCATAGTATGGGCTGAGGGAAGGTTTAACATATTACATAATGTATAGAATAAACCTACCGGGGTAAAATCAATTACCGGACCCCAGTAGGGGACAAGGTCCGAGGCCTCCCACAGGGCTACACATGCAGATTATCTTAAATAATTCCATCAAATTATTTTGGTCATTATAAATATTATTATTATTGTAAAACATGAAAAAATAACTAAACCGTTACGTTATTGATTTAAACATTTTTTTCATAATTAGACAAGTTACAGTTTAAATTTTCGTATATGTCCATGTTCACAGAAAAAATATAATAACTAGAGCTTTTGTGCCATACAGACATAACACTCTGTTTTACCTCTTTTTCAGTAAATATTGTGTGAAAGAGTCAAAATAGAGTATTTTTAAATACCTTTCATCTAATTGATTTTTCTGCTAAGAGAAGTAGTTCCAGTTTTATAAAAGCAAACTTTCTAAATTTGAATTTGGGTTAATTTGGTTGAAAATGCATTTAATAGGTTCAAATGAGTAGGCTGTAATACATTGTACAGCATTTTTGTAAAACATCAGTTAAAGAAAGTTATGCTCAAATTAAGTTATTTTAAAACCGTTTCGATTTCGTTAGAACAATACTATAAAAGAAAAATAAGTAACTATGTTTATTTAGATCTGCTTATAATATACAGGTTCTTCACTTGTATTATATGTAAAGGTTTGGCAAGTGAAGCAGAAAAAAACGTAAGCTATCAGTTGCTATTAAACACTCTCAATGTAAACAAGAAGCCAAAAGTTGCTCTTCAACACTCTCCGTCTACACAAGAAGCCATCAGTTACTCTTCAACGCTCTAAATGTACACAAGAAGCCATCAGTTGCTCTTCAACACTCTCCGATTACACAAGAAGCCATCAGTTACTCTTCAACGCTCTCAAAGTAGACAAGAAGCCATCAGTTGCTCTTCAACACTCTCCGTATACACAAGAAGCCATCAGTTACTCTTCAACACACTCCGAATACACAAGAAGCCATCAGTTACTCTTCAACGCTCTCAATGTACACAAGAAGCCATTAGTTGCTCTTCAACACTCTCCGAATACACAAGAAGCCATCAGTTACTCTTCAACACTCTCAATGTACACAAGAAGCCATCGGTCACTCTTCAACACTCTCCGAATACACAAGAAGCCATCAGTTGCTCTTCAACACTCTCAATTTACACAAGAAGCCATCAGTTGCTCTTCAACACTCTCCGTATACACAAGAAGCCATCAGTTACTCTTCAACGTTCTCAATGTAGACAAGAAGCCATCAGATGCTCTTCAACGCTCTCAATGTACACAAAAAGCCAAAGGTTGCTCTTCAACACTCTCCGTATACACAAGAAGCCATCAGATACTCCTCAACGCTCTCCGTATACACAAGAAGCCATCAGTTACTCTTCAACGCTCTCAATGTACACAAGAAGACAAAAGTTGCTTTTCAACACTCTCCGTATACACAAGAAGCCATCAGTTACTCTTCAACGCTCTCAATGTAGACAAGAAGCCATCAGTTGCTCTTCAACACTCTCCGTATACACAAGAAGCCATCAGTTACTCTTCAACGCTCTCAATGTACATAAGAAGCCATCAGTTGCTCTTCAACACTCTCCGTATACACAAGAAGCCATCAGTAACTCTTCAACGCTCTCAATGTACACAAGAAGCCATCAGTTGCTCTTCTGCACTCTCCGAATACACAAGAAGCCATCAGTTGCTCTTCAACACTCTCCGTATACACAAGAAGCCATTAGTTACTCTTCAACGCCCTCAATGTACACAAGAAACCATCAGTTGCTCTTCAACACTCTCCGAATACACAAGAAGCCATTAGTTACTCTTCAACGCTCTCAATGTACACAAGAAACCACCAGTTGCTCTTCAACACTCTCCGAATACACAAGAAGCCATCAGTTACTCTTCAACGCTCTCAATGTACACAAGAAACCATCAGTTGCTCTTCAACACTCTCCGAATACACAAGAAGCCATTAGTTACTCTTCAACGCTCTCAATGTACACAAGAAGCCATCAGTTGCTCTTCAACACACTCCGAATACACAAGAAGCCATCAGTTACTCTTCCACGCTCTCAATGTACACAAGAAGCCATCAGTTGCTCTTCAACACTCTCCGAATACACAAGAAGCCATCAGTTACTCTTCAACGCTCTCAATTTACACAAGAAGGCATCAGTTGCTCTTCAACACTCTCCGTATACACAAGAAGCCATCAGTTGCTCTTCTACACTCTCCGAATACACAAGATGCCATCAGTTGCTCTTCAACACACTCCGAATACACAAAAAGCAATCAGTTACTCTTCAACGCTCTGAATTTACACAAGAAGCCATCAGTTACTCTTCAACGCTCTCAATGTACACAAGAAGCCATCAGTTGCTCTTCAACACTCCCCGAATACACAAGAAGCCATCAGTTACTCTTCAACACTCTCAATGTACACAAGAAGCCATCAGTTGCTCTTCAACACTCTCCGAATACACATGAAGCCATCAGATGCTCTTCAACACTCTCCGTATACACAAGAAGCCATCAGTTACTCTTCAACGCTCTCAATGTACACAAGAAGCCATCAGTTGCTCTTCAACACACTCCGAATACACAAGAAGCCATTAGTTGCTCTTCAACACTTTCAATGTATACAAGAAGCCATCAGCTGCTCTTCAACACTCTCCGTATACACAAGAAGCCATCAGTTGCTCCTCATCAATCCCAAAGTACACAAGAAGCCATCGGTTGCTCTTCAACACTCTCCGTATACACAAGAAGCCATCAGTTGCTCTTCAACACTCCCAATGTACACAAGAAGCCATCAGTTGCTCTTAAACACTCTCCGTATACACAAGAAGCCATCAGTTGCTCTTCAACACTCTCCGTATACACAAAAAGCCATCAGTTGCTCTTCAACATTTCCAATGTACACAAGAAGCCATCTGTTGCTATTCAGCACTCTCCGTATACACAAGAAGCCATCAGTTGCTCTTCAACACTCCCAATGTACACAAGAAGCCATCAGTTGCTCTTCAACACTCTCCGTATACACAAGAAGCCATCAGTTGCTCTTCAACACTCCCAATGTACACAAGAAGCCATCAGTTGCTCTTCAACACTCTCCGTATACACAAGAAGCCATCAGTTACTCTTCAACACTTTCAATGTACACAAGAAGCCATCAATTGCTCTTCAACACTCTCCGTATACACAAAAAGCCATCAGTTGCTCTTAAACACTCTCAATGTACACAAGAAGCCATCAGTTGCCTTCAACGACTTAATTACACAGAGTTAAAAAAGTAGGGTCGTATTATAAACAATACTCCCGATAATTACAAAGATTGCTCTGAAGTTTGCTCTTAAATTCAATTGTAAACAAGAAATAATTCTTTTCTACCACTAGTCTGTTTGATAACATAGAAGACATCATTACCGTTAACATATTTTCATTGTATTACAAGATATATTTGAAAATTTATCTTTCTGTTATTACTATCAGTACTTTCTGTATTACTAAAACAATTTTCAATTACACAAAGTAAGTCTCATATTGCTCTTGCAATACAGCTGTCCTTATAATCCAAGGCCACAATTGTTTTATAAAACTATAATGTAGCATATGAGGCCAAAGCGCCCATCAACAACTCTTCACGTACAACAACATAAATGTCATTAAATTTATTTAACGTGCTCTCAAATGTGTTAATAGAACAGAGTAATTATACTATAGTGCATCTTCGATAGTTCTCCTCCGAATAACAAGAATGCCATCAATGATAATCTTCAACTCTATATTGTAACAAAAGCCATCAATTGCTTTTCTAAAACATCTCCAATTACACATACATATAGTTTACTCTCCCTTTACAACGCTTCTCTTGACATCAGGAAAACCATCCAGTGCCTTCAAAATCCGAATGTAACTATGAAGCCAATAGTTTATTTTTTTCGAAGTTTTACTCTACTTTTACACAAGAACCATCAGGTTTACTGTTTCAACTACTCTCAAATACATATAAGATAGCCTATAGTTAGTCTTGTACGGCGATTTAGTTATTTACGAAACGACCACATTGCTTTTAATTCCGTAATTACACAAAGATGCCATTAGTGCTCCAACAAAATGAATACACTAAAGCCATCATGTTACATGTTCAACGCTCGCTGTGAATTATAGTCACGATAGCCTACATTTACTCTTCACGCTCTCAGATGTACACAAGAAGACATCAGTTGCTCTTCAACACTCTCCGAATACACAAGAAGCCATCAGTTACTCTTCAACACTCTCAATGTACACAAGAAGCCATCAGTTGCTCTTCAACACTCTCCGAATACACATGAAGCCATCAGATGCTCTTCAACGTTCTCCGTATACACAAGAAGCCATCAGTTACTCTTCAACGCTCTCATGGTACACAAGAAGCCATCAGTTGCTCTTCAACACACTCCGAATACACAAGAAGCCATCAGTTGCTCTTCAACACTCCCAATGTACACAAGAAGCCATCAGTTGCTCTTAAACACTCTCCGTATACACAAGAAGCCATCAGTTGCTCTTCAACACTCTCCGTATACACAAGAAGCCATCAGTTGCTCTTCAACATTTCCAATGTACACAAGAAGCCATCTGTTGCTATTTAGCACTCTCCGTATACACAAGAAGCCATCAGTTGCTCTTCAACACTCCCAATGTACACAAGAAGCCATTAGTTGCTCTTCAACACTTTCAATGTACACAAGAAGCCATCAGTTGCTCTTCAACACTCTCCGTATACACAAGAAGCCATCAGTTGCTCCTCAACACTCCCAAAGTACACAAGAAGCCATCGGTTGCTCTTCAACACTCTCCGTATACACAAGAAGCCATCAGTTGCTCTTCAACACTCCCAATGTACACAAGAAGCCATCAGTTGCTCTTAAACACTCTCCGTATACACAAGAAGCCATCAGTTGCTCTTCAACACTCTCCGTATACACAAGAAGCCATCAGTTGCTCTTCAACATTTCCAATGTACACAAGAAGCCATCTGTTGCTATTCAGCACTCTCCGTATACACAAGAAGCCATCAGTTGCTCTTCAACACTCCCAATGTACACAAGAAGCCATCAGTTGCTCTTCAACACTCTCCGTATACACAAGAAGCCATTAGTTACTCTTCAACACTTTCACTGTACACAAGAAGTCATCAGTTGCTCTTCAACACTCTCCGTATACACAAGAAGCCATCAGTTACTCTTCAACACTTTCAATGTACACAAGAAGCCAAAAGGTGCTCTTCAACACTCTCCGTATACACAAGAAGCCATCAGTTGCTCTTCAACACTCTCAATGTAAACAAGAAGCCAAAAGTTGCTTTTCAACACTCTCCGTATACACAAGAAGCCATCAGTTACTCTTCAACAATTTCACTGTACACAAGGAGTCATCAGTTGCACTTTTATCCTCTCACTCTACACTAGCAGTTACCAGTTCCTCTTCAACACTTTCACTGTACACAAGGAGTCATCAGTTGCTCTTCAACACTCTCCGTATACACAAGAAGCCATCAATTGCTCTTCAACACTCTCCGTATACACAAGAAGCCATCAATTGCTCTTCAACACTCTTAATGTACACAAGAACCCAAAAGTTGCCCTTCAACACTCTCCGTATACACAAGAAGCCATCAGTTACTCTTCAACACTCTCCGTATACACAAGAAGCCATCAGTTGCTCTTCAACACTCTCCGTATACACAAGAAGCCATCAGTTACTCTTCAACACTCTCCGTATACACAAGAAGCCATCAGTTGCTCTTCAACACTCTCCGTATACACAAGAAGCCATCAGTTACTCTTCCACGCTCTCAATGTACACAAGAAGCCATCAGTTGCTCTTCAACACTTTCATTTTATACAAGGAGCCATCAGTTGCCTTCAACGAGTTATTACCAGAGTTAAAATTAATGTAGGGAAACGTGATTAATAAACTAATACTCTGTATTAAAGTTAACTAAAGATTGGTTATTGATATTTAGGGAATACAGTCTTAAATTCAAGTGTTATCTTAATAAATTTATCTTTATCTACCCTTAGTTTGGTTCTGATGAAATTGAAGAGACCATTACGGTTAAGTATATTTTCATTGTATTTACAAAATACATTTAAAATATATATTTTCCTGTTATTTAAATAAATCTTTCTTGTATTGACATAAATACTATATTTAGTCATAAAATTACTAAACATTATATTATTATGTCTCATAATTGCTCACCATGCCGAATGCACAGTGTGGTGCTTTATTCAGGTCCAGGTCCAGGCCATGTGGTTTGTTGTTATAAAACTAGTTAATGTATATTTAGTTATGATGGCCACCGCCCAGTCACAAAACAACTACTTCGACGAGTATAAACAACATTTAAAAGTGTAATTTTAATTTAAAGATATATAGTTGTCTTATTCTGAAATCAGATAATAAGGTTGTTATATATTGGAGGATAGAGTAATTTGTACATAATTAGTGACATTTACTTGTCGATAGTTTCTCCCTCAAAACGTAATAATCCTGCAAATGATAATCTGTAATATAATATATGTATACAAAAGCCATTTTCCAAATATCACTATTTCTCCAAAAATATACGTCCAATTGATGACATTTTTACATATGTTTATCTTGGCTCCTGAGGCTCACTAAGAATGGACTTTCCTCTTCGACATCAGGAATACCTCCCACAGGCCTTCAAAATTCCTATGGTATTCTTATGGAGCCATTATATTTGATTTATTTATGTTTTTTACGTAAGTTTTTTTTACTTTCTACTTGAGACTTATTGGCAGAATTCAATCAGGACATCTTACCATGTAGACTATGTAACTACGTTACATATTCAAAGATACATTATTAATGTTTAGTTTATGAGACTACTATATGAGTTAGTCTGGTACGGGGATGGGGGGAGTTAGTTAGGTTTACTGAAATCGATCCACAATGTTTTTATAATTGGGCTGGTTTAAAACCTACACATGTGAAATGTTTAGCTCATGTAGGGAGCTCCAGCAGTAGAGGGGAAGAAGTGTACCACTACTCCGTCTTTAGTAGGTGTGAGGGGCAGTGTTGGGAGTGGGGACAACGGACACAAGTCGCTGGTAAAGTTGCAGTAGGTTACGATGCGCGTAGCATTTCATCTCCTTCGCTCCGTTTTTTGTAGGTTATGTTACAGTTAAAGGTAGTAGACAAAATTGTTTGAATTATAAAAGTCGATAGTATAACCATAATCTTGTGTATAGTCATTTTTGTAGTTATTATAATTCATGTTAAAATTTAATATTACATCCTTGGTCTATCTATCACGAATAATAAAGTTAACAAAGGACACTTAAAAATTGCATACGAAGTAATATGTAAATAAAACATTAATGAATGTAGTGATACATAATATTTTAGTTTGAAGGTAGGTCATTGAACATTTCATCATATTATATGTATTTCAAATAATATATATATTATATTATGATATATATATTACCAGTTCCTCTTCAACACTCTCATTGTGTTAAAAAGGAGTCATCAGTTGCCTTCAACGAGTTATTACCAGAGTTCAAATTACTGTAATAAAACTTCATTAATAAACTAATCCTTTGTAGTAAAGTTAACTAACAATAGGTCACTTGTTGCACATATTGCCTGCCGGCCGTCACTCCGGCAAAGATATGTGCGAATTTGTTTTTGGTGGCTAATCAAAGCTCCTATTAACATTGTGCATATGGGCACCATAGGTGATTTGCCGCAAAAGTGATTTTTCCGTAATACCTCGAGAATAAAATATATGAAAAAATTATGAAAAATAACGGAGATTAATTAAAATTAAATTTAAAAAAAATTGAGTTTTGGTTTTTTTTTGTATAAAACGTTATTTTTGCGAACTAAATGTGTTTTATCATAAAATATACACCTGATTCTACCCACTGGTAATAAAAAAGTCAAGATTGGCGAGTCGTCTAGAATGCGCTTAAATACCCTTTAACTTTATGATTACTGATTATTCACTTGTTCAAAATACATTGTATTAAATTAGGTTTAATATTGATGTACAACGATTAAAATCTAGTATAATTACACACGATTTATAGTTACCACAATACACAAGGAAGCTCCTTTTGTCGACCCTCCTCAGGGGTGTCCGTACTGTCGGGTTCAAAAAGCAATGACTCGAGTTTGAACCACTGATAAATACTCATTTGATTTCGGTGTGTTGTACATAAACATTTATCTTATTTAATTATACGTAACTTCGTAAAATTTACATATTTTTTTAGGATTAAGAAATTTTTATAGCAGGTAGATAAAAAAAACTCAAAATTTGAGCACTTTTGGAATAGAGCTCAACTTTAAAATTGTTTTAAATAAAAAGCCCTAAAGATAAGTCAGTGAACCTTTAACCACATGTGAAAAACATTGTTTTGTGTAGTCTATCTAAATTCTTGAATGTTACTCTTTTACAAAAGGTTCTGCTGTAATGTTTGTAAAACCTTGCAATCTTAAAAATGGCTGATCATAAAAACTTCCAAAACGGATCAAAAATACCGGATTAAAAAATAAATTAAGATTATAAAGCGGTAAGTGCGATAGCAAAAATCTTACAATTTTATATCACATGATAATTCAACAGACATCGACGCGCGACCAACCGAGCCACCGGCCGCGATGTTGCGACGTCATGCAGCTGGACTTCCACCCCGTATTAAGGGCCTTATTAGCTATGAAAGACAGGTAGACATGTTACAGCTAAAGGCTAATGAATCTTTCACAGTTACTAGAAATGTGATAAGTACATCCTGCAAATCATCAATATAATGGGTGGCTCTCATTTTCACGTTACATTCACCTTGTTACATGTGAAATTTACGTAATTGTAAATCCTGTAAATAAGTTATTTTTTAATTTGAAAAAATCTTAGAGCTATAACATTTTTAAACCTGTAGTTGGAGATTCAAAACCCATAAGACAAAAGGTGATTAAAAATGGTTTAAATTTTGATAGAAAATATGATTAATAGTTCATTATTACAGTTAGTTCAATACTTCCACAGTAATAAACCTTTCGTGCACTGTTTAAATACTTCCAGGCACACGATTTCGCAACGACGAAATGCTCAGTTGAAACTAGTTTTGAAGTGTTGAGCCTCGGGATTTGCTTACACATGAGCACATATCGATGTCTGTTGAATTATCATGTGATATAAAATCGTAAGATTTTTTATTGCACTTACCGTTTTATAATTTTACTTTATTTTTCAATCCGATATTTTTGAATAGTTTTAGAAGTTAGTAATCAGCCATTTAAAGTTTTATTTTACAGCAAGGGTTTACAGTACTTACAGAAACTTTTGTAAAATAGTAAAAATTCTAGAATTCGGATAGACTACACAAAACAATCTCTTTCACAGTTGGTTCAAGTTTCACTGACTTATTTTTAGTACTTTTTGTTTTAGAAGTTTTTAAAGTTGAGCTTTACTCCAAAAGTGCTAACTTTCAATGTTTTTATTTTGTATTCTACCTGCTATAAAAAATTCTTAAAGTCTTAAAAAAATATGTAAGTTATATTAAATTACATAAAATTAATTAAGCTAAATTTTTGTGTACGACACAACGAAACCGGATGAGTATTTATTTTGTGCAGAGGTTCAAACTCGAGTACATAGCTTTTTGAACCCGGCAGTAGTCTGGGGTTCGGTGACATGCCTGCGATGTAGGCGCTCCGACAGTAGTCTGGGGTTCGGTGACGTGCCTGCAATGTAGGCTCTCCGACAGTAGTCTGGGGCTCAGTGACGTGCCTGCGATGTAGGCGCTCCGACAGTAGTCTAGGGTTCGGTGACGTGCCTGCGATGTAGGCTCTCCGACAGTAGTCTGGGGTTCGGTGACGTGCCTGTGATGTAGGCTCTCCGACAGTAGTTTGGGGTTCGGTGACGTGCCTGCGATGTAGGCTCTCCGACAATTGTTATAGTTTAATGATCCTGGCCAAGTGCGAAGTAGACGCTCCTCTAAATGTCCCTGTGATGCAACTTACATATGTTAAACCCTATATGTAAACAGACTAATCTTTAAATAACCGTTGTAATGGGATATCTAGAATAAATAGAGCCTTAGAATGTTCAATCCTATCATAGTTTGTAGGACTTTGAAGACTTTGGTGTCTGTATTACTGAAGTGAACATTGTTTTCTAAGGACGTAATGTTTGAAAAGGAAGCCCTGTTTAATTTGCTTGGTACGTTAGTTGGAGAAAGGGAAGCGCTTACGTTAATACAGGATCCCTTTGAGGGAATAAAGGTTAGAATTACCTTTCAGTATTACCTAGGGAAAGGGAGGGGGAATAAAGTCGAAATGGTTATTTAGTCCTGTCTACTATAATTTATTCAGGTAAGAAAAGTGCTTGAGGAGTACGAAAAGCCCGAGCTTTCCAACCTGTTTTGGAATACAGGAACACATCGATGGAGCTTTCATTAAAACTTCCGTACGGATGTACTATGAGAATAAATGAGACCACGTTAGTGTTATAGTTTCAACGCTATATTTGAATCAAATTTAGTCTTTGTCATTACCTAATGATAATTAAATGGAGTTATATTCACATTTTCCTAATTTTGTTTACCATTCCTCTTGATTTAAACAAATTGATGGTTAGTAGGTTTAATACATTTAAAACAGTTAATGGTTAACAAAGTTAATAATACTAGTAAGTTTAACCCATAAATTTTATTCGCAATGATATAGATAGATATGTTAATACTACAAAGCTAATTAATTTATATTTATCTATGTTATGTGTTTGGCTATGTTATAATAAAGTATAAATCAATGTGAACGCTTTACATAACAATCATACCTTCAAAGAGACATTTTTAGGAAATAAGATAAAATGGTGGGGAGTGTTTTATACGTGATATCCGTTTTCCAAAGAGGTCCCTTTACAAATACCCTTTCCTCTTGAATATCTCTCTGGACACAAACAGCCAAGTCGTTCAATCTTTACCTCACTTGGTAGACAAAAATATAAGAAGACGAAATTTTATATTTTTACGTATGCTACTAGTAGTGTATATCAAAATACATGTATAACTTTTATAATTAAAGCTATATTTACATCCATATGATAGTGATAATAGTGATAGGCACTATGACGTGAAAATGACGTTGCTAAACTTCAAAGTGTCATTCCTTCCTTCAATACTAAGAATCAGTTTCAGAAAATATAAGTTCAAAACTGAACATTAGATCCTCTAGAGAACATTAAAAAGAAATAAAAATATGAAACATTTTTAAATGGTTTTAGGTAAGGTTATGTCAACTAGTACGTATTTACGTTTACGAACTTAATGTTGAATTACCTATATATACAGGCTGTCCATAGAAAATCCTTCAAGACTTCGGGATATTATTAGTGACATAAAAACTAAGAAAAATTTTCCTTTAGACATATGTCCTAAAACGCTTAGTTTTCCGTCTGTCTGTCTGAATGTGTTTTTATCCTATATTAATAACTCCTCAAGGTATTATCTTACAATCTTGAATATTTATGAGGAATAATATGTCCTAATTCAGTATGTAGTGTTAAGTTCCTATTTTGTACTATTTAAAAATGGCAGCTATTTTTAGTTTTAAAAGCTTAATAGCTTAAACAAAGTACTAGTGTTTAAAAAGAACTTCAAAACACCTATAAATTGCAAAATTTTATATTCTAAAACATAGTACAGAAAATGTTAAGTTAGGACCCCTAATAAGTGATAGATAAGTTGTAATTTGTTTAATACACTACATACTAATGTTCCAATATTATCTAATTAGTATGTATTGTATTACAAACATTAAAACCTATCAGTTGTTAATGATCTAAACTTAATCTATGAACTATCTTTAAAAAATAAAATTTTGCAATTTTTGGGTGTCATGTAGTTTTTTAAAAATATTTACAGTTTTTAATATACTACACTTTGAATATTAAAAATAACCGCCATTTTGAAATGGCACAAAGTAGGAACTTAATACTATATAATGAATTTAGACGTTTTATTTCTCATACTGTAGCGGGTTCAAAGATAATATCTTGAGGGGTTATTTAGATATGATAAATCATGAAAAAACACCCAGACAGACAGACAGAAAACTAAGCGTTTTAGAACAAATGTCTGTTCAAAATGTTTCCTTAATTCTCATGTAAGTAATAATATCCCGAAGTCTTGAATGGAGTTTCATGAACAACATGTATATAATTATGCTTCAAATTCGGAAAAATATCGATTTTTCAATTAACAATTTTAAAATTAAAGTTATATTAAGTTAGGGATTTGTATTACAATTCCTTGTTTATAAGATAAGTTGTTATCATACAAACAAATTATAATGTTTACTCAATATTAGCTACATTAAACTAAAAAACGTACTACACAGCGGTTTTTATAATTTTTCGTGAGTCAGGGTTCATATACGATATTGGTTGTACTCTCAACTATAACAGCAAGACATGTATAAAAAGGCTTACATTGAAAGAAAATCAAAGTACTATATTCGTGGAACCAAAGTGGATTTAGTAAATATAGATAGATGACATAGCGCTACAAAATAAAAAGCATTAAAAACTAGTAGAATAGTAAATAATTATTTCAAGTAAAAAACATTACTTACATGATAGTGAAGTTGATACGTAACAGCAATGATCTCGGAAAGGGGAACTGAGCAGAGTTAAAAAGAAATATTCTACTTTAAGTTATCATGGTCAAAACAGGTAACTATTAAAGTGCATTTAATAAAAGGTAGAGTTTTTTTAACTAACTTCATTTACTATTTTGAGTACTAAGACCTATGACAGTAGTAAGGCAACATACTACATGTCTTATTGTAACTAAAGAACGACACTTTGTCCTCCATAGTACTTAGCTCTACAAGTAAGTACAGCATCTACCCTAATCATCATATTTCACTTTAAGTTTTCTCAAAAAAATAATTATTTTAATTAATATCATAACTGTAATCTAAGTTAAATTGTTAGATCGTGCACTGTCTGCCTACAAATTTAGACATATGTGATACTTGTGGCATGTCAGTAAGGTACTGAACACCAAGTAGTTCGCATATTGAAACCTAAATGTTTTGTCACTAAAGTGCTGGAATTCGTTTATTTATACCGACTGTGAGTGGAAAGGTATGATGTATGGCAGTAAGTTGTGAAAGGAGGGATTTATTACATTACTGCTCTTACACGAACGTGTATCCTACAAAGTGAGAAATAAAAACTATTTATTTACTCCAAAACAAGTTACAATACTCGCATATAAATGGAATTTAAAACAAAGCCAGACCAAGCATACATCAAACAATTGTATAGATCATGCCTTTGTACGAACTAAAAATGTAAATAAGGTTAGGTTTGAAGCCGCCGTGATTGACAGCAAGATAACGGATCATTGTTTGACAGCTGTTAATGTACAAGTGAATAGCAGTGCAACAGCTGACTCGGTCAAGGTCACGGCTGCGAACACACGGTTAACCTACCGATTAGATTTCAGACTTGATAAGCAGCTTAATAATACATACTGGAGTACTGTTTTTCTTCAAGACGATGCTTCAGAGGCTTTTGATATTTTTATTGGCATTCTACAGGAAAAGTTAAATAACTGCAGGAAAATAATCAACATAAAGAAATTAGGATTTTCTAAATTAAAACCATGGATAAATATTTCGACATGTAAAAATATTAAAACAAGAAATTCCCTTTTTAAAAAGGTAAAAGAACAACAAATAATTTAGAATTAAGGAAACATTTTAATGAGTTTAGGAATAATTTACAAAAAGAGATTAGATGTTTAAAACAAAAATATTACAGTGTACTTTTTGAAGAGTGTAAGGGAAATTCTAAAAAAAACGTGGAATATCATTAAAGAGGTTACAGGTCAAAATTCAAAAATAGTTACAAAAATTTAACTAGGATGTAAAGATAGGGTAATTAGTGACCCGTATGAAGTTGCTAATGAACTAAATAGTTTCTTTTCATGTGCAGCGGAAAAGCTAATTGAACATGTAGTTAAACCACCAAATGTTGACACTCAATATTACAGAAACCTTTTTTATGAACCTGTTAGTATTAAATCAATGTTTTTGAGACCAGCTACTCTTGATGATTTATCTAAAGCTGTAGAATCATTAAAAAATAAAACATCATCTGGTATTGATGGTATAAGTTCCAAGATAATAAAACAAATATATAATAAAATTAGTAATGTTTTACTTCATATTATTAATAAAAGTTTCGAATCAGGTTTATTCCCAGAACAAATGAAGTTTGCTGTTGTTGTTCCGATTCATAAAAAGGGATCAACAATGGAATGCAACAATTATAGGCCAATTAGTCTGTTATCATCTTTCTCAAAGATTTTTGAAAAGGTAATGAAACAAAAATTATTAAATTTTTTTGAAAATAAAGGTTTTTTTAGCAAAAATCAATATAGTTTCAGAATAGGACTAAACACAGAACAGGCTCTTTTTGAATTTAATAGTAAAGTAACTAATGGAATTAATGATGGATATAAAGTAAGTGGACTCTTTTTGGAGATAACAAAGGCTTTTGATACGGTTGACCATGACATTTTATTAGAAAAATTACATAATGCTGGAGTGAGGGGAGTAGTCTTGAGATGGTTTGATAGTTACTTGAGGGGCAGAAAGCAGTGTGTAAAAATTAATGGGGTATTGAGTGATTCAGTTGAAATGAAGTATGGTGTACCACAGGGATCTGTGCTCGGTGCAGTCTTATGCCTAGTCTATATCAATGATTTACTATCATTGATATTGATATCAATATCTATATTACTATCATAGATATTGATATAGATGATTAGGGTAGATGCTCGCGTTTCCGTAACGCGAGGCTGTACGGGAAGATAAAATCGTACGCGGATGATACTGCATTATGCTATCGTGGAAATTCATTAACGGAAATAGAACATAACATGAATCTTGATCTTCAGGCATTTCAATGGTGGTTCATCAAAAACAATATGATATTAAGTACAAATAAAACAAAGTTCATTAATTTTAGTCTTAGAGGGGAAGCACTATTTGAAAACAAAATTATTTATAAGTTCATTGAATGCGTTTGTAAAAATGATTATTGCCAAACAAAATGTAATGAAATTTTTCAAGAAAATTTTATAAAATATCTCGGGGTTACTTTGGATAGTAATATTAACTGGAAGCAACATTTAAATGAGCTGAGGAAAAAATTAAATAACATAATTAGAATATTTTACTTCCTTAAAAACATGTGTAATAGTAGTGTTCTGAGAACCTTGTATCATTCTTTAGTTTACAGTAGGTTGGAGTATGGAAACGTATGCTGGGGTTGAACGTACTATTCAAACTTAAAATCACTCATTACAATACAAAAACAGTATTTGAGACTGATAGCAAAAAAACCAAGACGTGAACCATCCTTTACACTGTTCTCCTCTTTCAGAATTCTTCCACTTAGACATTTATATGTGTATAGGGTGTTGAAAATATTTTTTATCAGAAGCAAAGGCAGCAGTGGAAGTAATATTTATAGATCAAAATTTAAAAAAAATGAAGCTATTTATGTTCCAAGACCGGTAAGCACATTTTATAAAAAAATCTTTTGACTATTTAGCACCATATTTATTCAATATGATACCTGCAGAATTAAGAAAGATAGAGAATGTTCATATGTTTGGAAATAAAATTAGGAAATGGTTACACACAAATTTTACAGTAGAAAGTTATCTAAATACGTAAATAATTCACATTTAAATGATTCATACATCACATTTGTATACCATTTTGAAAATATATTGAAACATTAGATAACTCTTAGCAATTTTTTAAAGTAAAATGCCATAGTACAGTTTTCTTTCAATATAAAGGCTCTAAAAATAAATATTGATATGTATTTTATACAAACAAAATATATTTTCTGATGTAAAGTTTGGAGCATTATAAATTAAATCTTATTGTAAAATTATTATTTATGTGTCATTGTTAGGTCAACAGCATTAACAAAATTTCAATATTAAGAGTTCCTCCACACAGGCTTAGCCTTGGAGGTTTACATCTTTATTTTCTCAGCAGAAGTATTTTATTTTTAGTTTCCTTTTCAATATTCTAGGTCAGATTTGGTATTGTATATTTATGTGTGTGTATATGAGGGATTTAATTGTTTGTTCTGTACTTGACTGTATGTGATTTGTTGTTAATTACTGTAATTGTTACTTATATTATGTTTTTGTGGTGGAAGCGTACATATGTAATTTTTGAGATGAATAAAGATATTATTATTATTATATATTAATTAAAGTAAAACGAAAAAATACACTTTATATGAACAAATGTTAACAATTTCCTTATTAAAGAAAATATGTTGCAAAGAAAAATAGGGCATTTAAGATAAAGTCTGTTCAGGTGTTCCATCACAGAAAATTGATGAAAACTACAAATAAATTTCAAGAAAATTTATGAAAACTACAAAAGAGTTCAAGAAGCGGAAGCTTATTTAAAAGAAAATCCTATTTCCTATACAACAAAACTAAAAAATAAACAAAGAGCAAAATTACAACAAGAAATAACAATAATCTATGTCTTTATAAGTTTGTGTTTTTATTTTGTAGTTGAATGTAAATTGTATATTAACTTGTAAACATATATAATGATTACTTACACATATGGTAATATTAATATTCGTCATTAAATTACTTTTACTATAAAAATATAATGTTTCTTAAAATTTTATAATACGAATCACTAACTATTTAGGTAATAACTCACCATCTTGCTCTTCTAGATCTATAACTGTATCCCATAAAAGATGATGGCACATACAGAATACCGGAATATTTATAATTGCTATATATCATTTAACAGAACTGCTCTATAACTGTCCTTAATTTAAAATTCCTGGTTAATATAACAAATGGAATCTAGGGATTTTTTTAGGACTCACCCGATGGCCCTATGAACCGTTTATCTAAACTAAGTACAACCGACATTAAAAAAAAAATAGTTTTCCCAGTTGTTATTTGCTTTTTTTTAGAATTATTGCTACCAAGATTTTTGAATGAATTGAATAATACTGTTTTAATTTTAATATTATAAAGTTATTTTGTTTCGTGTGTGTCAATATAACAATTTTAATTGAGTGTAATTAAAGAAACGGTTTTTAGAGGGAGGTTTGTTCGCTGTCTCATAAGTGCAAAATTCAATGTACGTTGGAATGTATGGCGTTTGTCTGTATAAAGCTAATGCTTGAAACCACCTTCACTACAATTTCAATATGAAATAAACAGCAAAGCCAGCGCCCCTTATCGTAGTGGCATATGGTTATCGTATCCCCTAACCAATCCCCTTAAGAAAGTGTCTATTGTGTCATAACCGTATGACTTAATACAGACTCAGAACAAGACATTGGTTCTGATATACAGTACAATTGTAGGCCTACTCATATCTACTTCTGCTGATTTACCTTAAGCCCTGTGTTAGAACCTCCCCAAAGTGCTTCCAAGAATTCCGCTTGTGCATTTATCTTGGTGATGGTTATAACATAAACTGTATCAACTAATAACATCACTCTATATCACGTGACCTCACATTTACATTACATAATAAAATAAGCTAGTTAATTTGCATCGGGAACATGTGATTATGCTTATATGAGACCCAAACAAAATACATTTCAAATGTATGTATTCCTATAATCTTCAGAACTATTGCTTACTAATCACTCTTCAAGACAATACAAACATAGAGATATTATCTGGGCCAGCGATAACTACCTTGAAGAAATGGTCTTTCTTTAGTACCGTACTTAAAAGTACAATTGCCGGCCTAGTGGCTCAGTGGCTAAGGCCTCGGACTGCGCAAGGCAACGTCCAAGATTCGAGTTCCCACTGAGCCAACGGTCTCTACTTCACTTGTTGAATAATGTTGACGAACAGCCTGTAGGCCCATGGCAACTGGCGAGTGAAGTTTCTTTAAAAAAAGTGTATCTTATATTATATTTTCATGAAACTGTCATATCTCGCCTCATACTGTAATTGGAACTGGGTCTATTATTGTTTTATTTATTTATCATTATTCAGTAGAACTAACATGTTATTTATATTTAATTTTATTTGATAACCTATTTAGTTTATTTTTGTATTGCTTTGAGATAGGAAACAATATTTTAAACTAAATAACTCAACATTTACATTCAAAATGTTATAATATTTTAGTTTGATAATCTAATAGGTCATTAAACTAAAAAACAAAAAAGGTTGAACTATTTTGCTTTGGTTTAACACGAATCGTATAAAGTTATAACTGAACTAGGGGATACCCCTGTGCACATTACGTGGAAACTAAATCACTCGCTACTTGTCACTGTGTCATTTAACAGCGGAAATGCCAGTAGGTTGTAGTCACTCACTGCGCTCGTGATACCTTGACCTTAGCATCTATAATACAACGTTTGAATTTCCTCAATAAATGACCTTAAAAGACATATAGACGTAGAGCTCAAGTGTTTTTTTTATTTCACTCGCCAGTTCAATGGTCCTGCATGTCTGTGCATTCGATGAGCTAAGTACCTTTCGGTTGTGTATTCGTACCCTGAAACTTACCTTCCGCAGTCTGAAGCCTTAGTAACCGAGCCACCTCGACTTATATACACAGTATATGTTGTATCTATCTTTTTAAACGAATTAATAAATAATACCTTTTAAATGTGTATAAAAAAGTATTTGTAATCTTTCGAAATTGACATAATAATATCCACTCACTGAGTGTGTTGAACTAACTCAATAATACAACATATTAAAAAAGTTAATAAAACAAAACATGTGTTATTTAAAAACATCTGATATACTACAGTATAATCACTTACTTCCTTTAAAACGTCCATGTTTATACCAGACTTGTGCGAAGGAGTGTCAGTCCTTATTCATTGTTAGCTTGTTCTTTATATTTGAATTGATGTCATATACTAAACAACAATGCAATACACTAAAAAGCTAAATATTTGCAGAAAAAATGTTATATTACAAGAAGTAAAGATATTTTTAAAATTAAATATACATTAATATGATACATTATTGGCAAATATGACATCATAGTTGTATTGAATAACCTGTAACACATACGATGTTGTTCGATATTGTATTACACATTTGCCAACAGGACTGATATGTCACCGCATATTGATGACATGTTGATAGTATTGAAATGTCAACGTGTCGTTGAGAAATATATTAGGTTATTTAAACTTTATACAAAAATAAAATACAATTCGTAGAATTAATCCTCAGTTACATTACTGTTTTGATTTTAGATATATTTGTATTTGTAATATGATTTATATTTAAAATTATGGCAGTACGGTTTTAAGTATTTTAAACTTTTTTAGTTAATTTTTTTCTAGTTTATTCAGTAATTTAAATGTAACATGAGGCTTTTATAAACGAGCAGGTCTCTTTGTGGTTGGCATGTCACAAATACTAACAGTTGCACTATTGTATTATGTTAATATTTAAATCATAGCGTATTAGCATACAACAGAATACTGGTAGATATTAAATGACTTATGTATAGATCTGTTTTGCATTCCCTTAAAAATAATAATAATTCTTACATAAATATCAAAAGGGAATCATTGTTAATTAATATGTAGTTGGTAAAGTTATATCTCTACCAATTATGATAATTTATTAACATTAATAATTCTAACCAAGTTGCTTAACATAGCTACTTTCCCCGAATAAAACTTTTGTTAATATATATTTTAAAATCTATTTTATAGAAATGAAACAAAATAAACCATCATGAAAACTCTGCGATTATTTCTACTTCTCCAATTGAGGTTTTGTGAATAATACTTGAGTTATGGGCGATCCAAATGTTCTCAAGTTTAGTTAGACGTCGGTTTAAACTAAACAAATCTTAGTACAATCCTGTTTGTTTTGTGAATAATACTTGAACTATGAGTGATCCAAACGTTCTCAAGTTTAGTTAGACGTCGGTTTAAACTAAACAAATCTTAGTACTCTCCTGTTTGTTTTGTGAATAATACTTGAACTATGAGTGATCCAAATGTTCTCAAGTTTAGTTAGACGTCGGTTTAAACTAAACAAATCTTAGTACTCTCCTGTTTGTTTTGTGAATAATACTTGAACTATGAGTGATCCAAATGTTCTCAAGTTTAGTTAGACGTCGGTTTAAACTAAACAAATCTTAGTACTCTCCTGTTTGTTTTGTGAATAATACTTGAACTATGAGTGATCCAAATGTTCTCAAGTTTAGTTAGACGTCGGTTTAAACTAAACAAATCTTAGTACACTCCTGTTTGTTTTGTGAATAATACTTGAACTATGACCGATCCAAATGTTCTCAAGTTTAGTTAGACGTCGGTTTAAACTAAACAAATCTTAGTACACTCCTGTTTGTTTTGTGAATAATACTTGAACTATGAGCAATCCAAATGTTCTCAAGTTTAGTTAGACGTCGGTTTAAACTAAACAAATCTTAGTAAACTCCTGTTTGCTTCATATAATTTGGAATTTGTGCCTTAATATTAGTGTTTGAGATATTAATCTTCAATAATATTAAATTTTCATCATAATTATGGAAGATTTTCTTGAATTAGAAACATGTTTCAATTAACATTTTAGACATTTTACACTTTTGAATTTAATTTACTACAGTAAACATTCAGTCGGTTTACTGTTTTTGGAAGGAATATAAACTAAACGTATATCTTACACTTAATGGAGTCAAATGTTTGTAAAGTCACTGATAGTTCAATTCGAATAACGATGAAAGGTGGCCTTTGTGTATTACTGAGTTAGCCTCAAGCTCTTACAAAAGGGGTTCCATAAAATATTAGTTTCTTTGCATAAGCAATTATAAATTAAGATTAAGCATTTAAGGAAGAGGAAGGAAACCCCTATAACTTTAATTCCTACAGGAAATGATTTTAAACAGTTCTGTTAGTTATATTTAAGGTCAATGCAATTTCTGTAATGAAAGGATGTGATGTACCATAAACATAATCATGAACATTAATAGTTTTAGGAAATAAACATCCCTTTCATGTTGTTGGTGGTTTGATAACTTGGCGTGAATGGATCCTGTGAAATATAAATATCTAAAGCATACTGTCAATACTAGACATTATTGAAATACGTTGACAGTATGGAATTGATTCATACCTCGAAAATATGTATGGTATAATCTTTTTTAAGATATTAGGAAATACTCCAGGCTCTTTAGAAATATATCTTCTAACCTTTAAAATAGGAAGATCTAATGTCTTCAAAATGGCAAGTAGAAACCTATTTGCAGGTTTTACTTGAATTCCATGAATCCAATTTTCCCATAACATCTTCCAATTACTGGTACTTAGAGACAACTTACTGTGAATTGCCTGCAGAAGATAAAATTAAAAAAGCCACATAAAATCAATGAATTATTCTCATTAAGTGAATGTTAAGGCTGTCTAACAGTACTCCAAAATAATCTTAGATATGTGAATGTTTACAATTATTAATAAATAAACATGTATGTTTATATTTGCGCTCTTGTGAGTATCTTGGAGTAATAAATAAATATCGAATCACCAATGATATATATATATATATTTTTTAAAGTAAATTTTAATCTATTTTTTAATCTATTAATTTGGTTAAATATAAAAATGATTGTACTCATCTCAAAATAGATTGTAGTAAAAAGTAAAAATGCTGCATAGAATATACAAAAACGCTGTATTGGCTTAATGTAGTGTTATTTTGTTTTAGCAGTTACGTAGTTTATTGAGTAACATAACGTTCCAATTATACTATCAATGAAAATACAATATTATGTGTTGTACAACGTAGCTACTAGCAGAGAAGAGCCATGAGTTAACTAGATCATAAGGGAACAGTTTTCTACCTTTCAAGTCATCCATCGACTGTCTGCCTGCACAGCAAACACTAATGTTGTGTCTCATGGGATTACCTTTCACCAACAATATGTTCCATAAAGGAGCAGTTTGCTACCTTTCAAGTCATCCATCGACTGTCTGTCTGTACAGCAAACACTAATGTTGTGTCTCATGGGATTACCTTTCACCAACAATATGTTCCATAAAGGAGCAGTTTGCTACCTTTCAAGTCATCCATCGACTGTCTGTCTGCACAGCAAACACTAATGTTGTGTCTCATGGGATTACCTTTCACCAACAATATGTTCCATAAGGGAGCAGTTGCTCCTTCAAGTCGACAGGCTGTCTGCACAGCAAACACTAATGTTGTGTCTCATGGGATTACCTTTCACCAACAATATGTTCCATAAGGGAGCAGTTTGCTACCTTTCAAGTCATCGATCGACTGTCTGTCTGCACAGCAAACACTACTGTTGTGTCTCATGGGCTTACCTTTCACCAACAATATGTTCCATAAAGGAGCAGTTTGCTACCTTTCAAGTCATCCATCGACTGACTGCCTGCACAGCAAACACTACTGTTGTGTCTCATGGTCTTATCTTTCACCAACAATATGTTCCATAAAGGAGCAGTTCTCATGGGCTTAACTTTCACCAACAATATGTTCAATAAAGGAGCAGTTTGCTACCTTTCAAGTCATCCATCGACTGTCTGCCTGCACAGCAAACACTACTGTTGTGTCTCATGGGCTTACCTTTCACCAATAATATGTTTCATAAGAACCTACCCACAGAGATTATACTTTCAATTTCAAAAGGGACCATTCAAAATTTAAATATGTTTTTGAAAATATGTTATGGTAATTTTTATATGAGCTTAAATTCCAGCTTTGCATCAGATTAGATAATAACATTAATTTCTTAATCAGTGTAACCAGTAGTGATGAAATGGTTTTAAGATTTTGTGGACTACGAAGCACTAAAAGTAAACATTTGACTAAACTGTCTAAGTGGTTACAGGGGAGCTCATGAGTGGCATTTTGGTTAAGGAATGTGCTCAGTATATGTACGTTATTTAAATAGAAACTAAACAAAACCTTAATTTTAACAAAACATTTGTTTTAGATATTTTACTTCGAAGTAAACATAGATTACGATAATATATTACATTTATAATATGATTAAATATTATTGGTTCAAAACACTATGTTTTATGAAGTGCTTCACTCAAATCCGACCGGTGATATGTTGTCGAGCTGGTAAATCACGAATAACATGTGGAACGCCATACAGCCTTCCTTCATAGAGATCATTATACATTATTTAACGAATGTTCCAATTTGACTTCAGAGTGCTTGTACAGCAAATACTGGGTCTGCGAGAAGCTTGACAAAGTTACGACCAATGGCGTGACAGTGTAACCCATCTGCAATCATAGCAATGCCTTTACGTCTTGCATCTCTGTCATGTTTCAGATGCACATATTTGATAACCTATTTCTTTCATACTGTGCATTTGATTGTGAGTAAAAATATTAAAATCGTGGACCTTACATTATTAATTCATATTGTTTATATATATTATATTTATGTATTTGTCTAAGTTCTAATCACATTATTTATATATTTACTTATTTTAGTTTTGTTTGTACCAAATAAATATAAATGCCTCTATAAATTGAATGCTACATCTACAAGTTATTATCTGTCGTATGTCACTGGGCAAATCCGAGCGTCATGGCTACGCCCCTAGGCACTCTTTAGTGTGAAGTCTAGACGGAACATTCATTAAATAAACTATAAAAAAATCATCATAAACATTTCATAGTTGTATTACCTCGCCAAATCAGATGTATTATCTCACAAATTCAGATGTATTACCTCACCAATTCAGATGTATTTCCTCACCAATTCAGATGTATTTCCTCACCAAATCAGATGTATTACTCATGTTGACGTTCGTATGTTGGCTTTAACAATACCAATCATCCTTTGTCGTGCAGGCATTCATTATAGTAATACTTTCTCCCAGTTCATTTAATTTGCCTCTTTATCAATAAATCAGGAGTGCTACATTTTGTTTAATTTGGAACTTTCTAAATGTCGTGCTTGCCTTTCTAAATATATTTATATATTTGAAACTTATCATAATCAGTTTATCAAATAGAGATGTATACGATACTAATAGCAATATTTATTTGCCCAAAATTTAATTACTTGAAATATTTTGCTCAGTGAATTCATATTTTTTTTTACTTTCATGAATAATATGTTTTTACAAAAAAACTCAGTTGAATGTGAAATAATATTATAAGCTAAAAGTTATACTAGAAATATAACTTATATTTACATTGCGTGTTTTTTACAGGTTTTTCTTTTGTTTTAACTTAAAATAGTCTATTTAATACTTCTTTTTTGAATTCCTTAAAAAAGTATAACTAAATATGAGCAGTGTTTGGATCGTATGTTCATTTTCAGTAAGTAAAAAGTAAACGAATGACAATATTTTTTCTAGTGTATTGTACTTTTTTTATAAAAAGTAAAACAAAAACCATCCCAACAAATTAAATTGTTTGGTTTTTTATTATAAATGGATAACAAATTACAAATAATTGAATGGTTTTTGAAGCGTCAGCATATTTTGTTTGTGAATAAGGATATAAATCCGGCAGTCACAGTAACTATCAATGGTGAAAATGTGAGGGGTTTTTGACCATCATTTATTTTTCACCTCCACAGATTTATAATACAATAAGTAATGTAATAGGTAATCACTATGTGAGCCAAATAAACTATACCGTACTGTTACGATCTTATAAAAAAAAAAAAAAAAACGCTTTATTTTTGTAATATTTATGGAATGATTGTGTATTAGCTATAACTTTTTTTATTTCTAGTTAGTTGTATTAGATAAAGGTATGATAGATATTTTAATGGTGTATTACAGTCTCGCATGTTTTATACAATCTTGTTTGAAAATGTTTCGTGAACATTAATTTGTTTATTTATACATGAAAATTACAAATATTGGCCTCGCTAAGAAATTCTTATCAGTAAGAATCACTGTAACTTATAAATTAATGTTCTTTATAATTTATATAAGTATAAAAATGTCCTAAAAAAAGAAAACGAAATTTGTCATAGTAAACCATAATACTAATACATTAACAATCGTAATTTAATAATTAGGTTTTTCCAGCTATTATAAGTTTAGGGATTGAATCAATTTGATAAAGAAAAAAATAACGTAATGTTTTGGATAACCTACCGAAAATAATCGGCTTTTTTATTGAACTAATAAACTATTTTTAACTGAATGAACTAATAAAGATTAGATAATTTTTAACCATTTTACTGTCTATGTTCCTCCCACACTCTACCGTTTCCTCTCTACCCAGATCGAGGTACCCAGTGGGGGATGTTAGCTGTAACAACACGATATTGTGCCTGAAACTCTCAAGTGTTACTACTACAGTAAATGGGTTACAATTATGAAATACAACATCTCTAATAGTGAGTAGAGATCAAACGTTCTAGATGTTATGAGGCTACTTACAATTAATTATACAATAAGGGATGCCTAGACAGCTTATTGAGGGGTTATAGACACCACTGTAAGGCAAAGAAAACATGTTGCTCTTTCTAAAGGCATATTCTGGAACTCACAGACTAATGTTATCATCCGAGAGGAAGCGGTCATGTAAAACTCTGTTGAAAGAACAACAGGTCAGCTATAGGACATCAGGCCATAATATAAAGAGGCATACGAATGTCCAGCCTATCAAACTCTATAAACCTAAAGACTATTCAAGAAAAGAACTTCATTTGGACAGTCTGGCTGGAGTTGTCGGAGGACCCTCGATTCCTGCTCCTTATAACATGGCGTACTCAAGATGACCTGTCAAGGATCTATAAAGAGTAAAACATAAAAAAAATTGTTCAATCATTACATAATTTAGAGACCGTAATAAATCTGGAAAGTAAATCTATATAGTTTTAAGCAATCAATTTTGTAAAAAGATATGTCATAATCCACACATACCAAAACTTACTTTTATGACTTTACACAAAATAAACTCTGCTTTTATAATATTTATTACGTGATTGTACATATTATTAGCTATCACTTCCTTTTATTAATTCTCAGTTGTAGCCAAGAAACATTTCAGAGAAAGAGCTTAGCTTTTTTCCTTGACTAAATTATGTGCATGCACAAATGTACAGTAACGTGGTTTCCCTTTTAATGATTAGGATAGATGGAGTAAGTTTTGCTGAATTTGTCAGCATCCTCAGAATTTCATGATTGCTTTTTGACAAACTTTACGCGTACGAGTGTACCCAGTGCTATTCAATATTGATAGAATATTTTACGATTATTGAAATATTTAGCAAAGAGCACTCACTCAAATTATTGTGTTTTATTTGAGATAGTTGTTCATAAATTGTATCACAACGATAATCTTTATCTGTAATAAACAAACATTAAATGTGTAATGCTATAAATAGAATATAAAGAATAACGTAATCATTGGATATAACATACATCTTCTCATTAAAATAACGTAAAGTGTAGTATTGTGATAAATTATATAGTCTCTGAGCTGTTGATGATATGTCAACCGTTTAAAGAAGATTTTTCAAATTGTTTTATTTAATTGCCTTTGCATTGAAATACAAACACGATTAGCAGTTCTCATTAAAATTACTTGTTCAATGTTAAAAAAAATTATGACTTATATTACTCATGGTAAATATTATTTTAAATAATTGAACTGTAACTGGGTTTCGGATTTTTAGTCAGTTTACTTTTGAGATTATTAGTGAACGGCCAAAACCTTTTATTTTTTTTAACAAGTCATCCTGGCGATGTTGTACGCTAGACCTAGCTCCTAGGGGTATAAAACTATCTCCTTCCACCACGTACCGCCTGGCTCTTTTATTGATGTATGGACCCTTAATTACAACGTTATTTAGTGGTGATATAAGTACCACACACACACACACACACACACACGCACACGCACACGCACACGCACACGCACACGCACACGCACACGCACACGCACACACACACGCGCGCACACACACACACACACACACACACACACACACACACACACACACACACACACACACACACACACACACACACACACACACTTATTACCTTTTAATACCTCACACACACACACACACACACACACACACACACACACATTTATTTAATACCTTGAAAAAACATTTAGTACAGCATCAACACTAAGGCACTATATCAACAATGCATCAAAAATTGTATATTGTAAACATAATTTTATAATTGAGTAATTTCTATAGTGTATATTATTAATACAACTCTATTGTGTTTTCGGCCCACATTTATTTGGATATAACCAATTTAACACGTTAATGATCCTGTATTTTACGAACAACAGATATGATATCGAGATATTCTTTCTCCTATCTTGTCTAAAGAATCCAATTTGTAAAGTAAGTCTGCAGGAAGGAAACAATTTATGTCTTACCACAGGATGGAGGCTCACTCTTTGAATAAAGAGCACAGATATTATCGCAGCTACTTTTATTAAGGAAAGGAAATATAAACCTTGGTTATCTTTATTACCAATCCATAATTGTTTTATTTTCTTTTAATTTAGTTTTTGAAAAATTTTAAATAAGGAAACTACTTTAATACTCGTATTTTATTTTTAAAATGAACGGCCCAAAGTTACAGATGTAGTTAATACAAATGTATTATGTACATAGTTAAAAAAAGGTAAAATTTGTATGTCTTCCCACTCATGAACATGACTCACTAATCAAACGTACAGTGGTAAAGACCCATGAACACACATGCACAGATAATGGCTTTATAAGTACTGTGACAAATATCCTCCTACCCACCAATAACATTTGTGTAGAAATGACCCACCCACCCGTACAAGTATAGTGGTAAATGACTCTCCCACCCACGTACAGTAGTAAGGACCCAGCCTTTTTGAACACACTGTATAATGTAGACAAATATTTAAAATACCAAATAGTTTTCAGTCACAGAGTGTGTTGAAACAACAATGGTTTCTTAATTGTACACCTACACGTCAGAAATATAAAGTATAAGCTGACTTTGCAAGGTAGATCTTCGTCACTTTAGGAGAACTTAGTTTTTATGTATATATTATTATTTACTTGGGTTTATTTATGAACAGATAAGCAAGATACAACATATTCTTGGTACTCGCCATACGAGCCACCGATTTTTTGATCTGAATACTATTTGCCATAATGTAGTAGATATTTAAAATTTTCAAAATGAATTTAAACTCAAACCTTTATTGACGCATGACAATGAAATTTGAACATAATTGTATGATAAATTTGCATCTATTTCATTTGAAACTCTCATAAAACATGAACATATACACACTGGATAATGTTACAGAGTTTAAATAATGTCTGCTAAGGTTATGAAAACATACACAAATTAATCTTTCATATATTAATTTGTTGTATTCACAGATTTACATTATTCTGAGTATTGAGGTACTATTTTTCTGGCGAAATTATTAAAATCATTTATAATAACTTTAAAAGAGCTTCATGTTTTTATTCAACAATGATTTCCTTTCGAATGCACACATCTTAAGCCTAATTTGTCTTACAAGGATACATAAATATGCGAAAGTAATATATTTGCAAAAAGACTGTAACAATGAAGTTGCTGTTAAATTTAATTCTAACATTTAAATAACTAAAGGAGTTTATTTAATTAGTTAGTATCCATTAAGCTTCACTGTCACATAGTGGGTGAGAGGGTAGGTTGTATATGAAGTATTGACCCACCCACATATACACGTACAGTGGTAATGATCCACCCAGCCATACACGTGCAGTAGTGGTGACCATCCCACCCACCCTTACACACACAAGTGTAATGCTGCATTAATAAATGTCAAAATAAATAATTCAATATGGGATATATTGAATATTTTAAATAGGGTTTCCTCAATAAGCTTTATGGAACAAATTAAATTAGTTATGTAATTTTAATGTAAGAAACAGTAACTATATAAGTTTATAAATAATTTAAATTTTTTAACAATTTAATAAAAGGAAAACCCAATAACAAACAGAGCGGGAACAATTTTCTGCAGGAGAGGTGTCACAAAATAATGCCACAACTGTCACTTCTTTACTTGGAGCAAATAAAACCAGAATAATTATTTACTCCATGCGTTTAGACGCATAATTATGACTAAGTAGAAAGGCCTTGAAGCGTATTAAATGTCTGAAATGTAAACGAATAAGTTCCTCCACCCAGTCTCTCTGTCTCTCTAAATGTTTGTATATAGCTTATACATATTAGAGAAATATAAACAAACCTTCCATGGAAATAAATTCTGGGAAATAACTCATATACAGTAGTATATAAAGGAAATATTGTATACACATTATATATATTGGTGCTAAAATTGTTTTACATTTAGAAAAAAAGTTATAAAAGGATCTTGAATAATTTTTTAGCGGCATGTTTAAAAGTATTTTCAATTTTTTACATTTTATCTGCATATCCAGTACGCATATTGAAATATACGTACACTAGAATTGACCCACTCTTCCTCCTACACACGTTCAATAGAATAACCCTCCTGCCCACCCATACACGTTCAATAATATTAGCCCACTCTCCCTCCCATACATTTATAGTGCTATTGACCCATTTTCCCTCCCATACATGTACAGTAGTATTGACCCACTATCTCTTCCATACATGTCCAATAGAATGACCCACCTGCACACCCATACACGTACAATGATATTAGCCCACTGTCCCTCACAAACATGTACAGAGTTATTGACCCACACTCCCTTCCATACATATACAGTGGTATTGACCCACTCTCTCACTCATACAAATACAGTGGTATTGACCCACTCTCCCTCCTATAAATGTTCAGTGATATTGACCCACCCTCCCTTCCATAAACTTACCTCTCACCATCCCTCCTATACACTTACAGTGGTATTGACCCACTCTCCCTCCCATACACGTTCAGTAGAATGACGCTCACGCAACACGTACAATGATATTAGCTCACTGTCCTCCCATACATATACAGTGGTATTGACCCACTCTCTCGCCCATACAAATACAGTGGTATTGATCCACTCTCCCTCCCATACATGTACAGTGGTATTGACCCACTCTCCCTCCCATTCACGTTCAATAGAATGATCCACCTGCACAATCATACACGTAAATGATATTAGCTCAATGTTCTTCCCATACATGTAAAGTGGTTTTGACTCACTCTCCCTCCTATTCATGTTCAGTGGAATGACCCACCTGCACAACCATACACGTAAATTATATTAGCTCACTGTTTCTCCCATATATGTATATTATTATTCACTTACTCTCCCTCCCATACATGTACAGTGGTATTGACCCACTCTCACTCCCATTCACGTTCAACCCACCTGCACACCCATACACGTAAATGATATTAGCTCACTGTTCCTCCCATATATGTACATTGGTATTCACCCACTATCCCTCCCATACATGTACAGTGGTATTGACCCACTCTCCCTCCCATACATGTACAGTGGTAATGACCCTTCCTCCCTTCCATGAATGTACAATGGTACTTACTCACCCTTCCTCCTATACACTTACTTAGCCTACCCTCCCATGTATACACAAACTGGTATTGATCCACGCTCCCGCCAATACACATATGGTGGGACTGACAGACCTCCTTTCCATTAATATATAGTGCTATTGGCCCACCCTCCCACTCATACACACATATTGGTACTAATCCACCCTCCCTTCCATACACGTACGATGGTATTGACCCAACCACCCTCCCACACAATTATAGTGTTAAATGACTCCCTCACCCACCCAGGGGTAATTACCCATCATTTTGAACTCACTGTATAAAATAGACAAAGAATTCAAATACCAAATAGTTTCAGCAAGTTTAATGAATTGAAACTTGGAAGAAATTTGGAGTTAACCGTCTCATTGTTAGGAATAAAAATAGTTTTACTCATATACAATCGTTTAATAAACTTGGTAAAACTAATCCAGACTTTCAAAGTGAATTCATTTATACATGTTGTTTGTAAAATAATCTTACTTTTACATTGTATGGATTTAAACATTAATTTATTTTAAACGTTTAATACCACTAGTATAATAATATTTTTTACATCACTATCCTATCAAATTATTATTTAAAAATATAAATGTTTTGTTGAGACTAACAAAATGCATAAATAAATTAATGTCTTGAATATATTAGGCTAACAAAATATAAAAATAACATAAACAGTGGTAAGATAGAGTGTACATGCTCATATTTGAATACGACATTATAATCTGTATTGTTTTAAGGTAACATGTTTGAAGAAATGCCTTTGCTTGTTTTGTTACAAAAAAGGAAGTCTTTCTGGTTAAATATATGTTTATATATCATGTTCATTTAGATACAACAATATGGCATAAATAAATGTGTTCATTTTAAACAATAAATTGTGTCCTGTATAATGTATTGTTTATGAACATTATTATTTCAGATTAAGAAACGCTTTATTTATTAAAAGTGTAAGATTCCTCATTAACAACACAAGACTACATTGTCTATCCTACTGCACTTTCGAAATGTAGGTATTAAGTAGGTCTTTGACCATCAAAAAGTATACATTATAGGACAGTTGCAAAACTTCTTATCTTTAAAAATCTTACTTGCCAGAAATAAAACTATATATAGTGAATTAACTTTAGGGTTATACTGTATGAAAAGATATCCAAAGTGATTTACTATGCCTGATGCAGCTGGTCTATTGTTACTAAAAGGGTGCTTTACTTTGGTCATTGTTATTTCCACTCTGTTGAGTTTCTGCTTTTGTAGGATATCTTTCAAGCACAGTTATTGATTGTCTACAATATTGCATGTATGACACGATTTTCAAGTTTACCACCTCTTACATTGATTTTGAAAAATTATATTTTCATATCAATAGAAAATATATTATTTTAAACATTTCTTATTACAGAGAACATTGATTGAGGTTTAGCCGGAAACCCTAGCGTCTGATCAATGATTATGTGGTGCGTGGACACTACTAGAGAAGTTGAGGTGGGCGAGAAGGAAGGAAGTCAGGATTTGGTTGTTGTGGAGTGAAGAGCTCTGAGTATCAGGATTCTCATTACCTAGCTGAAAATCAAATCAGTACTACTTAATTTGGATTCCACGAAAATTTGTAGGGCTTTAGTAGCCCTGGCTGTTGGGCTATCAATAAATGGTTCTTGGTTCAGTTACTTAGTTAGTAACCAGACTGTACAGGGCATCCAAACTCATACTATACACATGAAATCATCATATTCACCTCAAAATACGCACAAGATGTCAGTGTATCATATCTGAATAGCAATCTAAATAATTGCATTTTCGGAAGCAGAAATCACATTCATACAAATATTCTAACATATTCTATGAATATTAAATTAAACCTATTTTATGCTATTTAAGTGGTATTTAACAACAAATTTAGTTTTCCATAATAACCATGTCGAAATAATATATGTATTGTTTTGACACGTAACTCCCTAATCATTTCTGTTATGTTTTATCTTCAAATTTAATGAAGATATTTAGCCCTAATTTAATAGGTGCACAGTTAAAACAATAAAAAAAATTCAACACTTCCTTATTGTTTATTTATCGAATGACCAAAAATATGTACACTTCAGAGTGTTTTACAAAAAAATGCTGGAACTAAGAGTAGTTTGGGATTGTTACGGCCAATGGCGTGGCGAAGTGAGCCAGGCTCATTCATAGCAACGGCTTTCCGTCTTGCATTGTTGCCACCTTTCAACACTTGTTTCATAACCTATCGTTTCATTTTATGAATTTGAGCGTGAGTACTCACATAATTATCGTGGACTTTCTTATTGTTTGTATTGCATTTTAAATTTGTGTTTAATATTTGTAAGATTGTTCTTATTGCATTATTTATGTATTGTTCTACTGTATTATTTCTTTGAATCAATTATGTATGCCTATTATAGAGGATTACTACCTCAACATATAATCATTATCGGTTGTATTTCAATCTCAATACACTTGGCAACACCGCACGCCAGAGGTACATTTAAAGTGCCACTATTGGCGCACATGTTCAGCCCCGATAATCATTAAAAAAAGCATAGTAATCAGTTTGCTTTATAAAAGAGTTTTAGTTAATTGGATTGAGTTATCATTATTTTCTGAACGAGTTTTAAGTTTATAGGCATTTAATTATACTGTTCTGATGAAATTCATTGATTTTATTTTGCCACACTTGTATTAAATAACAATTAACTTGCAAGTGCTCTTTGTGAAAAGGAATTATATAGTTTTACTAAGAATAAAAAAATAAATAAATAAAAATTAGGTCACTGCTACCAATGCCTAGAAAGTGGCAACCAATGTTTCGCCAAGCAATTCATGTGGCACAGAGAGAGGGGTGGGTGACCGTGTTTGAGAGTGGATGATTTATTTACACTGAGCACACAGCGTGACGCCATATATACAGAAACAACATTGGTTTGTTAATTTTAAACGTAAGCAGTATTTATAACTAACTTAGTTTCCAAGGTAGATTTAAGAGATTTTTGTTTGTATGTAAATATTATTGTTTACTGGGGTCTATATGATAAATGAATTGGTTATATAATTTTAATAAATGAACAGCAGTTATATGCCTTTAATAATGAAGAAAATTTATGACATACAAAATAGGAAACCCCAATACTTACTTATTAGAGTGGTAGAATTTTTGTGCGATTGATATACGCCTAAAAGTCTAAAAGAGTAAATATATGCCTAACAGGTATGTCATAAAGATTGTCACATCTGTCTTGTCAATTCTGTATTTGGATCAAATAAAACCAGACTTATTAACTATTCCGAATAAGTAGAAAGGGAATGAAGCATATTTAATGTATAAAAATGATGTCTTAAATCAAATGTCTCTGTTTAAAGGTTTATATGTAGGCTTTTATCTACATAAACTTTGAGAAATGACCTGTGTATACTTGTTATTTGTATTTGTTACGTGTTATATTTAACTAGAGAAACTTTGGGAAATGACCTGTGCATACTTGTTATTTGTATTTGTACGTGTTATGTTTAACTAGATAAACTTTAGGAAATAATCCGTGTATACTTGTTATTTGTATTTGTTACGTGTTATATTTAACTAGAGAAACTTTGGGAAATGACCTGTGCATACTTGTTATTTGTGTTTGTTACGTGTTATGTTTGACTAGGTAAACTTTGGGAAATTACCTGTGCATACGTATTATTTGTATTTGTTACGTGTTATGTTTAACTAGAGAAACTTTGGGAAATGACCTGTGTATACTTGTTATTTGTATTTATTTTGTTACGTGTTATGGTTAACTTCGTAATATTTAACTTCACCTAATTTGTTTTGATGAAACTAAACTTATTTTGTAAAACTTTTGATTAAGGATTTGGTGACATGTTTATAATTATTTTAAAATGTTTACATCGTATCAGCTAGTAACAAATAAAAATTAGTGCCATATTCCATTTGCTAGTATTCGAAATTATAGATAAATTCGAATTGCTAGTTTTATCAATGTAATGCTTCTTTGCGTTTAAAGAAAGCGCTTGATTTAAAAGTTTTCGATTGAATCAGTTTAAGTATTTCAATAAATGGACAATCAACCGTGCAAATCAGGTGCTTGCTATGAATGCACTGATCTGGGTTTAAAATTATTAAGACAGCCTAAAAAAATTTAGTCTTTTATAATCAGCTATTGAGGAACAACTAATTTACTATGCCTAATAACCGTGTAAATTGTATATCCCTAACGATAGAGGTATGCCATTTCCAGGTTAGACATTTCTTTAACAATTGTTGAAGACTATGTCAACACTTCATTTGACCCATTTTTCTGCATTCCTATGTTATTTCGTGTTTTTATTTTTTGATATAGATTTTAGTTTACTTAAATAGGTGCTTCAAAAAGTTAAAACTATCCATCCCTCTCTGGTTTTGTATTTCTCTGTTTCATATTTCTGAAGTTGTTATCTTATGTAGTATAATTTGCTTTATAAATATATATTTACATTCATAAAACATGCTTAAGTAATAATAATTATTTGGCTGTTCAAGAAGTTATAACATATTTTTAATGACCTCCCTTTCTGTTTTAAAGTGTTTACATTCAATATAAAACTAGTCTGTCGGACTAAAAGTTGTCTGACTGTAATATGTTCTCGTAAAAATGGGTAATTTTCCTAACTAATAAATCTGATGAAACTAATTTGTCTTTCATACGTTTTCTTGTATAGAGCATTGCTATTTTGTACTTGAAATATCATATAACAATACTTCCGTTTGGACAAGTAATCCTCAAAAAGAATTACTTAACAAATACTTTATGAATAAACAAACAATAATTACATTGTTATCATCGTAAATAAATTCATTCATATAAAAATTCTTCAAAAATGAAGAAATATGGTCTTTATATATTGATGATTAAACAAATAAATAAACGAACAGTTGGAAATCTATTCCCCGTTCCAAGACCGTCAGCTCTTCTAAACCAACCATTAATTTAACTAACCAATTAACATAAATTAAATTAATTATTTAAAGCTGGAAATAATATGTACAAAAAGATTATCTCCTTTACCTGGTCTGATAATTTTCCAGTGTGATATTATAAGTATAATCCAATTAATTGGAGAGGTATTAGATTATTAGTAAAGAAAAAAAAACATGTTTTTTCAGATAGGAAAAACCAGTCGTCTAGTATGTGCATGACTCTGAACACTCTGAAGTTAGACCTTTCTGGTGAGGTGTATGTTTATAAACTAAACAATAGTAGGAACGTTTGTTAAACAACAACTTCTATTTTATGTGTTTGAACATGTAGAATCACCAATACCATACAACTTTCACGTTAAATAAAAATATACATTCTTGTACCAGAACAGGCATTTATTAGGGAGCGTACCAGCATTTCAAGAAAACAGAGAGGACAAGATTTTTCAAAGACAAACGTAAGAAGTACTTTGCGATTACTGACTCAGCTGTTGAATTATTCAGGAAGCACAGTTGCTCAGTGCTACCTACTGTTTAGAGAGCTGCTGATCTGGGATCGAACAATATATGTTGAATCTATAAAGTATTGTTTTCACTCTGATCTAAAAAAATCAGTTTAAGATGTCTCCTCTCTTGATGAATATTTAATCAGAATTTTTAAATATATAAAATTCTTTCCGATACTTATAATTTATATCTATCAATACTAGAAATTGACTACTTAAAAAATTAAGACGCTTTCCGTAGTTTGTAATATTTCAATTCAAATGTGATTTGTTGTAGTCAAAAATTAACTATTCACTGTTTATTAAAATAAATACATTTCCTTTGTAACTAAGAGAACATATTTGATCAAAGGAATTCAATAAAATCGTTGAAATGTCCCTGGGATGACCCGACAGGGTCAAACATTTCGAATTTTATTTTTTTAAATTTAATATGATGTGCATTTATTCCTGATTACTATAATATCAGTTTCAGGCAAACCCAATAACTATAACTCATTTTATACTGCTTTTTGTGAATCACTGCAAGTAGTGAATCACCACATTACAAGAGTGAAGTCATTGTTACACGAGAATGCTTAATTTTCGTACAGTGCTATACATTCTTCTATGTAACAAAGATTTTACTGTCTCAAATTGGTTACAATTTCAGCTATTGCCATTATTTTAGCTGCTGATTATTAGGCTATAGGCTAAGCTTTGTTGATGTTTACATTGGTGCTGTGTTGCTAAGTGAAGTAGTGTGGCTAGTAGTATTATTATAAATTTACATGCTACATTACAATATATAACTATTTTATTACAATGAAAAAAATTCAATTTATTGTATTATTATTCTGTATTATCTTGCTATTAGAAAAAATACAGGAAGCCTACAAAAGATGAAAGAATCTGTATAGGCTTTGTATTTTCATTTATGCTCCAGTAACCAAGAACCTGATGACGGTCTTTATCCAAAAGGAGCAAGTAGCTGGTGCAAGTCCCAGAAAGTAAAAGAAAATAATCACAATTATGACCATGAGGAACATATTCATATCCCTGTGACTGCCATGTCTGAAATAAAGCCAGAACTTTTAAAAAAATGTTTGCATGAGGGTACGCAAAGTCCGAGTGAGTCAATCAACATTATCTAATGTGGCATCTCAAAGAGACATTTTTAATTCGGAACACCCTTGAGTAAGGTGTTTATGATCCATTAGCTTGTTTTAATTCGGAACACCCTCGAGTATGGTGTTTATGATCCATTAGCTTGTTTTAATTTAGACAACTTAGCCAGATGTAAAATAATAGCAAGACTAGGTATTGTTCCTGGAGAGAATTTTATTAGTGTCCTTAAAAAACTTGATGAATCAAGATGACGAAGGATGAGAAAGCGATATATGAATTGGAAAAAGTATCAGCAGGTCACTATATTAGCTAAAAGGAGATTAGAGGATGGGTATGAGGCAGAGGAAGACCCAGACAACCCAGTACATGGGGCTGTAATGCATTAATGTAGGACTTTGGTTGATGCAATAGCAATAACTACCTTTAAACGGGCTTTACCGAAAATGTTTCTTATGTACCTTTTTCTCATGAACCACATAAGATATCTTTAAGATTTCTATTTTAAACAGTTGGGAGAGATAAAGTGCACATTTTGACCCAACGTTTTGTTGTAATAATAAAAAAAAGTTTTAATCAAACTGCTTAGTTCAAAAACTGGTGTTTTTTTCATTTAAAAAATTTCAAAAGAAATATTAAATACTACAAAATTTTAAAATGCCCAGGTCAAAGTTTTAGAAAGAGCATACTTAATTAAGAAAAAAAAAAAAAAAGAATTCATGGTTATATCTATCATAGTTCCTGAGGAAAAGGTATATAAATTTGTAAAATTAACATGGGGAAGATCCGACTTCCCACTAACAATCACTAATTACTAGTCCGTTTTCTCATAGTAAATAATTATAAATAAACTGAAAAGTAAAGTAATAGACATGTATAATCTTAATAATAATATATGTGTTGTAATCACTAAATAAATATTGAGCTGAATCTTTAAGTGGTAATCAAAAGTATAAGAATGTATCCTACTTCCATATCCGGTGTGGTAAATGGTTATGATCTACAGTCTGCTAAGTGTGATGTGACCCGATCTACAAAACAGTCGGGTTTTTTTTTTTTTTCAAATAAGTTCCTCAAAGTACTTTGATAATTTTATTTTTAAATGTTTTTATTGATAAAATGCAGTGTATACAAATTGAAGCAGGTTAAAACAACAATGATAAACACTGTGTGTGTTTATGTTTGTTATACAATATGTTTGTTATGTTTGTTATGTTGTTATACAAAAAAATGTGTATGTTTGTTTTATCTTATATTAATTGTAATAAGTATTAACAGATAGCGATAAGTAGTACCTAATCTTAATGCAAGCCTAATGTAATGCACGTCATTTGAACCTTATCATGTACTGGAGGATCAATATTTTGTTTAAACGAACATTAACTGCCGTATTATACTTAATAGTTACTAAAATAGACAGATAAAATATATTCCTTCGGTAAAATATATGTTATAATTTTTAAAATGGATTTTAAATATTTATAATTAATGTTATTAGTGATTATTTCCCATTAGGAAAGTGGTTGAACTTAATCATGTTGATAATTCAGTTTTCCTTTTTCTTCTTCTCTTTCGAAAATCTCTTTATCTTTACTTCGTGTGTATGTTTTCTCTCTTCAGTGCATATTTTTTCTAGTATTTGTTTTGCATCTATTTAAAATTTCATGTTCATTATTTTGTGATTGGATTCAGATCCGTTTCTAGGATTCTCTATTCCAATATGTTGTCTGTAATTTTGTATTTCTTTCAACCATTATGTGCCATTTTCGCTGATATAATAATGTTAAAAATTGTCTTTGTTATTCAATTATCATTCTGTATATGTGTGTGTAGAATTTTCTCTTAGTTTTCTGATCTAGCCCATAATGGTATTTGCTCTCATGCAGATTTATTTATTTTTTATCTATACATCCAAATTCCGTTCCACTTGATTGGCCAATAAATGAGGGTTTACGTTCTAGTTTTTCAATGCCATTAATCTTGGTCTGACCTCTGAGTACTGGTGCTTGCCACTTGTAATGTCGGAATTTTACGTCTTTGGACATTTATTTTTTATTGTAATGATTCCATGTGAGTCTGTATGCTTTTTGAAGTTGTATATTCTTTGTTTATTTAAGATTAGGTTAAGTCCTGACGACTTTATTGTTTTCACCTAAGTATTTGAAATATGTGACTTGCGTGCTTTTTCCATATTTTTTGTCTAGTGGTAGTTTGTGACCTTTCCATGTACTGTAAAATCGTATAAAATTTGCAGACCTGCTTTTTTGGAGTTTCATTAAAGTTTTTGACCACTTCTTTTGCTTCTGTCCTGTTGTTTGTAATGATTGTGATGTTGTCCTATAAAACATTAATGATATATTTCACTTATACTTATTTATTTATGCAATTTGTGTAGTATTATTAAATTAATTGTATTACTTAATCAGCAAATATTACTTGTTAGCATAAATAATACAACAAAAGTGAATGCCACAAAATACAAATTTATTTATAACGCCATAATGTATACATATTTATGGTGATTGATTTCGGTAAACCACATTCACCTTCCTCGAATTAAAGGGATTCACAAAGGAATCAAAAGTACTGTTGTACAGTTGGTAGTTAATATTTCATAATGTATAAGTCGTTTCATATAGTTATGTTTGAAATAAGTAAGATATATTATTCAAAACAATTTTAATACATACAAAAACTTGAGTCAATTGTGAAAATGAAATGAAATGAAATTTCAAGGAGAACTTCTCCTTTTATAAAGCAGAGGTAGAAGGACTGAAACCCTGAAGAAATATGGTCCACTTGTAGAGAAATATTAGCCAACGTAATCCCATCCCATTTACATACACTCTGTCCGGCAGCCCATGACGTTATAATTGACCACTGTTTGCCTTAAATTTAACTAAATAATAAACAACAATTTAATTTATTTCTCTCTTCAAATTGTTTAAAACCATGTAATATAATTACATTACTTTAGTAGTTTCAGTAAAAATAAATGTATAAATACAAACAAATAATCCAAAGAAATTAAAAACAAACTTATTGGTAAAGATAACCTCATAAAAATACTATATAATAATTTGTTCTTATTAAAAAAAGGAGAAGTAAAGTATATATTCAGTGACGTATACAGGTTATTGGAGAGGAACAGTTTATATTCTCAACTCTATACTGTATATTAGAGACATTTCATTTTCATTTGTATTATAAAGTATAATAAATTATCTATTTAAAAGTGTCCAGGAGAAATTAAGTACATAACAAATAACAAATTTAAATTGATGTATTTATTTTTTACTCACTAATACCTATACATTCTTAATACCCTGCATTTAAAAAAAAATATATTTTTTGGTTGTAAATTAACTAGCGCAAGAAGGCGTGAAGTAAGCTAAATCTATATGGAAAAGAATGTCAAGGAAATTATCTATACAATACAACCATTTTGTAAGCCGTATGGTTATTTATTATAACTGTGCTTATAATCATAAAAATAGTTATATGTATAACTAACATTTTACAAGATCCTATCTTCTAAGACAAACAATTCCACTACCGATTTGCTTAAGAATGAATGAAGTTTTACTATTGTTCTCAGGAATGACATTTCATATAAGGTTTACTTTTTATCAAGGCAGTTTTGTTAATAAACATGGGAGGATTAATTTATTAAAGCGTTTCAGGATTACAGAATCTTCTTAATACAATGGTCACTTATATTTTACATATTATATATTAGTATTGTCTCCTAAAGCTAAACAATTAAAAAATAAAAAATCATGATCTCCGTACCGTGGGTGGCAGGTTAATAGCCCTGTACTAATGTACGTGTATGAGTGGATGTATATGTTAACACCACTGTACGTGAATGGAAGAGTGGGTGGTTAATACCACCACACGAGTGTAGGTGGGTGGGTAAGGGAGGAAAACTTTAAAACCAAAGTAATATATCCAGGTAGCCTGTACGTGTATGGGTGGGTGGTTGGCAAACACCACTGAACTCATACACGTATTATTATGGGTTATTACCATACTCGTAGAGTAGTAATGGCCTTCCCACCCACCATGCAGTTGTAATCCCCCTCACCCACTCTGAAATATCTAGTGCAAATAACCACCACCACTCTAAATAAGTTTAAAATCATTATCTCACCTGTTAGTTTATTTATAAATCAGACGAGTAATACGTCTTTTGGAACTTTTCCGTTAGTTCAGAACCTTTTTTTTCTTTCCGTTAATTCACTACCACTTGATAAATATTATGTTGCTCTAAAAAATGTTCACCAATCATTTTTATGTTCACTGAGGTATTCCTCATCCCCTAGGAATCCGATACCACTGGCCTTTCTTATCGTTTCCCAAGAACTTACATACGGAGATCGTATTCGGCGGCAAGTCCTTCATTGGATTTACCAGTTTGTGATTAACTTAGTAGCCACCTAACCTAGCCTTAATTGCGATAAAAAAGTAGCGGTAGTGAACTACAAGAAAAATTAGTGGTGGTGAATTAATGGAAAAGGTCCCTTAAGGGTTCCCCTAAGAGATATTAATATGTGCTTCTCTTAAAAATATTGTTGGTCCCCCAATAAATACCATAGGGATATGAACTATCCCAAAACGTCAGCACATTTTGTTTGGAATTCAAAACTAAGTAGCAATTATGTAATGTCTCAAAAGTTAAATTGCTGTAGAAGTGAGTCAATCTTGAGTCTATGGGTCTGTAAACTGTGAAATGTTTGGTCGTGATGGTAGTAAATAACGAAGGCTGTAAGTAGAATAAAAGTCAAAAAAACTGAGTTATACAGACTTTGCAAATAATGCATTCAAAATATCCAGGTTTAAATTATTTAGTATTATGATGATACGTAAATAACAAATTGAAATGACATACTCCAACAAACAATAATTAATTATATCTGATCAGTAAACTTTGTTAAAACCGTTCCAACTCAAATCGAAACCTCAAGCCACAAACTTACTTAACCCATTATCGTCTAAGTCAATCCAAACAGTTGTTAAATGTTGCTTAAGGCTGTTGTTACAAGTTTGGTCTGGCTTTAGTTCTGCAGTTGCGTTACTGATGTGAGCCGCTTTTACACAATCAATTAATATTCGTATAGAATATTTTACATATCGTTGTATATCGATTATTTGGATAGCACGAAGCTATTGTTTATTAGACAACACTATATTCACCGTGCGCACCACTCCAGTCTACTCGAACGGAAAGGATTTTATTAGAGAAGACCTAATGATGACATTAACTTCATGCAGAGGGTGGGACAGTATTCGGACTATTATTTATCTCCTAAATTAAATATGTTAGTACAGATATGTTCTGCTCAGTTGACGACTCCTTGGGTTTAGGAAAAGTGTTGAAATGTAATAATTGGTTATTTAAAATAATTGTAAACTAATAAAACGCTTCTCTTAATCAGGACAGTCTATGAACAGTTCAGTGCAACTATTGACGTGTTAAAAAGTAGTTTTCTTGAGAATAATAAATCGTTAACCTTAAATGTCTTACTATGCTACAACAAATGTTCAAAGCGCTTTCCTTAAGCTTTTTGATAATATTCCACTTCATAATACAACACACAGAAATATATAATTTTATATATTATACGTTTGTATAACGCTTAAAACAGTAGAATTAAAAAGAAAACAACCACTAGATAAGAAAACACTGAGGATGAGAATTAAATTTAAGCTACAAAATTTTAAAAATATACTACGATATATTTATCGTATGGATATATATATATATATATATATATATATATATATATATATATATATATCCATACGATAAATATATATATATTTAGATAAAATATATATACTACGACAAATGGAATTGCTCCTAAACAATTAACTCCCAATCTAAATAAATATAATATTTTTCAGTAAAAAAATGTAGGCTGTTGTAAAATTTACTACGAGTAAAAGCTATTCAGCGTATAATACCCTCAGTGAAATTGCTACAGAGAAGTGCATTATGATTGCCAACCCTCCAGGGACGTTTGGAGATCCTCTCTGGAATCCCTATCGTCATTCAATTACAATCTTTGAATGGGAAAATTCATGATTGTAATTGAATGACGATACGGATTCCAGAGAGGATCTCCAAACGTCCACGGAGATAGATCCATACGATAGATATATCGTAGTATATTTTTAAAATTTTTTAGCTTAACTTTAATTCTTATCCTCAGTGTTTTCTTATCTAGTGGGTTTCTTTTTAATTCAACTGTTCTAAGCTTTATACAAACGTATAATATATATGATTATATATTTTTGTGTGTTGTATTATGAACTGGAATATTATCAAAAAGCTTAGGGAAAGCGCTTTGAACATTTGTTGAAATTTTAGAACATTTGCAATACTCGCTAAAAAATATTTATATCGTGATAATTTTATATGCTAGGGGAGAGCAAACCACACGAGTCAAGTTTTTTTAATGATATTCATTGAGGGGAATTCAAGTTCAAATATAAATAATAATTTCACCTTAGAATGATAAAGTTATATCTTAGTTACTCGGTCAATCACATTATGAACACAGTAGTTAAAAGCATTTATACCGTGTATTTAGTAGTTAGGGATATACTTTGAAAACTGTGTATAGTACGCGCGCTGAAGGTCCGGCCTCCTGGCTAGCCTACTAGTCATATAAAAACATCGACTCTGAGCGAGGCGGTCATAGACAGATCGTAAAGGGTGATTGTTTACGTGTTTACGGAGTATTTGTATTTTGCTATATCTTATAATTGGACTAGTATTTAAAATAAAAACATCAAATAGCTTAAGAGTTTGAAAGTTAACAAATTAAAACGTATATCAATAACAACAATTAAATATATCATACAAAATTATAAATCAGTTAATAACTTTAATTGAAATTAAGTAACTAAGAAATATATACTTCTTACTGTCACTAACAAAAATATTTCTGTGATTTCCCGAACCGTTAAAATACATATAATTTTTATTTAAATTGGTTTAAAATAAAAATGATGAGTTGGGAGTGACTCGTCAGTTTTATAAAACTCATGGACGGTTCTTCTAACGACACATTTGTCGAAATCGTCTAGTTCTGTTGCTTTTTTTTTTTTTTTTTTTTTTTTTTTTTTTTTTTTTTTTTTTTTTTTTTTTTTTTTTTGTGAACGAACGCTCTTTTTCCGCTGAAGTGTCCAATAAACACTTTTCACGCCGATATTCCGTTATAAGAGTTTTTGAAACGCTACATGCAACTGCAGTTCGGTAGCGTAGTTGGTTCAATCCCAGCTTCAAGTGCTAAAGGTTCTCAGTTCGATCCCAATCAGAGTCAATACATTTTGAGAAGGATCAGCTGATAAACCGCAGGCTGTTCATTTGTCATTGGGCTATTAATTAATGACACTTTTTAAGGAATAGTCGGCCTTAGTTTGTAACAATGACTACATTCGCTCATATACACTCATCACACTCATTCGAAATCCATATTCGCCCATATCTTGACGATCGGCGTCTTAAGAATAAATAAAAATAAAAAAAAGTTCGTTCTAACGATTTTTTACGGGGATTCGTTGTTCATCTCTTAATTTGGCCTCATTCGCCATGAACTCACTTACTCTCCAAATTATTTCCCTACCCTGACTTCTAGCAGTTTTTCCTTGAGCTACTTTAGGAATAAAGTTGAGGCAGGAACCACTAAAGGAATAAACTACTTAGGATTTACGTTCACTAATTTTACAACCTTAAGAGTCTGCAGAGGCTGTCGGCCAATTTGGTTTTAATCTCATTAGAATGATATTTTTTTGAACCGGACAAATGATCACGCGTGTCCAAATTTGACATTTATTTTTAAACGGTCTTTTCCAAACAAATTCTATTTGATCAAGAGTGAAATTACTCGTTGAACTACTTTGTGGATTCATAATTAGTTTAATAGAATAAATATAACATTTATTTAGTTTAAAGTTTTTATTTTCACCTATTTTTCAAAACTAGGCGTATGAATTCATAATATCAAAAGCAAACCCAATGCGCAATATGATAGAATTTTAAATGACACCTCATACACAACTTTTGGGTAAATAAATAATGATAAAAATATGGATTCAAAATAACGTTGTTTTTATGAGAATTAAATCAGTATGGCTGACAGACTCTGCACTCTTAACACACTCAAGGAACACAAAAAAAAATACAAACTGACTTATTACACTACAGTAGTTAGATAAAAACAAACATATAACCAATTAAATAATTGTTTATCGTACACTTGAGTAAAAATTCTTAACACGCTAAACCACAAGCCAATATATTGCACGCAGTCTGGAAACGTACTGAATGTGCATCGTAGATAACAATTAACGTAACTTATTTTAGAAGCAAGCATGGAAAAGACTTCTAGCGTGGGAAAGTCTGACAGTAGCGAATGTTTCCAGGACTGCAGGCATATTGGGCCCTCCACCCGTCTCCTCCCTATCACCGCTCGGCGGGCTCGAGGCCGGACCTTCGCCGCGCGGTCTATACTTTTGACTGAAAGTGTTTGTCGTATTATCAGCAGATGAAAAATATAATGTTAATAAGTTAAAAGAATGTGTGTATAGCCGTATTTGTGTCATAGTATGTGAGAATGTGTTTTATTTGTTATAAATACAGTTTTAGTTAGTATATTATTGCTGATGCCTTTTGTTGTTTATGATGTATTTATTTAATTATTCATACAAAGTTAACAGTCTATATCTCTTTAACTGTATAATTTATGTTTGATTTATTCTGTTCTTTTTTATTAGTAATATTATAGTTTGCTATAGTTATTACTATAATATTTTAAAACATACGCATTTTATACGTTTATTATTATTTATTAATATGGACGTAATCCTAGGCTCAAATAGTCGAGAGTCAAATAATCATGTTTGTATTTTTAGCTTATTGCAACTATGAATACATTTTAATTGATTTTTGTATAAGGGAGACATTTGACTATCATTTTCAATTATGTTGCAAACAAACGGGCCTATGAAACAATATTTGAGAGTACAGTTTAGTGATAAATTTGTAAATTACCATGTTAAGTTTTGTATCTCTAACGTTTCTTAGACTTAAATGGTTTACTATCATAAATATTTTGTATGATATTATTTACTTGTGTATTTATGAACACAGTAAATGTATTATGTAAATTGTATAAACTATTATATTATGCAATTGTATATTATGGAATAAATATAGCTGAGGTATAAGGGCAGTTTTCATGAAAATACCCCTTAATCATGGTTGTTATTACACTTAATGGCTATTATGATCGACAGTGATTAGAAATTTATAAAACAAATAATTTTTGGTTGTTGGTTAAGGATTTGCGTTGGAAGTAACTTAGTTACTTGTGAAATGTAACAAGTGTAAGCGAGCCCACATATATTACCCACCCATACACTTACAGTAGTAAAGGCCCTCCCTCCCACCCATGCACTTACAGTAGTAAAGGCCCTCCCACCCACCCATACACTTACAGTAGTAAAGGCCCTCCCACCCACCCTTACACTTACAGAAGTAAAGGCCCTCCCGCCCACCCATACACTTACAGTAGTAAAGGCCCTCCCACCCACCCATACAATTACAGTAGTAAAGGCTCTCCCACCCACCCATACACTTACAGTAGTAAAGGTGATTGACAGTGGTTAGAAATTTATAAAACAAATAATTTTTGGTTGTTGGTTAAGGATTTGCGTTGGAAGTAACTTAGTTACTTCTGAAATGTAACAAGTGTAAGCAAGCCCACATATATTACACACCCATACACTTACAGTAGTAAAGGCCCTCCCTCCCACCCATGCACTTACAGTAGTAAACGTACAGCAATTAAAAATGCTTCTTAATAGCTACTTTTAATGACGATTATTTAAGCCAGAACACTTATTTATCCTCTATTAACTACTATGACTTAGTCATAAATGTCTCATGTGCTACATTTTCTTATGTGTCAGAGCATTTACAAAACTGTTGTACTGTATTTGTTGTATCTCTAATAATTAGAGAATTATTCTGAAGTTCATGTCGCATATATTTTTAAAACATAAATATCACCTTAATAAAATTCCCTACTAAACGATTACTGGTCATTTTATATTCAATTATCAGTTATTCATTGCATTCAAATAAATCTACTAACAAACCTAATTTAAACAATTTTGGAGAAGTCTGCAAGTAATGAATGTCAATTGCGAACGACCCAGCCTCATCGGCTCAATGTCTGTACGGTGTTACTGTTGCTGATCAAGTCCGAGACCACTTCATCACAGTTTATGTATCTTACAAGTAATGAATGTCAATTGCGAACGACCCAGCCTCATCGGCTCAATGTCTGTAGGGTGTTACTGTTGCTGATGAAGTCCAAAACCGCTTCATCAGAGTTTATGTATCTTACAAGTAATGAATGTCAATTGCGAACGACCCAGCCTCATCGGCTCAATGTCTGTACGGTGTTACTGTTGCTGATCAAGTCCGAGACCGCTTCATCACAGTTAATGTATCTTACAAGTAATGAATGTCAATTGCGAACGACCCAGCCTCATCGGCTCAATGTCTGTACGGTGTTACTGTTGCTGATGAAGTCCAAGACCGCTTCATCAGAGTTTATGTATCTTACAAGTAATGAATGTCAATTGCGAACGACCCAGCCTCATCGGCTCAATGTCTGTACGGTGTTACTGTTGCTGATCAAGTCCGAGACCACTTCATCACAGTTTATGTATCTTACAAGTAATGAATGTCAATTGCGAACGACCCAGCCTCATCGGCTCAATGTCTGTACGGTGTTACTGTTGCTAAGTCCGAGGCCACTTCATCACAGTTTATGTATCTTACAAGTAATGAATATCAATTGCGAACGACCCAGCCTCATCGGCTCAATGTCTGTACGGTGTTACTGTTGCTAAGTCCGAGGCCAATTCATCACAGTTTATGTATCTTACAAGTAATGAATGTCAATTGCGAACGATCCAGCCTCATCGGCTCAATGTCTGTACGGTGTTACTGTTGCTGATCAAGTCCGAGACCACTTCATCACAGTTTATGTATCTTACAAGTAATGAATGTCAATTGCGAACGACCCACCCTCATCGGCTCAATGTCTGTACGGTGTTACTGTTGCTGATCAAGTCCGAGACCACTTCATCACAGTTTATGTATCTTACAAGTAATGAATGTCAATTGCGAACGACCCACCCTCATCGGCTCAATGTCTGTACGGTGTTACTGTTGCTGATCAAGTCCGAGACCACTTCATCACAGTTTATGTATCTTACAAGTAATGAATGTCAATTGCGAACGACCCAGCCTCATCGGCTCAATGTCTGTACGGTGTTACTGTTGCTGATCAAGTCCGAGACCACTTCATCACAGTTTATGTATCTTACAAGTAATGAATGTCAATTGCGAACGACCCAGCCTCATCGGCTCAATGTCTGTACGGTGTTACTGTTGCTGATGAAGTCCAAGACCGCTTCATCAGAGTTTATGTATCTTACAAGTAATGAATGTCAATTGCGAACGACCCAGCCTCATCGGCTCAATGTCTGTACGGTGTTACTGTTGCTGATCAAGTCCGAGACCACTTCATTACAGTTTATGTATCTTACAAAAACCGGTTTCATGTTTCTTTTAAATCTGACTATAAGTATTATGACTATAAAGAATTGTATATAAAGTGAAAATACCTCTATGTGAATACTTCCTATAACTAATATTACATATGTCACTTTACTGATGGCAATATTACGTGAATGAAACATTTTAATTTAAATAAATGTAATGAAAAATTGTAAATTAAAAAATATTTACCATTGTTTTATGAAATTATTTACATCCAATAAGAAAAAGGTCATAGTTTTATCATATATTTAATAAAATAAGTAATCTTCTACCAGAAATAAAAAATAAAAAAATTTACGAAAAAATAATACAGTTCCTCACATATGGAACCTTTTTTGCCAAATAGTAAATATTTTGGTTACAGCGATCGTTTTGCATATACGTAATATATTTGTTCATATTTTGTTTTTGAATGAGTCCAATGTCATTCTGATGGAAAAAGAAAAATATCTCATATGTTTTCAGTTATTATAGGACTATAAAGAATGCTGCCCATGTTTCCACAAACAAAGACAATAGGTTTGTAGAAAATAATGAAAATATCTGATGAATTTAAAACTGTCCTTATCAACTATTACATTAAAAAGGGAAACAAATAATATATATATATATATATATATATATATATATATATATAATATATATATAATATATATATATATATATATATATGTCTTTATATATGTGGTATATATACATATACACACATAATGGACCAATTTCCTATTTAAACTAACTTATAGTTAGTTATAAGTTAGCTATCTACGATACAAAACAGCCGTACTGAATATTATGATCCGAATCAGAAATCTTGATTAAAGTGAAAGTGCACCCTGTATTGGACTATATTGATCCAACCACCCACTCCTACACATACTGTGGTATTGGCCCATCCATCCACTCCTACACATACAATGGCATTGACCAACCCACCCACCCATACACGTACGGTAGAATGGGCCCACTCTTACACGCACGATGGTACTGACCCACCCACCAGCACTTATTTTTATGTTGTTTTGTTGGAAGATGGTTCATTAATGCAGGCTTCGGAAACTGTACAATCTAATCCATTTCTATGTAAATAAATATATTGCAAAATGGCAGTTTTTAAACATATATTTTAAATAAAATAGTTTAAACAGTTATCTTCAACATCCATATACAATTTTACAAATTGTAGTGTTATGCATATATAATATACTGCGAATCAATGATGCCTGCAATATATTTAGCATAAACAGATTTTCCATGTCACCGGGCCTGCCAAATATGATTTCAACTCCGATCTCGAGAGAGTGAAACTTCATTAACCATACAAATTTAGTTAACCTTGTTACCTTGGGTTTGGAGCCTATTGTGTATAGAATCAAAATTACAGGATAATTTAAGTCTGAGGTGCTGCCAAACTTCGTTCTGGAAATTATTTATGTTCAAATTACTTTCGTGTTAAAATTTAAACATAAAACCGTTAATTTAGATATAACACTCAGTTACAGCTAGACTAGTCGACAATTAAACAATAAATTACTACACTTTTAAACAAGACGTAACTTTGAAACGCGATTCCATAAACTTAACAACAAAGGAATGAAAAGTGTAAATAAAGCTAGTAATCGAAGAAAAACTAACAAATCTATAAATAAACCAAACGTATATTGTGAAAATTAACTTTGTAAGGTTAACTTTCTAAAATTTTTTACTGGAAAAATGTTAGTGGAATATTAGCAGTACTCGAAGAGAAATATTCAAAAATAAATTGGCCAATTTGCATGTTACTTTTTAATGCCTTGAGTACAAACACTTTCTTCTTGTGATATGTCGTTATTTGTAACTTTAACACTATAAATACACTAGTTGCTACAATGTTTGTTTGAAATTCCCTGAATTTACTATGAATAAAATATGAAGGCTTTTGAAAACAGAATATAAGTGTTAAAGTTTGAAGAAGTGAAGTTTAATAAATTGGGCAAAAATCTAAAAAAAAGGCCTTAGAAATGATTAATTTTGCCTACTCTGTAATTAATAAGCTGTCTTTATACATGTTATCATATTGCCATACTGACCATCGTAGGCATTTGAAGCTATTTGATTAGCATCAAAGTGTGATTAGTTTCACTATGGTGAATAGAAAAAAAGTGAGTCGACAGTTAGTTTGAATATTGGTTAAAACTCCTTCGAGGGTGTGGACTACGAAGACCACTGTTACGACTCCTCCGAGGGTATGAACTATGAAGACCACTTTTAAGACTCCTCCGAGGGTATGAACTACGAAGACCACTGTTACGACTCCTCCGAGGGTATGAACTATGAAGACCACTTTTAAGACTCCTCCGAGGGTATGAACTACGAAGACCACTGTTACGACTCCTCCGAGGGTATGAACTACGAAGACCACTGTTAAGACTCCTCCGAGGGTCTGGACTATGAAGACCACTTTTAAGACTCCGCCGAGGGTATGAACTACGAAGACCACTGTTACGACTCCTCCGAGGGTATGAACTATGAAGACCACTTTTAAGACTCCTCCGAGGGTCTGGACTACGAAAACCACTGTTAAGACTCCTCCGAGGGTGTGGACTACGAAGACCACTTTGAAGACTCCTTCGAGGGTGTGGACTATGAAGACCACTTTTAAGACTCCTTAGAGAGTATGAACTATGAAGACCACTTTTAAGACTCTTTCGAGGGTGTGGACTACGAAGACCACTGTTAAGACTCCTCCGAGGGTATGGACTATGAAGACCACTGTTACGACTCCTCCGAGGGTATGAACTATGAAGACCACTTTTAAGACTCCTTCGAGGGTGTGGACTATGAAGACCACTTTTAAGACTCCTCCGAGGGTGTGGACTACGAAGACCACTGTTAAGACTCCTCCGAGGGTATGAACTATGAAGACCACTGTTAAGACTCCTTCGAGGGTGTGGACTACGAAGACCACTGTTAAGACTCCTTCGAGGGTGTGGACTACGAAGACCACTGTTACGACTCCTCCGAGGGTATGAACTATGAAGACCACTTTTAAGACTCCTTCGAGGGTGTAGACTATGAAGACCACTTTTAAGACTCCTTAGAGGGTGTGGACTACGAAAACCACTGTTAAGACTCCTCCGAGGGTATGAACTATGAAGACCACTTTTAAGACTCCTTCGAGGGTGTGGACTACGAAGACCACTGTTACGACTCCTCCGAGGGTATGAACTATGAAGACCACTTTTAAGACTCCTTCGAGGGTGTAGACTATGAAGACCACTTTTAAGACTCCTTAGAGGGTGTGGACTACGAAAACCACTGTTAAGACTCCTCCGAGGGTATGAACTATGAAGCCAATTTTAAGACTCCTTCGAGGGTGTGGACTACGAAGACCACTGTTAAGACTCCTTCGAGGGTGTGGACTACCAAGACCACTGTTAAGACTCCTCCGAGGGTATGAACTATGAAGACCACTTTTAAGACTCCTTCGAGGGTGTGGACTACGAAGACCACTGTTAAGACTCCTCCGAGGGTATGAACTATGAAGACCACTTTTAAGACTCCTTCGAGGGTGTGGACTACGAAGACCACTGTTAAGACTCCTCCGAGGGTATGAACTATGAAGACCACTTTTAAGACTCCTCCGAGGGTATGAACTATGAAGACCACTTTTAAGACTCCTCTGAGGGTCTGGACTACGAAGATCACTGTTAAGACTCCTCCGAGGGTATGGACTATGAAGACCACTGTAAGACTCCTCCGAGGGTATGGACTATGAAGACCACTGTTAAGACTCCTTCGAGGGTGTGGACTATGAAGACCACTGTTAAGACTCCTCCGAGGGTATGGACTATGAAGACCACTGTTAAGACTCCTCCGAGGGTCTGGACTACGAAGACCACTGTTAAGACTCCTCCGAGGGTATGGACTATGAAGACCACTGTTAAGACTCCTCCGAGGGTATCGACTATGAAGACCACTGTTAAGACTCCTCCGAGGGTATGGACTATGAAGACCACTGTTAAGACTCCTCCGAGGGTATCGACTATGAAGACCACTGTTAAGACTCCTCCGAGGGTATGGACTATGAAGATCACTGTTAAGACTCCTCCGAGTTTGTGGACTATGAAGACCACTGTTAAGACTCCTCCGAGGGTATCGACTATGAAGACCACTGTTAAGACTCCTCCGAGGGTATGGACTACGAAGATCACTGTTAAGACTCCTCCGAGTTTGTGGACTATGAAGACCACTGTTAAGACTCCTCCGAGGGTATCGACTATGAAGACCACTGTTAAGACTCCTCCGAGGGTATGGACTATGAAGACCACTGTTAAGACTCCTCCGAGGGTATGGACTATGAAGATCACTGTTAAGACTCCTCCGAGTTTGTGGACTATGAAGACCACTGTTAAGACTCCTCCGAGGGTATCGACTATGAAGACCACTGTTAAGACTCCTCCGAGGGTATGGACTATGAAGACCACTGTTAAGACTCCTCCGAGGGTATGGACTATGAAGACCACTGTTAAGACTCCTTCGAGGGTGTGGACTATGAAGACCACTGTTAAGACTCCTCCGAGGGTATCGACTATGAAGACCACTGTTAAGACTCCTCCGAGGGTATGGACTATGAAGACCACTGTTAAGACTCCTCCGAGGGTATGAACTATGAAGACCACTTTTAAGAATCCTTCGAGGGTGTGGACTACGAAGACCACTGTTAAGACTCCTCCGAGGGTATGGACTATGAAGACCACTGTTAAGACTCCTCCGAGGGTCTGGACTACGAAGATCACTGTTAAGAGTCCTCCGAGGGTATGGACTATGAAGACCACTGTTAAGACTCCTCCGAGGGTATGGACTATGAAGACCACTGTTAAGACTCCTCCGAGGGTCTGGACTACGAAGACCACTGTTAAGACTCCTCCGAGGGTATGGACTATGAAGACCACTGTTAAGACTCCTCCGAGGGTCTGGACTACGAAGATCACTGTTAAGAGTCCTCCGAGGGTATGAACTATGAAGACCACTTTTAAGAATCCTTCGAGGGTGTGGACTACGAAGACCACTGTTAAGACTCCTCCGAGGGTATGGACTATGAAGACCACTGTTAAGACTCCTCCGAGGGTCTGGACTACGAAGATCACTGTTAAGAGTCCTCCGAGGGTGTGGACTACGAAGACCACTGTTAAAGGTTCGAATCCCCAAGTGAGCCCAAAGTCGTTGCTTCGCTCGAAAATAGTTAACTTGCATGCCTCTAGGCTCGTAAGAACCAGCTCATAATTTTCATCTTAAAAAAATATATAGATTTACATTTTTTAGAAGAAAGCTGCCTATTTTCTCTACATTGAAGAAGTGTCTTCATTTATATCACATGCATTATTGTGTAAAACAGAATAGTCAACAGCTTAACCCTTTGCCTTTTGACGTTGTAATTTAACGACCATAGATCTTCATTTCTAGACTTGTTCCTGGTTTTCACTGTGATTCGTGATATAGCATCGTTTTAGTGGATGTTAGTACAGTATGAAAATAGTTTTATTGTCCATATCTTCTGCTCCCAGCTAATAGTTGCTACAAACTGTCATCCTTCCAGGCTCAAATACTCGAGTTATTTAATGGTCCAGCTTCATGGCCAGTGACAATACAGGACCCAGACAAAAAATAACAGGGATTTTTGGCTCTGACAGATTTTTCCAAATTGGTAAAATTATTTTTTGATGTGTGAAGTTTACTTAAATTTTCTATTATAAAACAAATTCTCTTTGAATATGACAATTTGGTCTCGTGTAATATGCATTTCAATTGACGTTGAAACGAGTAAATATTTGCGTGGGAAACTTTATGGGCGGCTGTTAACTGTGTAGGGCGTGTTCGAGTTGCGTGCAACTACCTGCAGCCGAACCTTTAATGAAATGACTAAAGTTTACAATAAATATTCCTTCTTAAACTAACATTCTATATCATGAATCAAATACAGATACAAAATTTTCCATACAATCAATTTAACTAAATATAAAACAATTTGCAGTATTTGAGATCTGCAATAAGCTCTAGCAACAATATTGCACGAGTTAAATCATTTGTTGTTCTGACATTTATCTGACGTCTAGTTCTAATAATTAGTCTTATAATGTTAATTATTACCAGTTTTTGTTTTCTTGTATTGTTGATAATACAGTATAAGGTTAATATATGTTTTGTACACAACGAACATAACATTAAAATTATGCTTAGAAATATGTACATTCATAGTTATTTGTAATTACTTTTAAAGTACCCTTGAACCTCTAAAACTATCAATTAGTCAACTATTTTGCTAAAATATGTCAACATTAAATTCAATTCAATTTATCTCTCAGAAACTCGTACAAATAATGGCGTTATTTGACATGACTGGATGCAACATAGTCATGTCAAATTAACCTATGCCAGGCTGATGAATAATAAACTAACAATAATTCATTATTTTTGGTAGAGATGACAGGCAACAAACCTCGTAGATGTATGTCCTGGACCACCAGTTGCCAGTACCCTTATTTGCGGTTATTCACATACCAACATCTCACCAGTCTTGGGAATCTGGTCGTATAAGTTCGGTGCTATTCGGAGTCAGACCAGTGACAATTCAAGGTATTTATGGTGGAAATATTTCTTTTGCACAGCTTCTATTCTAACTTGCATTTAAGAGCGGCCAAGACTGGGCCTGAAATAAAATTGGTTTACCTGAAATCGTTATTGCACGTAATTCGAGCACTAGTTTGGGACCTCCCTGGGACATCGCCATTCACGCAGGTGGGCCGTAATTGCGCGCAACTCGTTACCTGTACCTAAACTCTTGGCAATGTGATCGCTATTATTCATGAAAAAATTTCAAAACGCATAACATCTAAATATTATTCTCAATATATCTTCAGATGAAACGGCACTTATTTTGTAGGTTTAGTCACAAATTATATCTCATATTTGATGTTAAGAAAACTTTAAACACTTTATCTTCATCCCAGAATTCGAAATTAAATTTATTCCAATATATTTTTATTTAAATGGTTGATTGATTAATTTGTTCAAAGTCTTCATTCTAAATTTGTCTAAGAACATCTATTAGTTATTCCATTTCAATCAAATGTAATCATAACCTCAATAACAAAATAAATACTTAATATAAAACATTCTACTTAACAAATGTTCGGTTAGTTTATATTAATGTTAATAATGAATTCCTCTTGTTAAATAAACTGAACATGTGTATATTTTGTCCTAGTTATTCTTAACCTTATACTTAAGAGTCTGGTATTAACAATGTGTGTGTGCAAATGCTATTATTAACTAAATGTTCTTGTCAGAAATCCTTCCCAGAAGTTAACAAAGTCACTTCTTGGGTTGAGTAAATCGCACGTCAAGCTGGTGATGGGACTCATCACCGGTCACGGCAAATTCCGGAGGCATCTAAGAACAGTGGGACTCTTTACGGAGGATCCCATCTGTCGCCTCTGCGGGGAGGACGAAGAATCGGCAGAACACATTGTCCTGGAGTGTGAGGCCCTTGGTGCCAGGAGAAGAGCACTTTTTGAAGGCTCACCTCTGGGACAGTCAGAAATTACTAATCTAGTGAAGAAGCTCCTTGACCTGGTCAAGGATTGCCAGCTTTACGACGACTAGGCACCGGGATTGGCACAAAAAGCCTCAGGCTTCGTTGCAAGGGTTGGCTGGACCAACTGCATATCCCCATACTAACTAACTAACTAAATGTTTTAAGTAAAATAGTTACTGTTACTAGTTTATAATCTCCCTTATTACTGTCAACTGAAAAATACAAAATGATGTAAACTAACTCATAAAATCAAATAACTATTGCACATTTATATTATTAACTAAAGGTTTTCTTGGTGGGTTTATACCTATGTCCCATAACAAAATTTGTAAATTAGGTTAACAATGCCACTGGCATAAATATATAAGTAAAAAAAGTATTTATAATACTATTGAAATTACTAACGTAGCAAACGGGTTTTCTAAATATTATTATAAAAGTAATGGTGAGTTGTTAAACTTAACTTTAAATATTTTATATAATACGTTTTATTTGCTAATTTAATTACGTGATTAATTTTACATGCTTTACTCTATCCCGGCAGCAACCGTAATTACTGATTGAAAGGATAATATTACAATGGACCGATATTGCAGATTACATTTAACGTTTTCCTCCAGGATTCCATATTGTAAATAACATAGTACTGTACATTAACTGAGTACCAATATCAATAAATGATTAATCCAAACCTATTTGGAATGGTTTACTATAAAAATAATTAATGTAAAACTGTGGATTATATACATACTGCACTTTTTAGGGTGCAGAAGTGGAGCCTAACCAAGAGTAGGCACACTCATTTGTTCAAAGATATTGTAGAATTCTTTTATAATCACGTATTATGGTACTAGAAACAAATAAACACTTAATGTTCTAGTACAAATATTATCTTTTAAACATGCAAATATACAGCAGACTTTGAATGGGGAACTTCACCTACTTTTACCTGGTTAGTAAAAATATGAATTTAGACAACTTAATACATGAATTTAAGCCTGCATCCTAATATTACAGAATAAAACATGGTTATTATATCAATTTTTAAACTAGTTGAGTGTTCATAGATTATACACGGCTAATATGACGGAAGAATTTCAATACAAAAAAAGTTCTAATATCACATTTTCTATCGGAAAGAAAAAAAAGTTGTGTTCAAGAAGAAAAGTTAAAGATGTCGTAAAGGTTAAATATCTTCAACAAAACAAAATAAATAAAACTAGCCTGAGACTAGAGACAATTTTCTAATGACCCAGTCTCTACTACTAATTTTTAAAACTTTTATTTGTAACGTAGTTTCACTGTTAAAGTATGATAAAATATCACTTGCATAATATTGGTCTGTCATCTGTTTGTATAGATATCGTCTGTTTCATTGTTGTTATTCTTATATTTATTGTAATTGTGCAATTTGTTTATTTTTCTTATTTATTTATTCATAAGATGCTGATAGTCAAGTATGATGAATGAAATTATGTTATGTGTGATAGTTGTTTAAGAACTTTTCAATTACAACAGTAATCTTTAGTATACTAAGTATTGAGACCCATCCCCCCCACCAAAGCTGGGAAGCGTGCCAACTGGGGGATGGCTCAAAACGAGTAAAGCGATGGGATCACGGGTGGCAGTTGGAGGGTCAAAATAAAACTCGGCAGCTGAGCAAAACTAATTTATTACCAAGAAAGCAAGTATATGATAAATCAAAAACGGCAGAAGGCCACAATATAAAATAGGCAGAAGGCCACAATATAAATTTGCACTTAAATAAATAACAAACCACCCACAAAAGCTACAAGAACAACAAACTCTACAAATACCAAATTTAACAATTAACAAACTGTACGGCCTATCTGCAGCCTGGCCACCCAAAACGTAAGACAATTTATTAACAATTTAAAAATGAACATTTAGAAACAATTTAGATAACCCCCCAAATAAACCCCGGCAATTCAGCCCACATCCCTCGATTCCACCGGGCCAGGGAGTAAGCCGGAATCCCTGGGCAGCTCCGAATTAGACGTTAAATCAAAGCACAATAATCCCCTTTTGGTGAAAGTTTAAAAATTAAACAATTAAAAAGAAAATCTAACACGGTACCGTTCGAGTAAGAATGCACTTCAAGACATCTATAATACAATTAACAACAACCAAAAAATAAATAACGATCACTAGGCCTAAACATATAAATAAATAACAACATGATTTAACAATAGGGACCTAACAAATATAAACTCTAAAATATCTAACAACAAACTAAACTACTTAAACTAAATAACAATAAATATTAACACTAGAAGTTCTTTTTGTATTTAGTTTTTCTTTCTTTCTTTAATAAAAAAAATTTATATAGGTCCCCATGGCTGTGTTGCATAAACTGTTTGTTTTAGGCCTAGCCCACTTAAATAGTTCCACCACCATTCTTTTCTTCTTTTTTTTTTTTTTTATACATTTCACTGGTTTTTCTTGGGTTATTTTCTTTATATAAAATTAAACCGCAAAACCCCCAGCTCAGCCGCCGGGAAAAACAACATGGAATACACTGACCTGAGGACAGAAGACTTATACCACCAAGATGTGGAGCGGGAAGCGGGCGACTCCAGGCTCCCACATGGTCCTCAGGCCAGGCTAGCAGTGCAGCTGGTCGGCAATCCCCGGACGGCAGGCTGAGGGTGAAACGTCCTACTCAAGGACCCTGGAGTTTTAGGTGCCTTTAGCCTCGCATAACGAAATTCTGCAGGCAGCACAAGACAACTGAAGACAGGCCAACCTGACCGAAGCTGGACCCAGGAACGAACGAAACCGGGCCAACGGCCACCAAGTACGCGAAATGCAGGGCATGAGCGATCTCAGGCAGCCCGGCAGCCAACGACGAAAAAAAACGAAATGTACCGGTCAAAAGACCCGGTACAGTATTTTCTGATTTAGTATGGGTTGAGAAATTGTTTTAGATGTAGGCTAAGTTAGTAAGTACACCTGAAGACGACATGAGTTTGTTATACCTGTCGAAACGTTTTGTTTGTTTCTTAAACACTCAAGCATTGGAAATCTCCAAATATTATATACAGATCATGAACAATCCAATGCTAATAAATAACTTTCAAACAACAGTAGATTAGTGAATGTAGCCATTGTTACATAAATCAATATATATTTAAAATGCAAACATTTCGTTGAAAAATATTAGAAATCAAAACTTTTAACCGATGACGTGTATGCAAGACACTTTTAACCGATGACGTGTATGCAAGAAACTTTTTACAGATACCGTGTATGCAAGAAACTGTTAACCGATACCGCGTATGCAAGAAACTTTTAATCGACACCGTTTATGCAAAAACTGTTAACCGATACCGTGTATGCAAGAAACTGTTAACCGATACTATGAATGCAAGAAACTTTTAACCGACACCGTTTATGCAAGAAACTGTTAACCGATACCGTGAATGCAAGAAACTTTTAACCGATACCGTGTATGCAAGAAATTTCGTTGAGAGTTTACTTGTATTATTCTCTATATCTTATTCCCACTTCCTGTTTTACTCTTTCTGCTTGTGTCCATATAAATTTAATTAAGTGCATATTATTACACAAAAATCACTCAGTTATAATAATAACTTTATATGGTAATGGTTCACTTGCATTCATGTGGCAAATATGACATTGTTGAAAATTTAAAGAAAGTACACTCATGCTTCAATATGACTACGTTGTTTATTTTGAAAGTACTACGGAGCGCTGGACTACCATAAAGACAAATAAAAATTACACTTTAGCTTTTTATATGTATGTGCATGCGCTATTAGCAAACTTCATTTTTAAATTAGTTTCATTCATAGTTTTAAAAAAACAATAAATACTATCTAGTTTCACCATTGGGAGATTAACCAATAAACAGGCCATATATTTAGTTAAAAATTTATTTACGGTTATCAAATAAAGCTTGACGTAACGTTAAGTTAGAAATTGTGAAACTAGAAAATTTGATAGTTTGAAACTTCCGTGTAAACTAAATTCGCATTTTTTTCTTCAGACTGCCAAAATGTAGGGACTCCGGAAAGAGAGTGTATTTTATGGAGCAGCATGATTGGGATTTTCCATCTTAAGACGGAGCTATTGGGGGGGGGGGGATCAGTGGTGGATTCAGAGTAAGAAGAAACTCCATAGGATAGTCAACTACATCTTCCACCTCCACTACACAATCAACTGACTCGTAAATCATTTCCTCAGCTAATCCAACATGATGTGATTAATGTAGTTTGCAGAGTCATTCTAGGAGCAAGTATTGCTCGCATTCGTAGTCAATATTGATCGAGTAGTTTCGCTGCACACAATTTGTTTGCAGTTGCGAAAACATGAGCCATGTCACTTGACAAGAAAGGTTTTTCCAGTATTTCACGGAGCATCCAATATGAAAAGTTGTCCATGATCAGAATTGGCACTGATTATTATTCTGTCATAAATCTTTCTTTAATCATCGGTGAATATCGTTTCCTTTTTTTTTTTTTTTTTTTTTGAATTCTAATAGACGCAAAACATAACTGGAAATCGCTCTAAGTATCTATACTGAGAGAGATTTCCAATTATGTTTTGCGACTATTAGAATTACGGCTGTCTGTATAATCACTTGGAACAGATGGAGTAGGCAGGCCTTATTGATGTAAGTGATTGCCAGACATGGCGAATACCAAATCCTCCAATACCATCATGGTTTCGTTGAAAACAACAACCACATCAGGCTGGTTGTTCTAGACATTTCCTCAGCATGATCATTATGACATCAATGCCAGTGTTCGGCACGCTGATTGAAAAGTGAGTTGAACTAGTCGTCCACCTTTATAAGATCTTTGAAGCAAGTGGGTCAACATACCTCCCGAAGTAAAAAGTACAATAGATCATCAACTAGACAACAGAAACTTTTTCTCTCTTTAACGAACTCTTTCTGAAGGTCAAACGACACCTGATCACTGCCCCTCATAACGTACTCAAAAATTTACTTCATGGATTTGACAGAGTCGCAAATCTCTAAATCTAATTTGAAATTGGCATGAAAGGTACGTTAAAGGACAGGATTATATAGCACTACCCTCATGTTGTGTATGTAAATTTTGGTGACGGTAAATTTACCGTCCTCAGCAGACTGCAAGTCCTCAGGGGGAGGGTAACGTTTGGGACCATGCATCACGGTGGACTTAACAATATTATGTTATGACGGGTCAGGACTGCATGTCCTCAGGGGGAGGGTAACGTTTGGGACCATGCATCATGGTGGACGTAACAATATTATGTTGTGTCAGGTCAAGACTGCATGCCCTCAGGGGGAGGGTAACGTTTGGGACCATGCATCATGGTGGACTTAACAATATTATGTTATGTCGGGTCAGACATCATAAATCATGGTGGACTTAAAAATATTATGACAATGCCATTGTACGTGTATGGGTGGGCGGGTAGGTCAATGACACTTTACGTGTATGAGTGGGCGGGTGGGTCAATGACATTGTACGTGTATGGGTGGGTGGTAGGTCAATGCCACTGTACGTGCATGGGTAGGCATGTAGGTCAATGACACTTTACGTGTATGGGTGGGCGGGTGGTTCAATGACACTGTACGTGTATGGGTAAGCGGTTAGGTCAATGCCACTTTACGTGCATGGGTGGGCATGTAGGTCAATGCCACTGTACGTGTATGGGTGGGCAGGTAGGTCAATGCCCCACTTTACGTGTATGGTTGGGTGGGTAGTTCAATGCCCCACTTTACGTGTATGGATGGGTGGGTAGATCAATGACAATTTACGTGTATGGATCGGCGGATGGGTCAATGACACTGTACGTGTATGGATAGGCGGGTAGTTCAATTCCCTACTTTACGTGTATGGATGAGCGGGTAGGTTAATGACACTGTTACGTGTATGGGTGGGCAGGAAGGTCAATGACACTGTACGTGGATGAATGGGCGGGTAGGACAATGTCACTGTACGTGTATGGGTGGGCAGGTAGGTCAATGCCTCACTTTATTTGTAGGGGTGGGTGGTAGGTCAAGGCCACTGTACGTGTATAGGTGGGCACGTAGGTCAATGCCCTACTTTACGTGTAAGAGTGGGCGGGTAGGTGAATGACACTGTACGTGGATGGGTGGGGACTTAACCACATAATAGCTATACCTATTGCATACAAATATATATCCCAAGAAAATTAAAACATTTCATTTAGCTCAAAAAATATGATTAGTTAACTTAGAATATGGCTACAATACCAAAAGACATTATATTTTGAAGGCTATGTAAATATGATACAATATGCATATTTTTGAACTTAGAATTTACTTTCACAATATTCACACATCATCAAGATAAACGTATGGTGATTGACATCCATTAGGTTTTAAGAATATAAAGCAGCTTATCTTATTAATCAGCGAACTATAAAAGCAAATATAAAAAGTGTTTCCTGGCTGGAAACTGTATTTGTACAGTTGACAAAAATCAAAATTGTATAGGAATAAATATATTCATAAAATAATTACGTACTCTATTTAATAATAATTAGAGTAAAAACTATAATTTGGTTTTCAAGATAAAACAAGATTTTTTTCTGGAATAAACTTTCAACTGATTACATTTTCTGAGCTACCCTATTGGGAAGTTTAATCCAATTAAATAAAGGACGGTGTTCGGCCAGAGTGAGAAAAACGATAGCGAGGCTGGCCATTTTTTATTTCACCTTAGTAAATTCAAAGGTATATAAATTAATTATTGAAAATTCAAAACAGTATATCATCCCATTTAATCAATAAAATATCCTAATAAAATCCATGAAATTATGTAATCCATATTTTATGTTTAACTGGTGTTTAAAAAAAAGTCCTAATTGATTTATGTTTTTAGGCCATTAAGAATATATACATAAAAAAAAGTTTAATAGAAAAATAAAAATAAGAGTGAATTGAAATTGTGAACATATGAAGCTGTGTATAGTCATTGTTCCGGACCATATACGATGTATATCAACTTTGTGTGAACTATGCCCTTATATTTGATCTACTCAGTCTCTCTCTGAGCCAGAATTTTATTGCCCCTAGGAGTCTCCGTACACCTGATCATCTCCGGTTGATAATTCACGTAAAGATCTAGTTTCATTTGTCAGTTTCATAATTTTTCTTAGAATGTATTAGTTTGATGAGCTGGGTATGGTTATAGCGTTGGTAGTCCAGTTGTAATAATCTGACGCCAGGGTTGAAAGTTATACTACCATTTAGTTATATATTTTGAAGCATGAAGCAGGTCACTCCGTCAGCATATGTACATTCCTCACGTGGCATACTGGTGTTTGGGGTGTTATGTCTCTATGAGGGTTGCGATATGTCCGTTTTCATTTTTTTTTTTATATATGTGACCGTTCTTCATTTGCCATGTTCGTTAGGAAGAATGCTCATTTCACGTTATTAGGATCAACGTGCATAGAATAACATATTTATGCAATTTACATTAACAAGTGTTGCCATATTGAAGGGGATTCAAAACGACGGATCATGTTTCACTGACTCTTTTGACCACATGTTACCAATCCAAATATACCGTTTTAAAATGAAAAATAAGGTACTTATTCTAAATAAGTGTTGAATCGTAATGGGCCGCACAAGTTGTCGAAATACATTTCAATAATAATTATAATTAGTAATATGCAATGTGGAGTTTTTGTGGTCTGTCGACTCTTGAAAAATAACTTTTATTGTGACATTTGTCTCATATTAGTTGTTTAATGTTGTGTGATATTTGGTTGTGGTGTAGCGAGTGTTGAGATATTTTTTATAATGACCATTGTCTAATGTTTGGTTGTATAATTACCATTATCTAATGTTTAGTTGTATAATGACCATTGTCTAATGTTTGGTTGTACAATGACCATTGTGTAATGTTTGGTTGTATAGTGACCATTGTCTTATGTTCGGTTGTATAATGACCATTGTCTAAGGTTTGTTTGTATAATGAGCATTGTCTAATGTTTGGTTGCATAATGAACATTGTCTAATGTTTGGTTGTATAATGACCATTGTCTAATATTTTGTTGTATAATGACCATTGTGTAATGTTTGGTTGTATAATGACCATTGTCTAATGTTTGGTTGTTAAATGACCATTGCGTAATGTTTGGTTGTATAATGACCATTGTGTAATTTTTGGTTGTATAATGAGCATTGTGTAATGTTTGGTTGTATAATGACCATTGTGTAATGTTTGGTTGTATAATGACTATTGTCTAATGTTTGGTTGTATAATGACCATTGTGTAATGTTTGGTTGTATAATGACCATTGCCTAACGTTTGGTTGTATAAGGACCATTGTCTAAAGTTTGGTTGTATAATGTTTTTTTCAAAAGGTTATGAAAAATAACGTCTTGAGGTTAAAGGGTACAGAATTAAACATATTTACTATGATAAAACATCTTGAGGTTGTAGACTGGATGAACGTTGGTTGGACCCTTAGATAAAGAGAAAATTTTCCTATTAAATTAAATGCTAAATATATTAAATATTAAAGTGTTGTATTGATATAAGAAGTTATATTTACTCATATATTTTTAAATGAAGAAGATATGAGTCTGCTAAGTGTTAATACGGGTCTTTAGAGATTCATATTCAAGTACAGACTACAGTTGATTTTTTAATCAACACAAGGTAGCTACATACTTTGTATAGCTATGTATATGTGTGAATATATATAAAATCTAATGTATTTAAACAAAAATAATCCAACCTTACCTTCTTAAATGATATTGTTTAAATGTTTATTGACACCATTTTCATAAAAATATAATGATATATGTAGTAAAAGTAAAGGAGACCCATGTAATTCTTAATATAAATATTTATTACTCTTTTTGAATAGAAAAAAATTAAATGTTTTATAAAAAATCACAATTACATAAAAACATAATGTACAAAACTAAAACTTTTTAAGAATAGAAAACTTGTTAGCAGCTTTAGTATAAGCTGGTTTTGTATGTTAAAACTGTTTTTTATTTATTTATTTTTAACTATTCTTAAGTAATCTTATCGTCAAAGTATGAATTTCAAATGAGTGTGATAGGTGGAGGTGAGCGAACTTAGTCTTTGTGTGGGAGCTTGAGCAGATTGTGCGCTAAATGGTCACTCGTGTGCTTGCAATAAATTTGCCCTACTTATTGACTGACAAACAGCTACTTTTATAAATAAATATTCAAACAACACACAATAAAACTCATAAATATTACTCTACACTTGTTGTTTAACCCCTGCTGCTAAAAATTTATAGAAATAGTTTTAGAAAATATTATGAATAAAGTAATCATTGTTATTATCGTATTATAGAAACCATTTTAATAACTTAAGTGTCTTTGGACTTGAAACAATATTTACATATCTACTAACCTTTGCTCACAGCTGTTTGGACAGTTAATTTGAATTACTAACTTTACAGTCTCGAGGCCAATTGTTCTTATTGTTGAGTTAATGTAATGTTCAAATACTAAATGTCGGTAACGTAATATTCAAACCTCTTCAGCAATAATTATTCATATTTTTAGGGAACAATATTACATTCTAAACAAGTCCATTACTATTATTATTAACAGTGCTTTTATAATTGTAAATTTTACTTTAAATGTTCAGAGTATTATACTAATATTGTTAATTAAGTTATTTTGTAAAAAGAAATATATATTTTTTTATAAATTCATCATTTAATTTACATACTTATTTTAGTAACAATCTACCTCAAAAGTTCTAAGCAATTTACTAATTAGCTTAATACAACTCTTCAAAGTTTGTTCCAACAATTATTGCCTTTACAGTTCTAACGCCTTTCTTTATTTCATAGATGTGCTAACTTTGAAGAAGAAACTGATCTTCATAAACAGTAAATTACACAAACGCATTCAATTTCATTGTTTTTTAACTATGTAAAATGTTGAAGTGTACCTAAATACGTAGTTTTCACTTTGTGTGTTCATATCTTATTGCCACAGCCTTTTCTCAAATAAAATATGGGAAATGAAAAATATTGAATGCCACAGATGAGGCTGGGTTGACTTGTCCGCATAGAAGTGGCAGTTTACAAATGGTTCGAGCTGTGCTCATGGTGGTACCGAACTTTGCTTGCTCGTGTTACTAAAGTACTTATGCTGCACGAGTAAGTCGGTATACAGTTCACGTGCTATTTGGGTAAAATCACAGTAAAGCAACAACGAGAGATCGCATTCAACTAAATGTGTGCTGAGTTGGTGTGTCGAGTAGCTGTTTCTCATATTTCCACGTGTAAGGAAGTGGCAGCATCTCACATATCCCTTAATTATTTCCCCAAATACTGAATGGTAAATGTAGTTATTATTATTTCACACGTATAAAGATGTAAATTAGTTGCAATCTGTTCATAACAGTTTCTGAAGTGTTCGCTGCAACCATAAGACCTCTATTTTTATGTTGCTCTGTGGTAAAAGGTAGTGGATCTATACTAAAATTAATCATGGCCAAATGGGCCAGAGTCTATAATAATTGATCAGTGGTTGCCGAACGTATTCATGAGTAAATTTAGGTTAGTGTTTACTAAGATATATCGAGGTATAATCATTGGTTACTTAAGCTGCTCAGTGGCTTCTCAAAATAAAGCACAATAGGCTATCCAAGTTAAATACGATATATTTAAGTACATCATTGGATACCAAGTTGTACTCGCTCCCAAAATTAATTAACTGTATTCATCGCTTCAAGTAGAAAGATCTGTCTCCGACCACACGTGGGTATTCCGTATTTGAAGTCATAGGGAGACTTTCTATAATGATTCGCAATGGAACTCTATAAATAATAAACTTTTGCCTTGGGAAATCAGTCTTAAACCTCTGTATCTGACGTGACAAAGTCACTCTTCCGGCTTTCGACCTGTGACTGTGACACCTCAAAGTCACTCTGCCAGCCTTCGACCTCTGATTGTGACATGACGAAGTCACTTTGCCGGCCTTCGACCTCTGACTGTGACATGACGGAATCACTCTGCCGGCCTTAAGTCTCGCGGGAAGCTTAGGTCCATAAATGTGATGTAGAAAGCTGTATACCGTTACTTGTATCTCATTTGCCATACTGGGTTGATTGCTGAGCTATTATTTCATGCTAACCAACCAGTCGAGACTTCTTGTATAGACTGGATCTGTGTGTCAGCTTGCTTAAAAATTACGGGCTATAATACTACTTGAAATTTATGATAGATTTACATGAACCCTTCTTATAACAACTTAGAAGAATCTTAGGCATAGTTCATCCAAAGTATAATAAAATAAAATGGAGAGTAACAAAATATTAAGTTTTAAATTAATTAGTTATCAGAGCTTTTATAAGTCAGCAGATTTATAGAGAGACTACCTGTAACTTTGAAATGTTATAGGTTATCTATTGTTATTTCAAACTTTAGTTCAGGATGCAAATTCGTCCATGATGATAGATTAAAAGGTAACACACTCGAATAAACTCTACGAGTTGAAATGCAAAATTATGAATATTAATTCCTGTTGTAAAAAACGTGTAATTTGTACAAGAGTCGTCATTAATTTATAAATTTTTTGTTAATTAAAACCTCTAACCGTAAAAGTGGTCGAATTTACTTGCATTAAAATTATTAAATATACCAGCTGCTTGAAAATGTACCAATACAGTTTTTTAATTTGCCATCAGAATATTGAAAAAGTCCTGACGTTGTACAATTCGTTTTGATAACATTAGACAACTCTTTTAATATGCCCACTACCTCAAATTGACCTAAACTAGACAAGTTACTGATGTTGGTGTCCAAGTTGTACAGAGATACTTGTACACCAATTGACCTAAACTAGATAAGTTACTAATGTTGGTGTCCAAGTTGTACAAAGGTACTTGTACACCAATTGACCTAAACTAGACAAGTTACTAATGTTGGTGTCCAAGTTGTACAGAGATACTTGTACACAAATTGACCTAAACTAGACAAGTTACTAATGTTGGTGTCCAAGTTGTACAAAGATACTTGTACACCAATTGACCTAAACTAGACAAGTTACTAATGTTGGTGTCCAAGTTGTACAAAGGTACTTGTACACCAATTGACCTAAACTAGACAAGTTACTAATGTTGGTGTCCAAGTTGTACTAAGATACTTGTACACCAATTGACCTAAACTAAACAAGTTACTAATGTTGGTGTCCAAGTTGTACAAAGGTACTTGTACACCAATTGACCTAAACTAGACAAGTTACTAATGTTGGTGTCCAAGTTGTACTAAGATACTTGTACACCAATTGACCTAAACTAGACAAGTTACTAATGTTGGTGTCCAAGTTGTACAAAGATACTTGTACACCAATTGACCTAAACTAGACAAGTTACTAATGTTGGTGTCCAAGTTGTACAAATATACTTGTACACCAATTGACCTAAACTAAACAAGTTACTAATGTTGGTGTCCAAGTTGTACTAAGATACTTGTACACCAATTGACCTAAACTAGACAAGTTACTAATGTTGGTGTCCAAGTTGTACAAAGATACTTGTACACCAATTGACCTAAACTAGACAAGTTACTAATGTTGGTATCCAAGTTGTACAAAGATACTTGTACACCAATTGACCTAAACTAGACAAGTTACTAATGTTGGTGTCCAAGTTGTACAAAGATACTTGTACACCAATTGACCTAAACTAGACATGTTACTAATGTTGGTGTCCAAGTTGTACAAAGGTACTTGTACACCAATTGACCTAAACTAGACAAGTTACTAATGTTGGTGTCCAAGTTGTACTAGATAATTGTACACCAATTGACCTAAACTAGACAAGTTACTAATGTTGGTGTCTAAGTTGTACTAAGATACTTGTACACCAATTGACCTAAGCTAGACAAGTTACTAATGTTGGTGTCCAAGTTGTACAAAGATACTTGTACACCAATTCTTCATATGTATGTAAACTTATATAGTTACGTATAAGTATCATATTTTAAAAAACAATAGACGAAAAATAAGAGTTATTTATTACTCCTATAAACTAAAGTATCAGTGTCATTATAAGAAGAAGTAAATAACATCAGTACATGTGGTAACGATGAATACTCTTTCTTATGATCATCGTGCTTAGTGACAAACATAATTATACGTTAGATACAGTTTGAAGGGAATATTGCTATTATGCCCTTACATATCTGCACATTTATCGATGTGTTAGATACAGTATTAAGGGACTATTGCTATTATGCACATTTATCGATATGTTATAAATATATCTGCACATTTATTGATATGTTAGATACAGTATGAAGGGGCTATTGCTATTATGCCCTTACATGTCTGCACATTTATGGATGTGTTAGATACAGTATTAAGGGACTATTGCTATTATGCCCTTACATGTCTGCACATTTATCGATGTGTTAGATACAGTACGAAGGGACTATTGCTATTAAGCCCTTACATGTCTGTACTTTTATCGATGTGTTAGATACAGTATGAAGGGACTATTGCTATTAAGCCTTTACATGTCTGCACATTTATAAATGTGTTAGATACGGTATGAAGGGACTATTGCTATTAAGCCTTTACATGTCTGCACATTTATCGATGTTTTAGATACGGTATGAAGGGACTATTGCTATTAAGCCTTTACATGTCTGCACATTTATAAATGTGTTAGATACGGTATGAAGGGACTATTGCTATTAAGCCTTTACATGTCTGCACATTTATCGATGTGTTAGATACGGTATGAAGGGACTATTGCTATTAAGCCTTTACATGTCTGCACATTTATAAATGTGTTAGATACGGTATGAAGGGACTATTGCTATTAAGCCTTTACATGTCTGCACATTTATCGATGTGTTAGATATGGTATAAAGGGACTATTGCTATTATGCCTTTACATGTCTGCACATTTATTGTTGTGTTAGATACTGTGATGGGACAATTGCTATTATTCCTCTACATGTCTGCACATTCATCGTTGTGTTAGATACTGTGATGGGACAATTGCTATTATTCCTCTACATGTCTGCACATTTATCGATGTGTTAGATACGGTATGAAGGGACTATTGCTATTAAGCCTTTACATGTCTGCACATTTATCAATGTGTTAGATACGGTATGATGGGACTATTGCTATTAAGCCCTTACATGTCTGCACATTTATCGATGTGTTAGATACGGTATGAAGGGACTATTGCTATTAAGCCTTTACATATCTGCACATTTATCGATGTGTTAGATACGGTATGAAGGGACTATTGCTATTAAGCCTTTACATGTCTGCACATTTATCAATGTGTTAGATACGGTATGATGGGACTATTGCTATTAAGCCCTTACATGTCTGCACATTTATCGATGTGTTAGATACGGTATGAAGGGACTATTGCTATTAAGCCTTTACATATCTGCACATTTATCGATGTGTTAGATACGGTATGAAGGGACTATTGCTATTAAGCCTTTACATGTCTGCACATTTATCGATGTGTTAGATACAGTATGAAGGGACTATTGCTATTAAGCCCTTACATGTCTGCACATTTATCGATGTGTTAGATACGGTATGAAGGGACTATTGCTATTAAGCCCTTACATGTCTGCACATTTATCGATGTGTTAGATACGGTATGAAGGGACTATTGCTATTAAGCCCTTACATGTCTGCACATTTATCGATGTGTTAGATACAGTATGAAGGGACTATTGCTATTAAGCCCTTACATGTCTGCACATTTATCGATGTGTTAGATACGGTATGAAGGGACTATTGCTATTAAGCCTTTACATGTCTGCACATTTATCGATGTGTTAGATAAGGTATGAAGGGACTATTGCTATTAAGCCCTTACATGTCTGCACATTTATCGTTGTGTTAGATACTGTGATGGGACAATTGCTATTATTCCTCTACATGTCTGCACATTTATCGATGTGTTAGATACAATTTAATTGAAAATGGCTCTTTCAACTCAATGTTACTTGAACACGGCATATATTGTACCCATATAAACAATTAAGTTGAAGAAACGTTTTCCTAAGCATTATACTCTGGCAGTTTATAATATAATCCTTTTACTTTTATGGTAGTTGTTAAATTAAATAAATCAAACACGATTTACATACTACAATTAGTATTGTTAAATAATATATTTTATTTACAAACTTCAGTTTAATTTACTTTTATTTACGAAGCAGAATAAGGCACTTTTATTAATATGTCCAGTTCACAAAGTCCCCTGGTTTCTGCGAAGAATTCCAGGATTTAGAGATTTGTACTGTGACACATTAAGGCTCGTAGTTTATCGTTAGTGCCTTAAGTAAATTGTTTAAATCAGGTAAGAATAATGTTTCTTATGAAATAGTACAAAACAGTAAATCACAAACTGACAGGTAAAGTTTACATATGTTTCATATTTGTAATATTAAAAAAATCTGGTGTTAAATTTTGATGTTTTCTAATTTAAATGAATTAAAATAATATGTTTTACACTAATACAAACTTAATTTTTACTCTTATATGTCACACAATATTTTTCAAAATACACCTACAATTCATTTACTACTGTGATTTTTTCAAACAATAACAACTAGTTTGAGAATACTGTTTGCAGTTTTAGTTGTTTTCATGGATCTCTGGAATATTATTTTGTTTTACTATCTTAGAGGGTTTCATGAAATAACTTTTTACTTAAAATTGCTTAGTAAAGCATAAATAGCATTTGTTGTTCTTATATCAATAAGCTATGTATAAAAGGCTATTTTAGAACACGTAACAACATATTGTTTGAATGAGAGCTAAAGTAAAATTATACAAAAGAAAAGCAGAGTACACACACACACACACACACACACACACACACACACACACACACACACACACACACACACACACACACACACACACACACACACACACACACACACACACACACACACACACACACACACACACACACACACACACACACACACACACACACACACACACACACACACACACACACACACACACACACACACACACACACACACACACACACACACACACACACACACACACACACACACACACACACACACACACACACACGCACACGCACACGCACACGCACACGCACACGCACACGCACACACGCACACACGCACACGCACACGCGCACGCACACGCACGCACGCACGCACGCACGCACGCACACACAAACACACACACACACACACACACACACACACACACACACACACACACACACACACACACACACACACACACACACACACACACACACACATAAGCAAATAGATTTATCTAATCATAACATGTAGTTTGATATAATCACTTTAGATCAAACTTTAAAATAAACATTTTTATCATAATTTACTTAATCTTAGATAAACGTACTTTAAAGAGTATCTATGAGTGTTAAACAGAACCATTAGGTTATTTCTCGACGTTGGAAAATACAGTTGAAACAAGAAGTTTTAACTGAAAATTGTCGCATTTATAAATAACATATATTAAAACTTGATATCAGGCTGTAAGTGATTTATTTAACTAATACTAATTTGGCCAGTACAATAACAAAGTATGGGAGTCCCAAAGATTGTGCAGGACTTATTTCTTCAATGTTACATTTTAAGCATTTTGTTATATACTGTATTACTAACTAGTTAGGCCTAAATACATTATTGACTTTAATTTTAGGTTGCAGAAGTGACCTGTAAAAACAATATTTAACAAATCTAGCAGCACTTCTTGCAGACAAATGTTCAAGTGCTTTAATACATTAACTTTTCCAGCCCTTTATATATTTTTTTGTATATATAAAGGGCTTTTTTGTTCATAGAAAACACTCTCTTTTGAATTAACAGTTTTCTCTGAAATATGAGTTTTGCTCACACCAGTATCTTAAAGAACCAACTCATTAAACTACATTTTTTAAATGCCTTCTTTCTTATTATGGTGCTAGACTCTTTACATTGCACTTCTGGAGAAAATAATGGGGGAAAAAATTGCTCCTACTTGAAAGTTGCCCTTCTCTTACAGTTTCGGGAGTTTCTCTCCGGCAATATTTAAATACAGCATGTAAGACATGCTTATTTATTAGGTGAAGATTGTTTGTATTTGGTTTAACAGTTTCAGATGTATTTAATTTTTTTTCGCACATGTCTTAAGTTGGTTTTAGTAAGTTGTATGCGTATAATATGTAGTGACACTATTACACAGTCTCAAACTGTTAAAATAAAGAAAATCTTGACTCATGAAACAATTTTTATCTAAGTGTTTCATTGTATTCATTGTACTGTGTTACATCGTAAGTGTTACAGTAATGTAAATAAATAACCCTAATGGCCTTTAAGCAGAGTTTTATCATTTTTTATCAGAGTTTAATCACAAACATTAGCCACTTACCACTATAATTTATTGGATTGATTATAAAATCTAATGATATATTTTCTCTATTTGGTACTAGTAGGATTTGTATTGCCCTACAATATAGGTTTTACTTACATTAGAAGAAACATTTAATTTAATTTAGATTAACATCTATGTTCTATTTTACCCTGCAGTCTGGATTTATCCGTAAACATCAACCAACATGTTTATGTTCACCGATGAAGGGTTATTATGTTACAGGTATCAAAAATATTCTAGTAAATAACCTTACTAAAAAAAGTATAGCAATTATAAGAACAACAAAATGAGCTCCTATAAGTACATGAAGGAAACTCGATTCTAAGTGGGCATATCTCCCCTCTAAATACCAAACGAATGTGTTCTATTTACAGCAGTCAGTGTTACAAATGCTTATATATATAATACGAGAAGCCTTTTTTTGTCAACGCAGTTCCTGATTTTTTCTTGACTAATTTAAAAGGTTGAGGTATCAAAACATTTTCACCTATTCATTGTGTGCCATAAGGGGTTAATTCTTAAATATTTTCACCTTGAAGGGTATGAAAAGCCTTTTTTCTCATTGTAATACCATTGAGAGGGATTTAAATCAATATAACAGTAATGACGTAATAGCTGACCAAATTTAAATATTGATTTCCAAAACGTTTTAACAGATATTGGAATGTAAACAATGGCGTTTGTAATATTGCGGAGGTTAGCTCTTTTATGATGTTAAACCAGGCTAGGTTCTAAGCATGGTTTTATTCACATTTGATTGTAGTGCTCATCTAAACTGGGCTTGAAGATTTCAATGATAATTTAATACAGTTATTCTATTTTTTATTTTTTTTATTTAGCTGTTAAACAAAAACAAATGAAATGAACACGTTTGAAATAAGGTAAGTAATATCATTGGGTGTTTATACTAATAAATGGGTAGCATCGATAGTAATAAACACTACAAATAAATGTAATATGATAGTTTTACGTTATACAGTTCACCTAATATTATTTTGAAGATAAAAGTCACAAGGCCGAAGACCGATGTTTATCGAGTCACGGGTTGGCACGGGAAGCATGCAGGGGTGGCACCTAGTACTGGTGAATCAATTACAAAACAAAATTTCTTTTAATTTTAATTAATTTTACATCAAAGTAGACACATTTAAGTCAGGAAGAAACCGTTCATTGTGATGCACACAAGAAGAGTGCAACCTAAGGCAATACCGAATTTGCAGAGTTAATAGAATTAGAGCCTCTCGAGATCGGGGTGAAATCCCATTTGGCAATCCCAGTCACCAGGATAACCTGTTTATGGAGGATTTATAGAAGTCATATTTGCACCAAATGAAAGAAACTCTTATCAGAATCTGCTATGACTATCAATTTACATCAATATGTTTTTTTTTTTTTTTTTTTTGTTTACACAAGACTAAAAGATGAAAATAAGATTTTTTTATCATTAAAATCATGCATAATATAAACAATTAAACATTTTACGCATGTAGTTATTGGAAAGCTCCTACAAAAATATCAAATAAAGTATTAATACTTTCGGGAAAATACTACCAACAATGTATAATACTTCCTAAGCAAAAAAATATCATGCATTAATAGTAAAATTTATTTTAAAAAGACATAAACTTTTATTTTATTTGAGAAAAGTTAAAAAAACGAATATAATTTAAGTTTTTCTCCGTAAGCATACTCTGAATTTGCATACTCAAAACAGCTAAGTTTAGTTAGAACTTTTAATTAAAATTTATGTTTATATTTTTATACTGTACTTTAGTCAAGAGGTAACAAAATAAAAATATTGCTTGCTAAGTAAAATGCTTCCGTAATTTTTAGAATTCATCCTTTTGTATGCGTCCAATTAAAATAGGTTTTATTCCTGGTTGCTACTTTGCCTTATATAAACTAGGTTAAACATTTTCTGTAAAACAATCTTGACAATTTTCCTGGCTCTTAAGATATTCTTAGCACAACAAAGTAGAGCTTCATATACTAAGTACGAGGTGTTACGAGCACGTTGGCGGCACGTAAATCGTGCAGGAGTGAAATCTAGTATAGTAATATTAACCACAACGGCTTAGTAGTGAATATGGAAGACTAGTTGTCAGTGTCTTGCAGCGAGTTATCACTTGGCAGTGTAGTCACTTGCGTATGTCTTACCTTTGACTGGGAAGGTGTCGCCGGGAAGTCCCAGCTGTACATCGCAGCCCAAGTACTAATGTTTCTCATTTTGATGATTCTGTCAAAGAGTACTGTAGAAAAAACTAAGAGTGCCAAACCCCGTTTTTACAAACGAAAAATAGATGAAGGCGCTGATGATACTCGGATATCTTAAGGATTAGGGAAGTAAGGGGCAGACCAGTAACAAATGTGGTTAACGGCACAGAGCAAAGAATTTTGCTCTGTGGTTAACGGTTGAAGTATTTTATGATTTTATGACCCCCCATTTCAGAAGTCACCCGTAATTCATATACTGCCTTTTCTACCTTTGTGGGGCAGCGGTTGGCTGCTAGCCACGCCAGTTTTGATCAAGTTGGATTTTATATTTGGTACATTAAACAGTGCCATGAAAGACTATTTTATGCCTTTACCCAGCTGCCAGGTTGTTCTCCATACATCACCTCAGGAGTGTGTGTTTCGCCTACGTGCAGTTATTGCTGCAGTATGGTATCCTGACATGGGGTGGTGCCCCACCTACAGTAGTATCTGCAGCTGATAACTGTCTCACAGGGCGTTAGTATAAATAAATGTGTATAAAAATAAAAAAACTAGTCTTCTTTTTACACAGTTTCCTATTTGGACCATTAGACAGCTTTATATTAAAAATTAAATATTATATAAACGAATTTTTCAGGAGATAAACCATGGATACTGCTCCAGAAACAGGCAATGAGGAGGTTTTCAGAATCACAGGGTTAATCGTAAAATGAGTCTAAATAGCTCGCAGTTTATTGTACATTCTCCATATCGTAAGTTACGTAGGTGCACAGGAGAGTGGTTGTGGCATTTTGGGCTGACGATGCTGAGGAGCTCATATAGGCTCTACACAGACGTTTTGTGTGGCTTCTAATACTGTGACCTTAGTTTTATTTCTTAATTTGTTTTTTTTTTGTTTTTTTTTTGTTTTTGTTTTTTTTGTTTTTAAATTTTAATTTTCTTTTCATAACTATGCTCTCGTTTTTGTTTTTAATTGAAAAGAAATAATTTATAGTTATTTCTGATAAGCTTTCACCACATACAAGGTTTGTCTATGCGGAATGATTTTATGATCATTTGTAACTATTTAATAATTGCTGTATGATTTATTATAAAAATAACTTTGGACTGCCTTACGTCAAACTAAGGGCCGTATTTACAGCTTCCAGCTATCCTAAGTAATTTAGTCCAGCCCACTCTGTGACTAATTAGACTACAATAAAAGTACACAAACATAACAATAATGAACAGTTACCTGTAGGTCAATAATGAACAGTTACCTGTAGGTCAATAATGAACAGTTACCTATAGGTCAATAATGAACAGTTACCTGTAGGTCAATAATGAACAGTTACCTGTAGGTCAATGACTTATTTAAATGCTTAGTAATTAAATACAAAATTATACATTCATCTCAACCTCACTAATGGGACGCATTTATCAGAGATCCACTCACTCCTTGTGAAAAGAACAAAGAGTTAGATGTAACCCTTTAAACCATCATACAACCAACAAACAATGCCCCATTAGGTTGCAGCAAAATTAACTACCAGATGAGCATATTTAACTTAACTAGACCCATTTAGTCAACAGGGCCGTCCACGTTGACAGTCTCAGTATTACGCGCGACTAACTGTAGTCCAACCAACAATAATGTATGGTAGAGTCCCCCGTATGCCCGGGACCAATTACATACATACCGTAACAACTGAACGTCACATACCCATTTACCTAATTGAAATTTATTTAACAATACAAACTTGTGAACCAACACAGCTTATGTCTACAGACAACAGTCTCAATACACCATTGGCTGACATTGATCAAACATGAATTCAAGCAATTGTTTTAAATATTTAACATATAAAAAAGAGTAAAATAACTAATAATATGCAATTAACTGACACTTTACTTTAATATATAAATAACCTCAATCATATTTTACCTAATTTTACACTTTGTGGCCGCTTGGTAAAATTTTACCACTGAACACCAGCACCTACCTGATTATCACTCTATATCTTTATTACTAATGCACCTATCTAATATAGGACCATTCTCTTTATATAAAACTAAAACTAAGTGAACTAACAATGACGAAGTAGTTGATCTACTCACTTCACTAATAATTATAACCCACAAACGTTCGTTTGTATTATGGAACACTTATCTAACTTCACATGATCTTAAAATGAAACTAACGATGGTCATTGCAAAAATATACACATGACGTGGCACATCTGTCCAGCTGCTACTCTGTTAACTCAACAATATGTAATACCTTCCTTGTTTAATAAACTCTCACATTCAAGGAGAGTAGTAAACTTGACCAGTTGAATACTTCATAACACTCACTACTCCTACTCAGTTAACTCAACAACATGTAATACGTTCCTTGTTTAATAAACTCTAACATTCAAGGAGAGTAGTAAACTTGACCAGTTGAATACTTCATAACATTCACTCCTCCTACTCAGTTAACTCAACTAAATGTAATACGTTCCTTGTTAAATAAACTCTCACATTCAAGGAGAGTAGTTAACCTTACCAGTTGAATACTGCATAACACTCACTACTCCTACTCAGTTAACTCAACTAAATGTAATACGTTCCTTGTTAAATAAACTCTCACATTCATGGGGAGTAGTTAACCTTACGAATTGAATCCTGCATAACACTCACTACTCCTACTCAGATAACTCCACAAAATGTAATACATTCCTTGTTTAATAAACTCTCACATTCAAGAGGAGTAGTTAACCTTACGAATTGAATCCTGCATAACACTCACTACTCCTACTCAGATAACTCCACAAAATGTAATACGCTCCTTGTTTAATAAACTCTCACATTCAAGAGGAGTAGTTAACCTTACCAATTGAATACTGCATAACACTCAATACTCCTACTCAGTTAACTCAACAAAATATAATACATTCCTTGTTTAATAAACTCTCACATTCAAGGAGAGTAGTAAACTTGACCAGTTGAATACTTCATAACCCTCACTACACCTACTCAGTTAATTCAACAACATGAAATACGTTCCTTGTTTAATAAACTCTCACATTCAAGGAGAGTAGTTAACCTTACCAGTTGAATACTGCATAACACTCACTACTCCTACTCAGTTAACTCAACAAAATATAATACATTCCTTGTTTAATAAACTCTCACATTCAAGGAGAGTAGTTAACCTTACCAGTTGAATACTGCATAACACTCACTACTCCTACTCAGTTAACTCAACAAAATGTAATACGCTCCTTGTTAAATAAACTCTCACATTCAAGAGGAGTAGTTAACCTTACCAATTGAATACTGCATAACACTCACTACTCCTACTCAGTTAACTCCACAAAATGTAATACGCTCCTTGTTTAATAAACTCTCACATTCAAGAGGAGTAGTTAACCTTACGAATTGAATCCTGCATAACACTCACTACTCCTACTCAGTTAACTCCACAAAATGTAATACGCTCCTTGTTTAATAAACTCTCACATTCAAGAGGAGTAGTTAACCTTACCAATTGAATACTGCATAACGCTCAATACTCCTACTCAGTTAACTCAACAAAATATAATACGTTCCTTGTTTAATAAACTCTCACATTCAAGGAGAGTAGTAAACTTGACCAGTTGAATACTTCATAACACTTACTACTGCTACTCAGTTAGCTCAACTAAATATAATACGTTCCTTGTTTAATAAACTCTCACATTCAGGGAGAGTGGTAAACTTGACCAGTTGAATACTTCATAACACTTACTACTGCTACTCAGTTAGCTCAACTAAATATAATACGTTCCTTGTTTAATAAACTCTCACATTCAGGGAGAGTAGTTAACTTGACCAGTTGAATACTTCATAACCCTCACTACACCTACTCAGTTAATTCAACAACATGTAATACGTTCCTTGTTTAATAAACTCTCACATTCAAGGAGAGTAGTAAACTTGACCAGTTGAATACTTCATAACCCTCACTACACCTACTCAGTTAATTCAACAACATGTAATAAGTTCCTTGTTTAATAAACTCTCACATTCAAGGAGAGTAGTAAACTTGACCAGTTGAATACTGCATACACTCACTACTCCTACTCAGTTAACTCAACAAAATATAATACATTCCTTGAATAATAAACTCTCACATTCAAGGAGAGTAGTTAACCTTACCAGTTGAATACTGCATAACACTCACTACTCCTACTCAGTTAACTCAACAAAATATAATACATTCCTTGAATAATAAACTCTCACATTCAAGGAGAGTAGTTAACTTTACCAGTTGAATACTGCATAACACTCACTACTCCTACTCAGTTAACTCAACTAAATGTAATACGCTCCTTGTTTAATAAACTCTCACATTCAAGGGGAGTAGTTAACCTTACCAGTTGAATACTTCATAACACTTACTACTCCTACTCAGTTAACTCAACTAAATGTAATACGTTCCTTGTTTAATAAACTCTCACATTCAAGGAGAGTAGTAAACCTTACCAGTTGAATACTGCATAACACTCACTACTCCTACTCAGTTAAGTCAACAAAATATAATACGTTCTTGTTTAATAAACTCTCACATTCAAGGAGAGTAGTTAACCTTACCAGTTGAATACTGCATAACACTCACTACTCCTACTCAGTTAACTCAACTAAATGTAATACGTTCCTTGTTTAATAAACTCTCAGATTCAAGGGGAGTAGTTAACTTTACCAGTTGAATACTTCATAACACTCACTACTCCTACTCAGTTAACTCAACTAAATGTAATACGCTCCTTGTTTAATAAACTCTCACATTCAAGGGGAGTAGTTAACCTTACCAGTTGAATACTGCATAACACTCACTACTCCTACTCAGTTAACTCAACTAAATGTAATACGTTCCTTGTTTAATAAACTCTCACATTCAAGGAGAGTAGTAAACTTTACCAGTTGAATACTGCATAACACTCACTACTCCTACTCAGTTAACTCAACTAAATATAATACATTCCTTGTTTAATAAACTCTCACATTCAAGGAGAGTAGTTAACTTTACCAGTTGAATACTTCATAACACTCACTACTCCTACTCAGTTAACTCAACTAAATATAATACATTCCTTGTTTAATAAACTCTCACATTCAAGGAGAGTAGTTAACTTTACCAGTTGAATACTGCATAACACTCACTACTCCTACTCAGTTAACTCAACTAAATATAATACATTCCTTGTTTAATAAACTCTCAGATTCAAGGGGAGTAGTTAACTTTACCAGTTGAATACTTCATAACACTCACTACTCCTACTCAGTTAACTCAACTAAATATAATACATTCCTTGTTTAATAAACTCTCACATTCAAGGAGAGTAGTTAACCTTACCAGTTGAATACTGCATAACACTCACTACTCCTACTCAGTTAACTCAACTAAATGAAATACGTTCCTTGTTTAATAAACTCTCACATTCAAGGAGAGTAGTTAACCTTACCAGTTGAATACTTCATAACCCTCACTACACCTACTCAGTTAACTCAACTAAATGTAATACGCTCCTTGTTTAATAAACTTTCACATTCAAGGAGAGTAGTTAACCTTACCAGTTGAATACTGCATAACACTCACTACTCCTACTCAGTTAACTCAACTAAATGTAATACGCTCCTTGTTTAATAAACTCTCACATTCAAGGGGAGTAGTTAACCTTACCAGTTGAATACTGCATAACACTCACTACTCCTACTCAGTTAACTGAACTAAATGTAATACGCTCCTTGTTTAATAAACTCTCACATTCAAGGAGAGTAGTTAACCTTACCAGTTGAATACTGCATAACACTCACTACTCCTACTCAGTTAACTCAACTAAATGTAATACGCTCCTTGTTTAATAAACTCTCACATTCAAGGGGAGTAGTTAACCTTACCAGTTGAATACTGCATAACACTCACTACTCCTACTCAGTTAACTCAACTAAATGTAATACGCTCCTTGTTTAATAAACTCTCACATTCAAGGGGAGTAGTTAACCTTACCAGTTGAATACTGCATAACACTCACTACTCCTACTCAGTTAACTCAACTAAATGTAATACGCTCCTTGTTTAATAAACTCTCACATTCAAGGGGAGTAGTTAACCTTACCAGTTGAATACTTCATAACACTCACTACTCCTACTCAGTTAACTCAACTAAATGTAATACGCTCCTTGTTTAATAAACTCTCACATTCAAGGGGAGTAGTTAACCTTACCAGTTGAATACTGCATAACACTCACTACTCCTACTCAGTTAACTCAACTAAATGTAATACGCTCCTTGTTTAATAAACTCTCACATTCAAGGGGAGTAGTTAACCTTACCAGTTGAATACTGCATAACACTCACTACTCCTACTCAGTTAACTCAACTAAATGTAATACGCTCCTTGTTTAATAAACTCTCACATTCAAGGGGAGTAGTTAACCTTACCAGTTGAATACTTCATAACCCTCACTACTCCTACTCAGTTAACTCAACTAAATGTAATACGCTCCTTGTTTAATAAACTCTCACATTCAAGGGGAGTAGTTAACCTTACCAGTTGAATACTGCATAACACTTACTACTCCTACTCAGTTAACTCAACTAAATGTAATACGCTCCTTGTTTAATAAACTCTCACATTCAAGGGGAGTAGTTAACCTTACCAGTTGAATACTTCATAACACTCACTACTCCTGCTCAGTTAACTCAACTAATTGTAATACGTTCCTTGTTTAATAAACTCTCACATTCAAGGAGAGTAGTAAACCTTACCAGTTGAATACTGCATAACACTCACTACTCCTACTCAGTTAAGTCAACAAAATATAATACGTTCTTGTTTAATAAACTCTCACATTCAAGGAGAGTAGTTTACCTTACCAGTTGAATACTGCATAACAATCAATACTCCTACTCAGTTAATTCAACAAAATGTAATACGTTCCTTGTTTAATAAACTCTCAGATTCAAGGGGAGTAGTTAACCTTACCAGTTGAATACTGCATAACACTCACTACTCCTACTCAGTTAATTCAACAAAATGTAATACGTTCCTTGTTTAATAAACTCTCACATTCATGGAGAGTAGTTAACCTTACCAGTTGAATACTGCATAACACTCACTACTCCTACTCAGTTAATTCAACAAAATGTAATACGTTCCTTGTTTAATAAACTCTCACATTCAAGGAGAGTAGTTAACCTTACCAGTTGAATACTGCATAACACTCACTACTCCTACTCAGTTAACTCAACAAAATATAATACGTTCCTTGTTTAATAAACTCTCACATTCAAGGGGAGTAGTTAACCTTACCAGTTGAATACTGCATAACACTCACTACTCCTACTCAGTTAACTGAACTAAATGTAATACGTTCCTTGTTTAATAAACTCTCACATTCAAGGAGAGTAGTTAACCTTACCAGTTGAATACTGCATAACGCTCACTACTCCTACTCAGTTAACTCAACTAAATGTAATACGTTCCTTGTTTAATAAACTTTCACATTCAAGGAGAGTAGTTAACCTTACCAGTTGAATACTGCATAACACTCACTACTCCTACTCAGTTAACTCAACAAAATATAATACGTTCCTTGTTTAATAAACTCTCACATTCAAGGAGAGTAGTTAACCTTACCAGTTGAATACTTCATAACACTCACTACTCCTACTCAGTTAACTCAACAAAATATAATACGTTCCTTGTTTAATAAACTCTCACATTCAAGGAGAGTAGTTAACCTTACCAGTTGAATACTGCATAACACTCACTACTCCTACTCAGTTAACTCAACAAAATATAATACGTTCCTTGTTTAATAAACTCTCACATTCAAGGAGAGTAGTTAACCTTACCAGTTGAATACTGCATAACACTCACTACTCCTACTCAGTTAACTCAACTAAATGTAATACGTTCCTTGTTTAATAAACTCTCACATTCAAGGAGAGTAGTTAATCTTACCAGTTGAATACTGCATAACACTCACTACTCCTACTCAGTTAACTCAACTAAATGTAATACGTTCCTTGTTTAATAAACTCTCACATTCAAGGAGAGTAGTTAACCTTACCAGTTGAATACTTCATAACACTCACTACTCCTACTCAGTTAACTCAACAAAATATAATACGTTCCTTGTTTAATAAACTCTCACATTCAAGGAGAGTAGTTAACCTTACCAGTTGAATACTTCATAACACTCACTACTCCTACTCAGTTAACTCAACTAAATGTAATACGTTCCTTGTTTAATAAACTCTCACATTCAAGGAGAGTAGTTAACCTTACCAGTTGAATACTGCATAACACTCACTACTCCTACTCAGTTAACTCAACAAAATGTAATACGTTCCTTGTTTAATAAACTTTCACATTCAAGGAGAGTAGTTAACCTTACCAGTTGAATACTGCATAACACTCACTACTCCTACTCAGTTAACTGAACTAAATGTAATACGCTCCTTGTTTAATAAACTCTCACATTCAAGGAGAGTAGTTAACCTTACCAGTTGAATACTGCATAACACTCACTACTCCTACTCAGTTAACTCAACTAAATGTAATACGTTCCTTGTTTAATAAACTCTCACATTCAAGGAGAGTAGTTAACCTTACCAGTTGAATACTTCATAACACTCACTACTCCTACTCAGTTAACTCAACTAAATGTAATACGTTCCTTGTTTAATAAACTCTCACATTCAAGGAGAGTAGTTAACCTTACCAGTTGAATACTGCATAACACTCACTACTCCTACTCAGTTAACTCAACTAAATGTAATACATTCCTTGTTTAATAAACTCTCACATTCATGGAGAGTAGTTAACCTTACCAGTTGAATACTGCATAACACTCACTACTCCTACTCAGTTAACTCAACTAAATGTAATATGTTCCTTGTTTAATAAACTCTCACATTCAAGGAGAGTAGTTAACCTTACCAGTTGAATACTGCATAACACTCACTACTCCTACTCAGTTAACTCAACTAAATGTAATACATTCCTTGTTTAATAAACTCTCACATTCAAGGAGAGTAGTTAACCTTACCAGTTGAATACTGCATAACACTCACTACTCCTACTCAGTTAACTCAACAAAATGTAATACGCTTCCTTGTTTAATAAACTCTCACATTCAAGGAGAGTAGTTAACCTTACCAGTTGAATACTGCATAACACTCACTACTCCTACTCAGTTAACTCAAGTAAATGTAATGCATTCCTTGTTTAATAAACTCTCACATTCAAGGAGAGTAGTTAACCTTACCAGTTGAATACTGCATAACACTCACTACTCCTACTCAGTTAACTCAACTAAATGTAATACGTTCCTTGTTTAATAAACTCTCACATTCAAGGAGAGTAGTTAACCTTACCAGTTGAATACTGCATAACACTCACTACTCCTACTCAGTTAACTCAACTAAATGTAATACATTCCTTGTTTAATAAACTCTCACATTCAAGGAGAGTAGTTAACCTTACCAGTTGAATACTGCATAACACTCACTACTCCTACTCAGTTAACTCAACTAAATGTAATACATTCCTTGTTTAATAAACTCTCACATTCATGGAGAGTAGTAAACTTGACCAGTTGAATACTTCATAACACTCACTACTCCTACTCAGTTAACTCCACAAAAAGTATAATGCTTGCTTAATTAAGTCTCACATTAAAGGAGAGTAGTCAACCAGACTATTTATTATTGCATTACACTTACTACTCCTACTCAGTTAACTCCACAAAAAATTGTTTAGTTAACATGCAAACATCCTAATTTAAGTACCACAACATTTTAGGGCACCTAGTTCCTCATGCCTTTTAGCATAAAGCTCTACTTCACTACTAAGCATTAGAACATGACGTTACAGCTTGTCTTGATGAGTATTTCGTATTTCGTGACTAGTCTGTCCCACAGCAATAATGATCACTTGATTGGGCGTCACATACTATTTCGGTTTCACATTGGATCAGGACATGTTGTGGATAAAGCGGTGGGCAATGACATACTTAGATTGGATCAGCAATACTACTATGATCCTTTAGATCTTCACATAAAATTAACCCTTACTTTAACTACGTCTGTCTTTATGTTGAAAACTCAGCCCTTTCAGTTCTATATGGAATAATATGATACACTTATTAACACGTAATGGTTATTTGGATGGTACAGGAAGTGGTGGGATCATTTGGGGTGGATTTGTAATACAATGGTTTTCTCTTACACTTAAAGTTAAGTATAGTAATCATATTTAGAAACTGTTACAAAAACAGATAAAAATATATTAAATAAACATATAAGAATCATTGTAACTAGTTTACTTTCAATGAGTTCAAAATTTCGGTATATATGTGGACTCAATAATGACCCTTCCGTTCACCCATACAATTGCGTTGGTACTAACCCACCATCCATACCCATACACATACACCAACCATACATACAACTACATGAAATGTTAACCCTTAAATAAATGCATACATCTTAGATACTTAAAAATGACATCTGACTATCAGTGCGTCCTCCGTGGGTTGTTGTGTTAGGTTAGGATTAAATAAATATGAGTTAACGTGTTACTTGCTTATACATGCGATTAATCATTGCTAAGCAGATGTATGGTCATTCCGAAAAAGACCGAACAGGTGCGTACCAAAAAATACCAATGTGCGTAAATGGGTGGGCGGGTGGGTCAATACAAATGTGCGTGTATGGGTGGGCGGGTGGGTTAATGCCAATGTGCGTGTATGGGTGGGTGGGTTACATGTACACTAAAAGTTGTTACGATTGTTGCTCGTTAAGGATTTCGGAATTTCAATACCTCTCTACATGTATGGGTGGGCGGTTCGGTCAATATCCACTGTACTAGTATGGGTGGGTGGGTGGGTCAATACCACTGTACATGTATGCGTGGGTGGGTGGGTCAATACCACTGTACGTGTATGGGTGGGTGGGTGGGTCAATACCACTACCGGTATATGTGTATGGGAGGGAGGTGGGTCATTACCACTGTACTCGTATCTGAGTATAACACTTGCATACCTCTTACATAACTTAAACTTACACACAACCTTGCGTGGGATTTTTTACTACCAAAGCATACCATGCGAGTGACTGTATTTAGGATCATTAATCACCCAAACCCACGTTCTACGAACCATATTTAGCTTGGTCTCTTGACCAATCAGTCTGTGACTTGTAACGTGTGAAGCAATAGTGGAGGTATCCTGTTTGGTGGGGATTTCCTTGACTTTATAGCAACCTAGAGCATTCTGCTTCAGCTCCACCTAGCTGTCTCGTGTGTTCACATGTGAGTAGAATATTTCATTTTATTTTTGGGAAACATTACTTAGTTTAATTATTATATTTCCCTTGGTCATCTTCATTATAATTACTTTATCTATTACATATTATTTCAAAATTCCACATAGAGGAATAAACGACCGATCGTGTAAATAATATGTATGTTATTTTAAATGTAGAGTAGAGTATATTTTCTCTGAGTTCTGCTTACTTGAAATATAATATGTATGTAACCTGGACCCTAAACGTTCATAAGTAGTTAATAATGAAAATTTATAAATTAGTTTTTTCTCACACCTAGACATTGGCTTTATTCATAAGTGCTAAAATCGTGGTAAGAAAGAATAAACAATTTATTAATGCCTTTTATAATCCAAGCGTTGAATAATGTTTTATAAATATAAATTAAATAACAATTAACACAATTTCTTATCGCTTTTTTTAAAATTTGGATTCACTTACAATTTTAACATGTTTATTCATTCCTGTAAAACTGATATATTGCCAATAATAAGTTTCTCTTAAAACTGGGTTACTTATATTATTATAATATTTTTAACAACTGTTATTTTAATATAAACTACTTATTCAATAGTATTTTAAGTGTTATTGATAAATATATGGTAAATTTGATTATGTGTTGCCAAATATAGTCAAATATACTCATGCAATATATAACCAAAGTATAAAATGCATTGAAGTATTATATTAATAATTTTTTTAACTATCATAATACACCTATACAGTACAAATTATTTTCACACAACATAAATTTAAGAACAAAATGCACAAATATACAACAGTAAAAGTAAAAAATGTACAAATATCATGGTGATTGATTTTGTAAAACCACATGCACCTCCCTCAGACCAGAGGGATTCATGAAAAAAGAATAAATAACGTTTATATTTATAACCTTATAAATAATTAATATTTCGTCAGACTATTATTAAACCTGTACCACTGTAGTATTAATTTTTTTACTTTTAATTTAAACAATTAATTAAACTACAAAATAAAATAAAATGTTATTTGTGTGCACTTTCGATTACAAATTAATCATTTTCGAACAATCATATTAGCAAAAACAAAATATCAAATTACGGTATGTTGAAATAATATAAAAAGAAAACATATCTTGTATGAAAATAAGATTCACCAACAATTTATAAATTGGAATTTAAACTATTAAAGAAAAGGAGAATTTTTACTTGGTGGTGGTTCATTATTAATTAGTTTTCCTTGTCATATTTATACATATATTTAGTTTTTTACACTGCACGTTATTGAACATTGATAAACTTGTTTTAATTCTTATTTAAGGATTAAAAAATATGGCTTGTTCCTAAAGCATGTTTATTGTTTAGCCATTGATGTTCTTTACATTATGTTTTCAGTGTTTTTACTATTTGACCTGCATATACTTTTTGCAGTGATCGTGTTCATTTTATATATTTCTGGTTAGCCTCCTTTTAGCATTTTAGATATATATACATATAGGGTTTCTTCGTGTGTTTTTAATTTATGATTTAAATTTTAAATATAATTTTAAATGTGTATGTTGTAATTTTATTCTCTTGGATGAAGATTTTTAATTGATTCCACCTATAATTTTTCTCCATACATTGTTCTTTAAACATTCTTTTATTAGATTTCATTTTTAATACAATTTTCAATGAGTTCGGTTGATTATCCATTCATATATCCTATTTATTATTATTTTGTTACTTCTTTGTGTAATTTATTTCTTAAAATTGATTCTTTAGAAAACTGTTTACTAATGCGTTAAGGGAGTAATTTTTTCCAGAGGATGAAAGAGATCAATAATAAATCCTTTGTTTCGGGTTCGTTTTAAAAAAATATATACTTTTTTGTGTACTATTGTTTGATGAATTAGTAATAAAAAAAGGATATTGCTTTCGTGGGTTGAATATTAAAGAGGTTAAATATGTATTAGAATAATGAAATTCTTTTTCATTCCTCTCTTTTGGCACCAAAGGTTAGTTTTTTATTTTCATAGATTATAGATTCTATTTTATCTACTTTAGTTGGGTAACGCGGGTCTAACAAATGTACGATTGCCCTTTGTGTTGTTGCAGATAACCATTGTGTCTGTAGAGTATCGCCAGTAGGCCAACATGAGCTGGCTACAGCAGGCACTGATAGTCTGTGCTAGTTTGGCTATATTTAGCGGCTGCAACGTACGGGCAAAATCGATCCGGGATAATGAAATTGCATATGAAGGTAAGTAATGTCAATTACTTTAGAAGATTTATTTGTTAGTATGTAAAAACTGAACTAGAGTAACTAAGCAAGTTAACATGAAATAATAAACATAATTATGAATTAAATTAGAAAACATATGTTTTCTAGTAGGCCTACTTCCTCACAGAGATAAGAAACTTTTTTTAAAATTCACTTAAAAAACCTCAGACTACTATTAAGTCGCTAAATGATTATAGAAGTATAAAAAATAATGAATAAATCATATAAATTTTGTTTATAGGAGATAAAAGCTGAGATAAAATCCTCTAAGTGATACTAATCCAACAGATAACTAATTGGGTAAATTGTATGTTACTAACAATATGAAGGTATAACTCAATTTTCATGATAATACTTAATAATATATTGACATAATAATTGACTTAATAATACTTAATAATATGAAGAGGCTTTCTTTATTATACGAGTAATATACGAGGTTTAATGATACGAAACTATAGAAGTTAACATTGGTTCTTGGAATATATTTTATATTCAGCTTTGAAGTTAATTAACAGAAAATACAAGTTTACAATTGCAATATATAGAAGATATATCTAGAGTGAATACTGAGTAATAAGCTAAGACAGCGAGTAAACAGTTGCTGACAAGAGACAGGCAAGTCTTTGTGTCCACAAATGCACGTGACGCCTTTATTTATTACTTTATTTCCCCAAGTACTATAATTTCTGGGTCTGAACTAGTTATCTCACACTGAATAGCGAGATTAGTCTATATTTGAGACAGAGAATATTTTTACTTACTTTTATATTATTTCTTGATAAGTTCTTCATTTTATAATTTATTTGATTTTCTTTATACCCTTGTGTACTTTATCAAAAATCACTAAATAAAATTCTACTAGTCATAAATAAAATGTAAACCTTCTTTTATTAAATGTCAATATAATTTACAAACTACCAATTGAGCGTGGTATTAAAATGTGCAATTAACACGTAAACCATCAACTCAAAAATAGTTACTGATAAAGAATACTTATGTCAAAACGTAATTCTTAAAAATAGTAATATTCGAACATCCAAAAAATATAGTAAAATAACTCATAAATATTACGGAAATAATTTATTTATATTGCAAGTGGATCTTTTCCGTTATACGTATACCACTATTTAAATATATTGAATAATACATTTTAACCATTGTTTGGTATAAATAACGGAACAAGGTATTCAATATATTAATTTAAAACATGCTTTCCTCATTTTCAACCTTTAGAATCCCAATACATCGAGGCCGCCCATATACATCGCGCCGCGGCAGTTATGGTTAGGTTAGGTTATTATATTGTAGAATGAACCTGTAATTTGTAAAAATATTCTACAATAGGCTATGCTAACCTAACCTAACCATAACTGCCGCGGCGCGATGTATATGGAAATATTTTGGGATTGCTGACACATAACGGAAAAGATCCGACATTAAATAGTGGTATACGTATAACGGAAAAGATCCTTGCAAGTATGTACTGTATTCTTTAGTGGTGATTATATTACTTAAGAACAATAAATATTTTATAATGTCCATCCATTGAAACTTATATCCTTTCTAAGGCATCGTATAAAATATTGTAACTAATACAAGCATATCAAATCTTAAAACACCTTCAACGGAATTTTTAATACACTGTATCAAATACTAAATTTTAATGTGAACAGAAAACTTAACTGTTTCATTCCCAAAACATGATTTGTCGTCGAAGAGAATACACTTTAGAGAAATATATATGAATAAATTAAATTAAATAACCGTTTATCAAATATTTTTGAAATACATAACACACTGAAATAATGATGCACACTGCATTAGTTAGAGAATAATTCCCTTATTTAATTAATATTATGCTACATCGTCAATATCGTGCTTGTGTGACTGTGAGCTATGCCATTAACGTCAGATAGGTTGAGAGACGCCAACGTCATAAAGTGTAGATGTGTCATATGGGTGGACATGACGTGTGTAGGTAGGTTCAAGGCCCATCAATGTCATTCGTGTGTGCGTGTGGACGGAAGGACTCAAAGTCACTCGAGTGGGTGAATGGAAGGGCCAAAGTGGGAAGATTAATGCATTGTATGAGTTGTTATGATTTATTGAACATTCATAACTGACACACAAGAGCTTACCTATTTCTATAATATCATGCTTACGTTTTAGATGGATGTCTGGTGAGTGGTGTCAAACACAAAGTGGGAGAGAGTTGGTCGGGACCTGTGGGGGACTGTACGGTCTACACGTGTACTGGTCATGACGGATCCTACAGTGCCAAGACGTAAGTGAAGTGAACCTGACTCTAGTATATGTAGACGACATTTAGTTTATAATGAAGGTGGTGTTGAAAGTTTAGAAACACATAGTGTTGGCTGTATGTTTGGACAATACTGTACAACACTAACACCCAGTGTCTTGTCACCCAACTAGACAGGAAATTATGATAACACATGTTATATTTGGGAAAAACCACAATCAAAAATTCAAATTAAAATTCTTTACTAAAAAAAATACAATTAATTTCAAAGCAGTTTTGGATTATCACTCTAGCCAATGTCTATTTGAGTGAAAAACTTAATCTAAACAAACATTTACTGATATGTCTAGTTAAAAGAAGTATAAGTATGGATTATTTTATATATTATTAATAATATTTTTCCATTTAGTGGGGACAGTTTTGTATATAGTACATCTCGTAACAACACAAACAAATATGTAATCCATAATAAATTAACAAATTGATTAAACTGATAGTTGGAATCGACAGTAATATGAAAATTCTCGTTTACAGAGATTTCCTTTGTATAAATAGTTTTTATACCGCAAAGTAAACTAAATGTAAATATTTTCTTTTTCCTTTTTTTCCCACAATATTTATTTAAAATGGTGTATTTCAAATGATATTCTTTTTATGTATTCGAATACTTGCACAAACTATTCACAAAGTTAATGACAAGCTAAATATGAGTACTTTATTTGTATTTCAATATTTAACGTGTAGTAAACCAATGTAAATATTAAGTACATTATGAATATTAATTTGTGCATACATTTGTTACAGAAAACTTTAAAGTTTTATAAAAAAATGTTGCAAGAATAATATGTGTTTAACTTCCTTTAAATCATTTTAACAACTGCAAATTGTTACTTGCTCTAAACAGTCGTTTGCCTGTCCACAGTTGTGCTTTGGTTGCCGTAAGGCCCGAGTCGGGCTGCTTCATAGTTCCGGGCAACAACACGGCCCGTTACCCCCAGTGCTGCCCTCGGGCAGTTTGTCCTCTGGCATACCGACCCAGGAACCATTAGAATGTCTTCTATTGTAATTTATATTCATGTATAAATATTTGTTATTCATTATTTAAGTTATTTACATTACATTTTATAAGTGGATTTTAATAAATAGAATTAAAATAGTTTTGGTTTACATAATTAAAAAATGATCAATTATAATGTTCCTAATAATTAGTTTAGTAATTGAGCTAAGTAGTATATGAAATATATTTTATTAAAAAGCCTCATTTTATTGGAACTGATTGCATAATCTACAGTCCCGACATTTGTTAGCCGTTGGGTTATCCTATTATGTTTCAATCAGCCATCACAAAATTTATCGTTACTTCGTAGTAATTTCTTAACACCAATAAAGAGCGTAAATTACTCAGCTATTTACAGTGTTAGTAACAGTATAAAGTGAAATATTTAATATACATTATATTTAAATAGGGAATAGAATATGAATTAGAATTACTAACTTATATATGATAACTAAAGTAATATACTGTATTTATATTCTTAATCAATGACGTTAAGAATGTACATGCAGTATAACACTGAGACGTTAGTTGTTGGTAAAGTACACGCACTTAACGCACTTAAACATTGAACAAAACATAATCCTATAAATTCTGCATATAAAATTTATTGGTAATATCTTTGAATTCATAGGGACTACCTTTGGTACAATCATAGGGACTACCTTTGGTATAATCATAGGGACTACCTTTGGTATAATCATAGGGACTACCTTTCGTATAATCATAGGGACTACCTTTGGTACAATCATAGGGACTACCTTTGGTATAATCATAGGGACTACCTTTCGTATAATCATAGGGACTACCTTTCGTATAATCATAGGGACTACCTTTCGTATAATCATAGGGACTACCTTTGGTATAATCATAGGGACTACCTTTCGTATAATCATAGGGACTACCTTTCGTATAATCATAGGGACTACCTTTCGTATAATCATAGGGACTACCTTTGGTATAATCATAGGGACTACCTTTCGTATAATCATAGGGACTACCTTTCGTATAATCATAGGGACTACCTTTCGTATAATCATAGGGACTACCTTTGGTATAATCATAGGGACTACCTTTGGTACAATCCTTTTATATTATCTGTAAAACACTTCTTATCATGATTGACGTTTATTTGTTCAGTTAAATTACATAAGAGTAATTTCATCAGCCTGTAATACTATATATAGTTACTCTTTCTAGTGCATTTATTGTAACTAGAATAATTATCTTCGAATAAAAAAATACGGCAAAGTACTGTTGACAATGTACTTACTAGACAGGGTGTCCCGTAAGTAACCAACCAAACTTCTGGGGGCCATTCCTTGGATTAAAACAAACAAAAATGTTATGTGTACAAATCGTCTAGCTCGCTCCGTTATCCGGCTATCTGTCTGTATGTGTTTTTTTTACTAAACATTTTATATCACTAAAGTTATTTTAGATAAAACCATGAAAGTTGGTTGGAATGTTGATCTATGAGTAGAATCGGAAGTATGATCTACTCGTGGAGCAGGCAGGCGTTTACCTATTTCATGCGGCCTACCTGTCTTAACCATTGACTTCTGCCCACTTATTTGTACTGTTTCATTTATTGACTGTAAGCGTCCTGTAGTTCTCAACTGTATATATCTACATTTGACTCCCGCTTCTGCCTGGAACTTGCGGGATCAACATTCCAACGCTGATTTGCTGCTGGAAGCTGTCCAAGTCCTTCGCCCTTTATTGACTCTTTAACTATTTTTCTTATTCATAGATGTATTGTTATCGCTAATAAAACTAATTCTATCTGTTGCTCTTGTACCTTAAGAATTGGTAACTTTATCGCTAATAGTATATATTAACTGTTCATAAGTAATTCCAATCAATTAATTATTGTATACCATTAAATTATTATTATGGTTGTAACTCGTTCGCAAGATACAACCAATCGATGTAACGAAACAATTGAAAATGTATTAGAGGATGTAAATAGTCTTGACGACGGATCTGAGATTCTCGTCAGCAATATTTGCTCTGATTTAAAGAAAATAAGGATTAATTATCCCGACTTCAATCTTGGGCAGTTGGAGCCATCTATTTTAAGGTTGATTGCCTCACTTGATGAAGCCTTGGCAGAAAATATCGCAATCAAGAGGATGGCTGATAGTTGCAGACTTCAGGTAGAAGAACTAGAAAGTAAACTGGACGAAGAAAAAAGACGTAGAATCACAGATTTCAATGATTCAATACATATACAAGAATCCATATTGGACGAAAGGGATACATTATTAAATGAAATAGCCAATCTAAAATTAAAAATGAATAGTTTTAATGATAAATTAAGTAATTCTCATGAATTAAATAAGTCACTGCAAATATCAATAGCCGAAAAAGATAATAAAATATTGGATTTAAATTTACATATCAATGAATGTAATAAGAAATGTATACACCTTAATAATTTATATAATAAAATTAAAATACAGCTTAAAAAAACAGAAGAGCATTCTTGGAATTCAAGCAGATGGCTTGATGATAGTATTCTAAATTCATATTTCCAAGCATTCTATGAGAGTCACAGTAGTTCACTGTCTAAGACAATCTTTTTTGGACCTTCTTTGACTGAAATCATAAAACATGGAGACCACAAGGATATTGTAACTTTGACTGACCAATTGTCATTTCATTCCTCAAATTTTGCATTTTTTTTTGTATCAATAATAACTGTAAATATTTTAAAGAAGACTCGGGCTCTCATTGGAGTTTGCTGTTTCTAGATCTTATTAGATGCGAAGCTTTTCATTTTGACTCTGTTTCAGAATGCAATCATTCTGTAGCAGAACAAGTTTTGAATAAACTAAATATTGACATCTCCTGTCTTAAAGAAGTAGAGTGCACACAGCAGAAAAACAGTTTTGAATGTGGCATTAGTGTGCTAACTTATACTAAACTTATAAATTATACTTTTTGTAGTAAAAAGACTTCTGTTCAACAACCTTTTCTTAACTGGTACCACAGTTTATTGTATCCAAATAATATTATTGTACCACAGTTTATTGTAAATAGTAACTATAAGGAGAGTACCAACGTAAAAAATAAAGATATAGTTAAGGGGATATCCTACTGAAAATGGCAATTTTTTTGAAAATTTTCATTTTTTTCAAATATTTTTTTATTGTTTCTATGGTTATTAGGAATTATAAAAAACACAATTTCTGACCTCAAAACTAATGTTATCAGTGTCAAAAAATTTTTTGAAGATAGATCTGCAATCAGTTTTTGGTGCGCCAGAACCGCAGTGGGCTCACTTGGGTTCTTACACAGTGAGCTTCTTACACACTATTATAAGAATACCCATACATTACTGACATAAATACTAGTTGTATTATTTTATTTTTATTACATGTATATACTGACATATGCTTGTTTTGTATTACATGTGTTTTTTCCTCTGTGTAGCAACAGATGACACTTTCCGAAGAAGAAATCAAGTAAACAACAGCAGCTGTCAGTTTGTAGTTTGTTTATGCCAAGTTTTCTGATTTTGTAGTTTATATTTTACAGTTACAGTGATAGCTAAAAAGACTAAATGAGCAGGAAGGTGTAACCTATGGTGCTGGGAGCTTCTAATTATCAAGAACAACTAGTTCTTCATAAAGTGTCAAAATTTAACGTTTATCGATTCGGACAATTTTATTTTTCACTATTATTCAAAAGCCTAATAAGGCCAAAATTGTTAGTATTGAATAGTTTTATAAGCTTATGAGTTCAAATATTGTACAACTAAAATACTTACTGTTGAAAGAAAGGTGTTTTGAATGTTATACACTCCCGAACCACAAAATGTGCTTGCAAAATGTTCAAACGCTAATATCCGCAACTTTGAAATTTATATTTTTTCAAAGCTAAAACTCTTATAACTTTTTAACCATAAGAGCTAGAGCCATGAAATTTTTACCACATTTTTATGGGTATATTTACAAACTTTTTGTCTAGCCAATTTTTTATAAGTTTACTAAAAGTATTTTTTTTAATTCTCAAAAAAAGTTGGACAATTTTTTATTTTATTTTGTATTTGACATGGCATAAAATGTGAACTAAAAATTATCAAACAAATTTGCTAGACAAAATGTTTTACATTTTGTGATCTTTAAAATGAGATTATGACCAATAAAATTGGTGCAAAAATAAAAAAGTTATAAGCACTTGAAAAAAACACGATTTTTGCCTCAAAAAATTCAAAAAAAATCCTAAAAACTAGAGTATAATTTTTATTTTGTTTTTTCAATGCAAAACATCTTTTTAGGTCAACACTGACCTAAAAAAAATTGTTTCCATTGAAAATAATTAATTGTAGTATAGAAAATCACCATTTTCAGTAGGATATCCCCTTAATATGTCTGAACATATTCCTACTGACGATACGTGTATGCTTAATACGAGTGAGTCATTTGCATATGACAGCCCTTCCGTAGTCGTAAATACTCTAGTTGAAGGTTCCTATTCTAAAAGGGTTTCACCTATTAAGATGACCAAGAAAATAGACGGTTGGACTGTGATTAAGCCCAAGGCCAAAACAACCGCCAATAAGATTAAAACTAACGCTAAGTCCCTGACGCTTGTAAATAGATTTAATGTTTTAAATCATAGTAATGAGGGCTCAGTAATAAATGAGTGTAATGTGCCTCAAGCCAATGAAAAATACTCAAAAAATAAAAATCATAGAGCCAAAGAATTAATAAAAAATTTTACAGGAAATAGTTACATTACTGATACATTAAATAAAAATTCAAAAACCCAAACCCAAACTGAGCAAAGTAATATGAACACTGTTTGTGATGCCCAAGCTAAAAACTCGGAGTCTGACCGAGGGGAGGACATTCCAAATCAAAAAAACATTCGCTTGTTTTCAGATAGTCATGGTAAAAGATTAGCTTCCTTACTTGTCTATAATCAGCCAACGCTTAAAGTTCGTGGCCATACCATTCCAAATGGGAAAACTTGCCATGTTCTTCGTTCGGCTGTCTCTGAGTTGGAGGAATTGGGCAAAAATGATTGTTTGGTGATTATGACGGGCACAAATGACCTTCAATATAATATTAAGAATAACAACATGATTAATCAGATTGAATCTTTTTTGCAGAAACCAACAAGATTGTAGTGTTTGTATCATGGGCATACCACTTCGGTATGACACTTTGGCTTTTAATAACAATTTGCTATCTCAACAATCAATTACAAAACGTGTGTTTGAAATATGATCATGCCATTTTTATGTCAATTTCACATTTAAAAAGGGGTCTATTTACAAAGCATGGTCTTCACTTTAACTTATCGGGTAAGCGGGTGCTGGTGGAGTTAATCAGTCATGTAATAACATCACACACTTCACAAGCAATAGTTAAACCAAAAACCCATTCCATCCTACAGCAAGTGGGTAAACTTCCTTCACATCAAGTAATTAGTAGCAACAAAACCAAAACACTGGACAGATTAAATAACTCTCCAATCTTTGATTCCTCACACAGTTTTAAATCCAATAATTATAAACATAAAAAATATGCTTGTACTCTTGCTAAACATATTTCACAGACAGTAAAGCCTTCAAGATATTTCAACAATTCTTCAATGCCTTTTTTAAGCAAACTTCTGCCTCCAGAAAGACTAGGGTAGCAGAGGTTTCAGAAAAGAATTACCAAAGGGATTCCAAAAAACAATTCACACTGCTCCACCAGAATGTCAGAGGTCTTGCTGGTAAAATCGATGAGCTTCAATTCTTGTTGGATGAGGTTCGTCCTCATTTGGTTTGCTTATCTGAACACTGGTTGAGGGATTTTGAATTTGCTTCCGTTCACATCCCTGACTTCACCAATACATCAGCCTTCTGTAGGAAGAACATGAAAGGTGGAGGAACATGTATACTTTTGAAACGCGAATGTGAGTATGAGCTTGTTGATATATCTCATTTCTGTCATGAGGGAGCAATTGAATTAGCTGCTATAAAGGTCAAACTCCACATAGGTAAACTTCTTATACTTTCAGTATATAGGCCACCAAATAGCGACATAGATTTGTTCTTCAATAGATTGATAAACTGTTTGGAGAGCATTGTGAAGATTGGAACTATGACGGTAGTAATGGGAGATTTTAATATAGACGATACCAAAGACAATCTGAATAGCTATAGGTTTATTAATGTCATGTCATCATTTTCCCTTAAATCACAGGTTAAGTCTTATGCGAGAGAATTCAAAGGCTCCAGATCTCGAATTGACCATATTTTTACTGATTTCCCCTCAAGTGATCTTAACTGCGATGTCCTTATTTCTGCAATTTCCGATCATCATGCACAGTTACTTAATCTGAAAATAGACCTTCAACCGATAGACAAACAAGAGCCCCAGTATTCAATGAAACGTTTTATAAATCACAATAGTATTCGTCATTTTAAATATCTATTGAAAATGGAAACGTGGCAAGAAATATTTTCTTCTGTTGAAATAAATGAAATGACCAATAAGTTCATGTCTATTTTGGACTTCCACTTTAATGTGGCCTTTCCATTAAAGAAGACCAAGCTTAAGAAGGTGACTTTTAACAGTAGAATTATATTATCTTCTCAGCTTGCTTCCCTGCGTGACAGAATGAGAAGTCTGTATTATATAAGTAGGGACTCGGATTGGTCGAGTAATGAAAGAAAAGAATATCGTAGAATAAAACGAACTTTCAAAGATAGTATCAGGCAGGAAAAGTCTGTATATTTTTCTAATAGAATACAATCTTCAAATAATACTTCTAAGACAATCTGGGAGATAATTAATGAAAACAGACCATCTCTTAAAAAGCATTCCTTCCAAAATTTTCAAATTAGAGATGGCAACAATCACATAATAAAGGATCCAAATTTAGTATCAAATCTTTTCAATGACTACTTTGCTACTGTTTCTGATCGCGTTCCTGTACCTTCACCTTTTGTATCACATTCGAATGTTTGCTTTGCTTAATAATTGATTATACTATATGAAAATGTAATACATTAACTATAATATATACTATACATTTATTTAGTCAAGTCTGCAATAAAACCTATCATACAAAAATTGTACTTATTAGTAAATTACAAAAAAAAAATAGTCTTAAACTTATTTGTAAATTTTAAACTAAAAAAACATAAACTCAAATAAATGAAATGAAATGAAAAATCACTTAATTTATGTGGTAAAGTTATACCAAATACACGAACATTGGCATTGACCCACCCGCCCACCCATTCATGTACATTGGTGTTGAATGGGAAATTGCTTAATGAGTCTTTCTTTTTAACTCCTGTTACAGTGAACGAAGTAATCAGCATAATTATGTCACTTAAAACAAAGAATTCGGCTGGTTTTGATGGCATTTCGTCTAAACTTTTGAAAGATTGCTACGATTTCTTAGTCAAACCATTATGCTTCATTTTAAATCATTCATTTAAAACAGGTTGCTTTCCAGATGCTTTAAAAACTTCCATAGTTAAACCATTGCATAAAAAAGGTTCATTCGAGAAGCTAGACAATTTCAGACCAATTGCTTTGATCTCCACTTTTTCTAAAGTGATGGAAAAGGCATTCTGCAATAGGCTGATGCAATTCTTGTCAAATAATTTAATTTACAGGTATCAATTTGGATTTCTTAAAAATAGATCTACCTCTCATGCAATCTTTCACTTGATAAACCAAATTGTCTCTGCATTGGATAGGGGTCTATGCGCAGCTGGAGTCTTCGTCGACCTGAGCAAGGCGTTTGATCTTGTTAATCATGATATTCTGATGGAAAAATTGGAGTGTGTTGGAGTAAGAGGAGTTCCTTTATTTTGGATAAGATCTTACCTAATGAATAGGAAACAACATGTTACAATTCCTTATATTGACAGATTAAGGGTACTTAGGCATAGCTTTTCTCATGTAGTACAGATGAAAAACGGTGTTCCTCAGGGATCAGTTATTGGTCCTTTACTTTTTCTTCTGTTTGTAAACGACATAAAATCAGGCGTTTCTAGGGCAGATGTAAGCCTTTTTGCCGATGATACAGCTGTGTCAATTATTGAGCCAAGTAAACCCCTTTTGGGTCAAAGTCTTACGATTGAAATGAATTGTTTACTTCAGTGGTTTAGTTCAAACAAACTTGTGGTTAACATGGAAAAAACTAGTATTTTAAATTTTTCTATTACCAAAAAGGAGAGTGACCATGGAATGCATGCTTTAGGAAATTTTTTAATAAGCCCTGTAAAATCTGTCAAGTACTTAGGGTTGCTTATAGATGATGACTTGCGCTTTAATAGCCATGTAAATAGAGTAGCAAGCTTGGTGAGCTCAGGAACTTTTGCACTAAGAGTTCTATCATCGCAGCTTGAGTCTTGTCATCTCCTGACAGCTTATTATGGGATAGTTTATCCACACCTCTCATATGGAATATCTATTTGGGGCTCTGAAACCAGTAGAACTAAACAACTATTCAAACTTCAGAAGAGAGCCGTAAGGATCATCTTCAAACTAAGAAGAACCGATTCATGCAGAGAATGGTTTAAAAAACCACAATATTTTAACACTTCCATCCATTTATATATATCAAACACTAAGTTTTGTCATAAATAACCCTGACCTTTTCAGAATAGAACCATCTCAATGCTCCAATAGCTTCAACCTCCGAAGTAAAACAAATCTACCAATACCTAAACACCGGACCTCCTTTTTTAAAAAACATTTATTAATGAATGGTATTAAATTATTTAATTCTCTGCCAGCCCCACTAAAAATTAAAATGGATGCAAAACCTTTTAAAACCAGACTTAAAGGCTTACTTTTGAATGAAGCATATTATAATATAAATGAGTTTTTGCAAAGTAATTAATAGTTAATGTTGTAATTATAATTCTAGGAATATATATATATATGTATTCTATGTACAGTATTGTTCACTAGAATAATTGACGCCTGCCCATGTACTAATTGTATTATATGGCAATAAAGTTTGATTGATTGATTGATTGATTGATTAGAGTGTTCATGTACTATTTAAATTTCATTTTTTTACAATCATCCTTTTCAAAATGGCAGCCATTCTAATGTTTTAAAGCCAACTATCTTAATAACCTTAAATTTTACTAAAAATCTGTAAGTTACAAAAAAATTTAAAAATATATTTCTGCAAATAATTGTACAAAACATTTTTAAGATTGAAAAACTATTAACTGAGAAATTACAATTTTTATGAAATAAAAATATGCTTGATATTAATAAAATTGGAAACTTTAATTAAGTGACATTTATTAACTAAAAATTATAATAGTGCTAAATAGATGTTTACAGCTATTTTGGAAATTGAAAATATATACAGTCAATCATTATCAGCTGAGTGTAATATGGAAAACAAAGCTGTTCGTTTTTGGAAAACAAATATTTTTATTTGTTATTAAAAGGAGTTCATTACTAAACAAAACCAGTGAGGTTAAGGGGTTTTATTGATTTAGTTCTGTGGTTGCACTGGTATTAATTTATTACCTTATTTAGTTTCTTCATGAAACAAAATGCCTATTTATTCAAATGAAGATTTAGCGGACGTTAATTTTATTTATGGATTGGCTAGTGAAAATTCACGTCAGGCAGTACGACTCTATGAAGAAAGATTTCCTCATTGAAGATCTCATTACGAGTTTGAAGAAAACCCTAGTACGAGTGTCATAAGGTTATCACGGGTAGAAGGAATGTCAAAAACATCTGCATTTTGTATTTTGAAAGATTTATAATGTCATCCATATTATATTCAACGAGTCCAAAGTCTATCTAAAGAGACTTTCAGCCTAGATTAATCTGTGTCAATGGTCTTTAGGAAACATTGCTTTTATTCCATTACTTATTTCTCTCAAGTATTTTGTTTACCGATAAAGCAGGGTTTTCAAGAAAATGTATTTTCAATTACTATAACAACCACTTTTGAGCTGATATCAACCCTCATGCTACATCGCAATGCAGACACCACGTACGTTTTTCTCTTAATGTGTGGATAGGGATTATTGGAGATAAATTGTTAGGACCTTTATTTTTGCCAAATAGACTAAACGGAGCATCATATTTAGACTTTTTACAAAACTTGTTACCTGAACTATTAGAAGACATGCCTTTGCACGAAAGAAGTTTAATGTGGTTTATGCAGTATGGTGCTCCTGCACATTTTAGTGTCGATGTTAGACTACACTTAAGACGGGTTTTTAGAACCAAATGGATATCCCGTGGTGGTCCTGTAGCCTGGCCTGCCAGGTCTCCTGATTTAAACCCCCTGGACTTTTTTGTATGGGGTTACTTTAAATATTTGGTATACCAAAAACCTTTTGGAAGTATTGAAATGTTAAGGGAAAGAAAAGTGGATGGATGTAATTCGATTAGACAGAAACCAGGTGTATTTGAACGAATGAGAAGTTGTATGAGAAATCGACTAGACGATGCATAAGACATGGATGGTGGGCACTTTGAGCATATATTGTAGGATCACTAGTATTTTTTCTTCTCTTATTTACTGTTATTTTTGAGTTGTAATAAACGTCACTTCTAACCTACTCCTACTGTATTTAGTTTTTTGTTAATAAATATCACTTTACTAAAATTTCCAATTTTATTAATATCAAGCATATTTGTATTTCATAAAAATTTTAATTTCTCAGTTAATAGTTGTTTAGTTTTAAAACATTTTATAAAATTATTTGTAAAAATAAATTCTTAAACTTTTTTGTAACTTACAGGTTTTTAGTAAAATTGAAGGTTTTTAAGATATTTGGTTTTAACATTTAAAATGGTCTTCATTTCTAAAAGGATTATTACAAAAAATAATCCTTTTTTATAATAATAAAATTCATGAGAAATATAAATCGTACATGAACTCTATAAAGATCAACATTCCAACCAATTTTCATGGTTTAATCTTAAATAACTTTAAAGATATTAAGTTTTTAGTAAAAAAACACATAGAGAAAGATAGCCGAATAATGAAGCGAGATAGACGATTTGTACACATAACATTTTTGTTTGTTTTAACCCAAGGAATGACTTCCAGAAGTTTGGCTGGTTACCTATGGGACACCCTGTCTAATATGAATTTATCCTTATCGTTGTTGTTACCAAGTGTTGTGGATTCTAATAATAATATTCATCAAACAAAGCTTTCATACCCATAATAGATTGGAATGTGAGTAATAGTACGACTACCTGGATTCTCAGGTGGCTACAAATGCTCACTAATATCACTTCGGAAAGACTTATTGTGTTATATCTGTTGTTGTTTGGCTGTTGGGAAGTTCACCAAAGCCTCTCGGTAGTTGTGTACGAGTCACTAACAATATCGGGTACATACGGTCCTTCCCTTAATGACACTACAATATCGTGTACATACGGCCCCTCCCTTAATGACACTACGATGTCGTGTACATACGCTCATTCGTTTAATGACACTACAATATCGTGTACATATGCCCATTCCTTTAATGTTACTACAATATCGTGTACATACGGCCTCTCCTCTCCCTTGATGTCACTAACAATATCATGTACATACGGCCCCTCCCTTAATGAAATTAACAATATCGTGTACATACGCCCATTCCTTTAATGTCACTACAATATCGTGTACATACGGCCCCTCCCTTGATGTCACTAACAATATCATGAACATACGGCCCCTCCCTTAATGAAATTAACAATATCATGTACATACGGCCCCTCCCTTAATATCACTAACAATATCGTGTACATACGGCCCCTCCCTTGATGTCACTAACAATATCGTGTGCATACGGCCCCTCCCTTAATGTCAATAACAATATCGTGTACATACGGTGTACCTAATTAGTGGTATTAACCCACCCACCCACTCAACCATACACGTACAGTGGTATTTACCCACCCAAATTAATAGTACAGTCGTATTTACTGTTGTATTGTTATATAAATTAGTTAATGTTGACATTATTTATTTGTTATTTTAAAGTTTTAGAGATTTTAATATTTACGGTCTTTAATAATTCAAAGTCAAATATGTTGCGCCGATGTCGTGTATGCTTAAAAATAGTCCATAATACCATTCCAAATGTTAGTCAGCTGACAAATTTTATATTTATAGAGTTAAAACAAATAAATTTTCGGAGTGTGTATCCAGACAATGCTTTGGCGTCAGTAGTGTTTAAAGTTGTCAAATGTTCCTTTGGATCCAAGCCAAGACAACAACAATGCCCAGTCACAACCTCGGCCTTTTGTGGCTTAAACATTAATCCTTTAATGTGTTTCACGTAATACAGTCCAAGTTTGTTAGATGTACAACAAGTAACACAGTAGAACAATGTTTACAAAGAATTATTTAATATAGTTCAACGAATAATGATTTCAGGGGTAGCCTCCATAATTTAAAACTCCAAATTATCATCAGTGGGTCAACATGAGCTGTCAACAGCATGCAATGATTATCTGGGCTAGTTTGGCTTTATTCGTGGTAGAGGCAAAATCAATCCGGAATAATGATATTGGTTTTGAAGGTAAGTGACATATAATTAATATTTAAATACCTATTTCGATAGAGAGAATTACAACTCTGTTACTAAATATACACCATTTCAGGACTGTGAATATTTAGTATGAAATGTTTTTAGTTACAGAGTTAATAAATATCTACTTAATGTACCTAACTCAACCTAAAAAAAATGGATGAATATTGAAGTATACAATAATAATTAATTATGTTTTGTAGTCTTGGAATTTAACTCTGAAACAGCTTTATCGAAATGACACTTTATTTACAACATTAAATAAAACTTTAGTCCAAATTTTACCTTAGAAGTAAGTAACTTCATAAGTTATTTTTAACTTAACTTTTAACTTTGACTTAAGAGTACTACCAAGCAAGATTTTTTTTATCCATTGTAAGAGCATTCTTTATAATAGGTGTTTCTTTTAAAGATACACTGAAATGTTTTAAGGATACACCTGTTTTAAAATGTAACTAACACGAGTTATGTTAAATTTTTGTTAAATAATACAGGATCATGTAATTAAAAGCCTTATGTAGGGTTAAAATTCAAATAAAATCAGAAATACATTGAATGAAACAACAATAGCTACAAATCACTATAGTTTACTATCAACAACAATAGCTACTAATCACTATATTTTACTATCAACAACAATAGCCACAAATCACTATAGTTTACTATCAACAACAATAGCTACAAACCACTATATCTTACTATCAACAACAATAGCTACAAATCACTATATCTTACTATCAACAACAATAGCCACAAATCACTATAGTTTACTATCAACAACAATGTAATATCTATTTCTATAGGATTGCTGCGATCAGTGTAATTTGTCTTGCTCTAATTAAATGCCTAAACAATTCCTTTGATTTGACCTATTATTGGCATCGGCATACACTACGAAGTTTCTATTTCAGTGTGTCTGCTTGGTACAGAGTTGTCTCCACTCTTCTGTTCTTCTACAGCACGTCGAACCACTCCTCTATTCTAATTACACTCTCCCTTACTCCGTCAATCCATCGGAGATAGGCTTTCCCGTAAATATCCTTCACTCCATATCCTCATCATGCGTCCCTTTTATAACCTTGGCACCCTCTATTCACTTGTCTCATTTCTGTCTCCTAAATTACTTCTAGCAGTGGCGTCTACTTTACATAAATTTCAATATTGTCATCTATTATCCTATTCTCTTTTAAAATTCATGTACTACTTATTTAAAATCTTATCACAATTTGTCGTATTTTACTCTAATACCTTAATCCAATCGTCTAAGTTTCTGTACAGTATGTCAAGATAAGCATATAATTGCCTTAAACATCGACGTCTGTCTTTTTTCAAGTGCCTACGTACTTCTAACAAGTGATCTTACTACCCTAATGAAGACTTCGGCATGCCTCTTGATTCGATTACTCAAGAGAATAGTCTTACTTAAAACTACTCTCTTCATCTCTTCTTCACCTAATCTTAAGATTACTCTCACCTGTTTCTCCACTCTACCCGCTCCTCCTTGCATTAAAATTCATTCGATATTAGTAAATTTCAGCAACCAATGTATCAAACTTGACCTGTACATCCTATTTCTTAACTATCCACATTATAAAATCAACAATGAATGATAACACTTTCACCCCTCCTTCCATCACCCCCTCCAGGTACCGTTCATTACTATCATAGCATGTGTTTCTTAAATTGTATTGACTATATTTCACTTTAATGACTGTATAAAACATAAAATAATGGTTATTATAGAGGTAAAATAATGATAGACACTAAAATTGGTGAACATTTGAATACTTAAAAATCTATTTACCTACAGCTCTGTTAAGCAATATCAAAGTAATGGGTGTTTGGGTTAGGAGGGCAACGATAATGCGTGTGTGATTAGGAAACAAAGGAAAAGTAAACAACAACACTAATATATAATTACAAAGTTTAATGAGGATGTGTAAGTTAGTTCACTATTTAGGGATACTAGGGTAATAAATTTAATAGTATCTTTAATTAAATACCCTTTATTAATCTGTATAGTAATATTATAAAGCTATAATATTAAATACACAAATTAACATGACAAATGCTATATATGAAAAAATAAGGGAAATTAAAAACATTAAAATCAAAAGTAAAATTCAACTTACACACTCACTAAATTAATTATGTTATTTACATACGTTTTATTTTTATAGTTGTTTATTTCTTATAGGTTATATTATTTACACTCTGAAGCCAAAACCGGTCATGTTTTATTATAATAAACTAATAAAGGGTACTTAATTAAAGATACTATTCAATTAAATGAGGATATTCCTGATTGATACAGTATATATTCATAAACCAAAGGGTATTAAATGTTGTTATAAAAGAGAATCAAAATAACTATTAGGTTCTTAAATAATGTAAATATACCATAGTTATAAAATAAACTGTAGATGTTAATTGATATTGAGTGATCGATTTGGCATTTTTCCACTATCCAAAACCATAAAGATAAATACTATAAAAAACGATATGAGGAAAGGTATATAATTTAAAAGTAGCAATGAAAGTCAATCATTAAATGGTGATATAGGTCAAACATCGTATCCGTCAAAGAGATAAACTGACCTGTGTAAAAACATTGACCTTGTAGTCTGTAAGTAGGACACAGTGTTTCTAAAGAAGCAGTAATCTGTTATGAATATATATCTCATTGATAATGACCCATACACCCACCTACCATACACATATAGTGGTAATAACCCACACACCCACCTACCATACAAATATAGTGGTATTGACCCACACACCCACCTACCGTACACATATAGTGATATTGACCCACACACCTACCTACTACATACATATAGTGGTACTGACCTACACACCTACCTACTACATAGACTACATATAGTTGTATTGACCTACACACCTACCTACTACATACATATATTGGTTTTGACCTACAAACCTACCTACTATATACATATAGTGGTATTGACCTACACACCTACCTACTACATAGACTACATATAGTTGTATTGACCTACACACCTACCTACTACTTACATATATTGGTTTTGACCTACACACCTACCTACTACATACATATAGTGGTATTGACCTACACACCTACCTACTACATACATATATTGGTATTGACCTACTCACCTACCTACTACATACATATATTGGTATTGGACCTACACACCTACCTACTACATACATATAGTGGTATTTACCCACACACCCACCTACTACATACGTATATTGGTAAAGACCTACAAACTTACCTACCATACACATATAGTGATATTGACCAACACACACACCTACTTCATACATATAGTGGTACTGACCTACACGCCTACCTACTACTTACATATATTGGTTTTGACCTACACACCTACCTACTACATACATATAGTGTTATTGACCTACACACCTACCTACTACATACATATATTGGTATTGACCTACACACCTACCTACTAAATACATATATTGGTATTGACCTACACACCTACCTACTACATACATATAGTGGTTTTGACCTACCTACCATACACATATAGTGGTATTTACCGACATACCCACCTACAACATACATATAGTGGTATTTACCCACACACCTACCTACTACATACATCTATTGGTAAAGACCTACACACTTACCTACCATACACATATAGTGATATTGACCAACACACCTACCTAGCATACACATATAGTGGTGTTGACCCACACGCCCACCTACCATACACATATAGTGGTATTAACCCACACACCCACATACCAGACACATACAGAGTGAAGCGTGACTTCTCTACACGTCATCTAAACCTGCCGATGGACAATCAAATCTACATATCGAGTCACTATGTCCTACGAAAAGGAGGCTGCTGTCCCTTGCACGTGTGAAGAAGAAGGAGCTTGGCTACGCATTCCTGTGGGTGAAGAATGGTAGGATTATGATGCGGAAGAGGGAAGGAGAGCGTGTGAAGGAAATCGTCAACCAGCATGATTTACAGAAACTGTAAAACGTAGAAATGGTCACCACACTAATACTGTAAGGTAATACACCTAATATTTATAATTCAATATTGTAACAAGTTATATTATCAGTTAGATATGAAGAGGCGTTTACTTTTTTCTTTTACATATGTTTATTATCAGTTAGTCATGTAAAGTATTTATTAATTGTTATTCATTTATGAATGTTTATCTATGTTATTATTTATAAATGTTTATCTATTGTTGTTTATTTGTAAATGTTTATTTACTGTTATTTTGACTCTTAAAAAGTTTATTTATGTTGATATTTTTTATAGTTTATTATTGTCTATGTTATTGTTCTAAATTGGTTGCATAAGATTGAAATAAGACTAATAATAATATTTTTATTTTGAGGATTAAAATATTGAATATAAAAATAATACTAACGTATTAAATGAAGTTTTGAGCTGTAATCTGACAATATTCCATCAGAATATACGCAGCGTAAGAAAGAATTTTGATAGATTCGTAGTGGAAATAGCAGCTTATGATAGGAAACCAGAGATAATAGTTCTATCAGAAGTTTGGATTAGTGAACATGAGTCTAATATTTATCAGATACCTGAGTATAAATTGTTAGCAAATTATAATGAAACATGTAGAGCCGGGGGAGTCATGGTATATATACATGTCTCTTTACATGTTTGTGAATATGAACATATTACTATTAACTCAGCAGATGCTTTATCAGTTATATTTAAGGCTGACAATGTTTATTTTAGTTTAGTAGCAGTATATAGATTAAATAATATCAGTAAGGCAGTTTTTGTAGCAGATTTAAGAAGTTATTTTAATAAAATAGTTAATATTAAAAATATGGTTAACCAGATATTTATAGGTGATATAAACATTGATTTGTTAGATGGGGAAAATATTACAGATGAATATAAAACGTTAATGTCTAGCTTTGGATATGAATCCTTAATTAATGAAGGGACTAGAATAACAGATAGATCAATTACATGCATTGGTCATATTTTTATTAAGCTAAAAAATAGAGTAAAGTATAAATTAACAACTGTAGTAGAACGACTTGAAATAACTGACCATTCCTTGACTGGTGTTGGCTTATCTTGGAATGACGAAACACAGATAAGGAAACAGGTGGAAGGTAAGCGCCGCCTTGACTTAGATAAGATTAAACAGGAGTTGGAGAATGTTAACTGGGATATAATTTATTGTATTTCTGACCCCTCACGGGCATTCGATAAGTTTTGTTCCTTGATTAATAGTGTAATTAGTAAATGTAGTAAAAATATTCATATTTTAAAAAATCCAATAGAAAAAATGAAACCTTGGATAAGCGATAGTTTATGTTATAGAATAAGGAAACGCAATGAGTTATACAAGCAAGTAAAGAGAACCCCCTTAGATAGTAAACTCAGAGCTAATTTTATAAAGATTAGAAATAAGTTGAATTATGATATAAGGGAAACAAAACTAAATTATTATAGAGATACATTTATGAATTGTAAAAACAATAGTAGGGATACCTGGAAAAAAATCAATGAACTAACTGGGCAAAAGGATAGTAATTCCAATAATATATTATTAGAAGATGAGGGTGGAAATATTATAAGTGAACCTTTAGCAGTAGCAAATAAATTTAATAATTATTTTATAAATGTAGTGGAAAAGCTGAGAGAAGACATCGGAGACACGGATAAAATATCAGCAATTCTCAAGAATATTTTAGTGATAAACAAGAGCCAGCATCAATGTTTCTAAGTCCTGTTTTGCCTAGCGACGTTGCTGATGTAATTAAAACATAAAAAAATGGAAAAGCACCTGGTTTAGATGGATTTAGTTCTAAATTAATAAAAAATATTTCTTCGTGTGTTTGTCATCCATTTTCTTATATTGTAAATTTAAGTTTTTTAACAGGAATATTTCCAGAAAAAATGAAAGAATCAGTCGTAATCCCAATACATAAAAAAGGAAGCACTAAATTCTGTAATCAATATAGACCCATAACATTAGTTTCAGTTTGGTCAAAAATAATAGAAAAAATCATGAAGAAAAAATTAATATCTTTTTTAAATAGAATAAATTTCTTCAGTGAAAACCAGTTTGGTTTTAGAACTGGCAGAAGTACAGAAGATGCAGTTTCAAAATTGGTGTCAATAGTAGCAGATGGTGTAAATAGCGGCATGTGTGTAACTGGCTTATTTTTGGATATTAGTAAAGCATTTGATAGTGTTGATCATGACATTTTATTGAACATTCTAATGAAAGCAGGTGTTAGAGGATTAGCAAATAAATGGTTTTGTTCTTATTTATCTAAGAGAAAACAATATGTACGAGTAGGGGACACTCTGAGTGAAGCAGGGATAGTAAAATATGGAATCCCCCAGGGATCAGTCTTAGGTGCAATCCTGTTCATAATATATATAAATAGTTTATGTCAAGGGAAATTTAGGGGTAAGTTATCTTCTTTTGCAGATGACACATCACTTTGTTACTTAGGAAACACATGGCAGGAAGTTAGAGAAGCAATAGTAGAAGATCCAAGTGCACTTAAGTGGTGGTTCGTGGTACATAAAATGCAACTAAGTGCAGAGAAATCAAATTATATTAATTTTAGTCTGAGAGGGGATAATATTTTTCAAATACCTATAAAATATAGATGTGTAAATTGTTTGAACAGAAATACAGAATGTCAAGAAAATTGTGTTGTTATTGAAAATGCAAAATATGTGAAGTATTTGGGTGTAACTATAGAACAAGATTTAACTTGGAAAACTCATATTAATGTATTGAAAAAGAAATTGAATAATGTACTTCGCGTATTTTATTTCTTGAAAACATTGTGTCGAGAAGTAGTTCTTAGGATGATATACTTCTCTCTAGTTCACAGCAGACTAGAATATGCGCTTTCAGTACGGGGAGGGACTTATCAAACAAACTTGACACCTATTTTTTTAATGCAAAAGAAATTTATAAGGTTAATAAAGAGTAAGGACAGATATGAACACACAATGCCATTATTCAAAGACCTAAATATATAACCCCTTAAAAATCTGTGTTTTAAAGTTTTGAAAATGTTTTTTATAAAGAGCGGAAATAGAACTGGAAATGGTCTTGTTTTAGACCTTAGATCTAAACTTAGATGTGTAAATAATAAAGATATACCAAAACCAAATTCAACCTTTTTTACGAAAACTTTCAACTTTGTTGGGCCAAGAATTTTTAATAAAATGCCAGATGAAATTAAAAATATAACTAGTAAAAAACTATTTACAAGAAGACTGAAGAGATGGCTACTTTGTTTAGAGGAAAGAGATTTCCTTTTGAACATTCCACAGTAACAAAATAATTAAAAATATAAAAAAATAAAAAATTAAATTAAAAAAAAATTAATTAAAATATTAAAAATAAATAAAGCAATAGGAATAAAAAGTCAATTCAGAAATATTCCTTAATTGATGCACGTTTTATAGATTATTCAAGAATCAAATTCATAAAAATACTACGAGCTCTAAATGGTAAAAGTAAATTAAATAAGATTGCAACCTTCAAACAGGCCTAGCCTTTGAGGTGCATATTTTTTTATTTTTCCAAAAAAAAAAAAAAAAAAAAAAAAAATGAGATTATGAGACGGTCGATTTCTTCTCTCGTATTTCCAATTAGTCCTATATGAATTGATAATTGGATTAGAGTATGAAGAGTGAAGAAGAACATTGCAGTATTTATATAACATAAGTTATTATTATTAAGCTTTAAAAATAAATTAGTTAATCTTTGTCTTATATGTTTGTTAAAAAGTAATGGTTTTTTAATTGTAATGTATAAAGTGTAATGCATATTTTGGAAAAATAAATTATTATTATTATTATTATATAATGGTATTGACTTACACACCCACCTACCATATACATATAGTGGTATTGATCTACACACCCACCTACTACATACATATAGTGGTATTGACACACAAACCCACCTACACACCCACTTACTACATACATATAGTGGTATTGACCCACACACCCACCTACCATACATATATAGAGATATTGACCTACACACCCACCTACTACACACATATAGTGATACTGACCCACACACCCACATACACACCTACCTACCATACACATATAGTGGTATTGACCCACACACCTACCTACCATACATATATAGTGATATTGACCTACAAAACCACCTATCATACAAATATAGTGATATTGACCCACACGCCTACCTACCATACCCATATAGTGATATTAACCTACACACCCACCTACCATACAAATATTGTAGTATTGACCCACCTACCATACACATATAGTGGTAATGACCCACACACCCACCTACCATATACATATAGTGGTATTGACCTACACACCCACCTACTACATACATATAGTGGTATTGACCCAAACACACACACCTACCATACACATATAGTGATATTGACCCACAAACCCACCTACACACCTACCTACCATACAAATATAGTGGTATTGACCCACACACCCACCTACCATACACATATAGTGATATTGACCCACAAACCCACCTAAACACCCACTTACTACATACATATAGTGGTATTGACCCACACACCCACCTACCATACATATATAGTGATATTGACCTACACACCCACCTACTATACACATATAGTGATACTGACCAACACACCCACCTACACACCTACCTACCATACACATATAGTGATATTAACCTACACACCCACCTACCATACAAATATTGTGGTATTGACACACATACCCTCCTACCATACACATATAGTGGTAATGACCCACACACCCACCTACTATACAAATACAGTGGTAATGACCCACATACCCACCTACCATTCACACATATAATGGTAATGACCCACACATCCACTTACTATACACATATAGTGGTATCGACCCACACACCTACCTAGCATACACATATAGTGGTATTGACCCACACACTCACCTACCAAATACATATAGTGGTATTGACCCGCACACCCACCTACCATAAACATATAGTGGTATTGACCTACACACCCACCTACTACACACATATAGTGGTATTGACCCACACACCCACCTACCATTCACACATATAGTGGTAATGACCCACACACCCACCTACCATACACATATAGTGGTAATGACCCACACACCCACCTACCATACACATATAGTAATATTGCCCTTCTATACACATATAGTGATACTGACCCACACACCCACCTACTATACACATACAGTGGTATTGACCCACACACCCACCTACCATTCACACATATAGTGGTAATGATCAGCACACCCACCTACCATACACATATAGTGGTAATGACCCACACACCCACCTACCATATACATATAGTGGTATTGACCTACACACCCACCTACTACATACATATAGTGGTATTGACCCACACACACACCTACCATACACATATAGTGATATTGACCCACAAACCCACCTACACATCTACCTACCATACAAATATAGTGGTATTGACCCACACACCCACCTACCATACACATATAGTGATATTGACCCACAAACCCACCTACACACCCACTTACTACATACATATAATGGTATTGACCCACACACCCACCTACCATACATATATAGTGATATTGACCTACACACCCACCTACTATACACATATAGTGATACTGACCCACACACCCACCTACACACCTACCTACCATACACATATAGTGGTATTGACCCACACGCCTACCTACCATACATATATAGTGATATTGACCTACACACCCACCTATCATACAAATATAGTGATATTGACCCACACGCCTACCTACCATACACATATAGTGATATTGACCTACACACCCACCTACCATACAAATATTGTGGTATTGACCCACCTACCCACCTACCATACACATATAGTGGTAATGACCCACACACCCACCTACTATACACATACAGTGGTAATGACCCACACACCCACCTACCATTCACACATATAGTGGTAATGACCCACACACCCACCTACCATACACATATAGTGGTATTGACCCACACACCTACCTAGCATACACATATAGTGGTATTGACCCACACACCCACCTACCATATACATATAGTGGTATTGACCCACACACCCACCTACCATATACATATAGTGGTATTGACCTACACACCCACCTACTACATACATATAGTGGTATTAACACACACACCCACCTACCATACACATATATTGATATTGACCCACAAACCCACCTACACACCTACCTACCATACAGATATAGTGGTATTGACCCACACGCCTACCTACCTTACATATATAGTGATATTGACCTACACACCCACCTACCATACAAATATAGTGGTATTGACCCACACGCCTACCTACCATACACGTATATTAATATTGACCTACACACCGACCTACCATACAAATATAGTAGTATTGACCCACATACCCACCTACCATACACATATAGTGGTATTGACCCACACGCCCACCTACCATACACATATAGTGGTAATGACCCACACACCCACCTACTATTCACACATATAGTGGTAATGACCCACACACCCACCTACTACACACATATAGTGGTATTGACCCACACACCCACCTATCATTCACACATATAGTGGTAATGACCCACACACCCACCTACCATACACATATAGTGGTGATGACCCACACACCCACCTACCATACACATATAGTAATATTGCCCTTCTATACACATATAGTGATACTGACCCACACACCCACCTACTATACACATACAGTGGTATTGACCCACACACCCACCTACCATTCACACATATAGTGGTAATGACCAGCACACCCACCTACCATACACATATAGTGGTAATGACCCACACACCCACCTACCATATACATATAGTGGTATTGACCCACACACACACCTACCATACACATATAGTGATATTGACCCACAAACCCACCTATACACCTACCTACCATACAAATATAGTGGTATTGACCCACACACCCACCTACCATACACATATAGTGATATTGACCCACAAACCCACCTACACACCCACTTACTGCATACATATAGTGGTATTGACCCACACACCCACCTACCATACATATATAGTGATATTGACCTACACACCCACCTACTATACACATATAGTGATACTGACCCATTCACCCACCTACACACCTACCTACCATAAACATATAGTGGTATTGACCCACAGGCCTACCTACCATACATATATAGTGATATTGACCTACACACCCACCTACCGTACAAATATAGTGATATTGACCCACACGCCTACCTACCATACACATATAGTGATATTAACCTACACACCCACCTACCATACAAATATTGTGGTATTGACACACATACCCTCCTACCATACACATATAGTGGTAATGACCCACACACCCACCTACTATACAAATACAGTGGTAATGACCCACATACCCACCTACCATTCACACATATAGTGGTAATGACCCACACACCCACTTACTATACACATATAGTGGTATCGACCCACACACCTACCTAGCATACACATATAGTGGTATTGACCCACACACTCACCTACCATATACATATAGTGGTATTGACCCACACACCCACCTACCATATATATATAGTGGTATTGACCTACACACCCACCTACTACATACATATAGTGGTATTAACCCACACACCCACCTACCATACACATATATTGATATTGACCCACAAACCCACCTACACACCTACCTACCATACAAATATAGTGGTATTGACCCACACGCCTACCTACCATACATATATAGTGATATTGACCTACACACCCACCTACCATACAAATATAGTGGTATTGACCCACACGCCTACCTATTATACACGTATATTAATATTGACCTACACACCGACCTACCATACAAATATAGTAGTATTGACCCACATACCCACCTACCATACACATATAGTGGTATTGACCCACACGCCCACCTACCATACACATATAGTGGTAATGACCCACACACCCACCTACTATTCACACATAAAGTGGTAATGACCCACACACTCACCTACCATACACATATAGTGGTAATGACCCACACACCCACCTACTATTCACACATATAGTGGTAATGACCCACACACCCACCTACCATACACATATAGTGGTAATGACCCACACACTTACGTACTATTCACACATATATTGGTAATGACCCACACACCCACCTACCATACACATATTGTGACGCACACACCCACTTACTACATACATATAGTGGTATTGACCCACACGCTTACCTACCATACACATATAGTAATATTGCCCTTCTATACACATATAGTGATACTGACCCACACACCCACCTACTATACACATACAGTGGTATTGACCCACACACCTACCTACCATTCACATATATAGTGGTAATGACCCACACACCCACCTACCATACACATATAGTGTTACTGACCCACACATCCACCTACCATTTACATATATTGGTATTGACCCACACACCCACCTACCATACAAATATAGTGGTCTTGACCTACACACCCACTTACCACATACATATAGTGATATTGACCTACACACCCACCTACTATACACATATAGTGGTATTGACCCACACACCTACCTATCATACACATACAGATGTATTGACCCACACACCTACCTACCATTCATATAGTGATATTGACCTACACACCCACTTACCTTACACATATAGTGGTATTGACCTACACACCCACCTACTACATACATATAGTGGTACTGACCCACACGCCCACCTACTACATACATGTAGTGGTATTGACCCACACGCCCACCTACCATATACATATAGTGGTATTGACCCACACACCCACCTACCATATACATATAGTGGTATTGACCTACACACCCACCTACTACATACATATAGTGGTATTGACCCACACACCCACCTACCATACACATATAGTAATATTGACCCACTCATCCACCTACCTTACAAATAGTGGTATTGACCCACACACCCACCTACCATACACATATAGTGGTATTGACCCACACACCCACCTACTATACACATATAGTGATATTGACCTACACACCCACCTACCATACACATATAGTGGTATTGACCTACACACCCACCTCCTACATACATATAGTAGTACTGACCCACACGTCCACCTACTACATACATGTAGTGGTATTGACCCACTCACCCACCTACCATACACATATAGTAGTATTGACCCACACACCCACCTACCATACATATAGTGGTTGGTACCATACATACCCACCAAACACGTACAGTTTTATTGAGTAAAGACGTATAGTTGTATGTAAATGGTATATTATGTAGAAATTACAGCGTTGTTTGCATTATGAATACTACTACTCATATTTTGTAGTACAACTTTCACAATTAAGATAAGTAATTATGTAAATATCCCAGTAATAAATGTTTAACTGTCTATAAAGAACCCTTAAAAGCAGTTTAAGGGTAGGTATAAATAATATAGGAATATTTCTATGAAATACTTTTTATTTGAACACTTCAGGCTTATTTTTATAAGTACTTGGAAATGAACAGATTTTAACTGAAAGATCACTAACAGTATTTTGACTATAAGGTAATTATATTGTTGTGAGTTACATAGACATTTATTTACTATCTACTCGTCCACACACGTTCAGTGGAATTGACCCACCCTAAAAGTTCGGTAGTATAGACTATGCCACTATCCCACACACGTTCAATGGTTTTAACCCACCCACACACGATCAGTAATAATTACCCACGCTTCCACCCACACACGTCCAACGGTATTGGCCCACCTAAACACTCACGCTTGTGGTAGTATTGAACTACTCACCCACATACGTTCAGTGGTATTGACCCACCCACATCGATCAGGTTATTAGCCCATCCGATTGCACGCGTACGATGGTATTAACCCACTTAACAACCTATAAACGTACGATGTTATTTTAGTACTAACGTATGAGTATGGGCGGGTGAGCAGGTCAACATAATCGTAGGCCCTATACTAATTAATATAGTGAGTGACCTTGACAAACCACATGGCTCAATACAATGACATGGTGACAAATAAATATTTATTGAATGCCTAAACCCAGCTAACCAGAGGTAACCGTTAGATGTATTGATTTTCTACTTATGGAAATGAAAGCTAGTATAGTAAGTAGAATAAAGTTAAATACTTTAAATGTTTTATGGGTGTAGCAATGAAGGAGGAGAAAGGTTGAAATGTGATTTTCATGAAATAAATATGAAAATAAAACGGATTGAAAAGAAATAACAGAGGGACCTTACGTATTTTTTTCTGAAATTGATACGGAATATTTTATGAAGTGTTCATATACAAGTGATTTCAGAAATATACAGGTTCTTAACCAAATTTTAATGCTTTATCCAAGCAGACTTAAGAAAATCAGACTTAAGCTTTTTATCTTTTTTATAATGTAGCAAATGTTGAGTCATTTCCTTGCACGTCATTAGGAAAATGTGATACAACAGTTATTTAGTGATGTTTGGTACACGTACTCTAGGAGCATCAAAGAAGTAAAGTCTACACTAATTTAAAATATATATTTTATGAGGTTCAAGTGTTGAACACGTTTCATTTTCCTTATAGAAGTTTGATATTTTTATTCTTAAATTATGAGAGCACTTAACTCATTGTTTATGCATATAATTTGTGTTTAATATTATTTATATAACTTTAATAATTTTTATTTAAAAAGCAGTTAAAGACTACCAATCATTGAACAACATTTTCTAAAAAAGTAATAAATTAAGATACACGCAACTCTGAAAAGGTCATAACAAGTTCAACCTATAATAAATGGAAGATTATATCAAAATGAAGGTTAGCTCATTTTAGTAATATGTATATAATTTATTTTATAATAATTAAAGTTACGAGTAATAGTTTTACTTTATGTTATTTTATTTTACGACAAATAAGATCAGATTTTTTTAAACAATATCACTCAATATATTTGTATGTATAGCTTCATGGTATGCATATATAAAAAAAAAAAAAAAACTATACTTGTATATACATGATACTAATTCCTGCTTCTATTCACTTTCAAATTTTCACATAGCTCAGTACGTTTTACCAGTGTGTATCTAGATAAATATTTGGCGTCAGTGATCTTCTAAATTGTCATTTGTCCTTTTGGATCGCGGCAACAAGGATGCCCAGTCACAACTTTCTTCGTAGCTTTTAAACTGGCTTTGAAATTATAGTCCAGTTATTGTTCTCTACGAATATCATCGTTAAACTTCTTACTAGAGTATTCCATTACAATTCAAACATATCTTTCTCGAATAGAATGGCATATAATACGTACATTGTATATAATAACTTAGAAGACTGGTTGTGTATTATTAATTAATTGTTTGTGTTAATATGTTTGAATTAAAGGAAATGCCAAATTATATTCACCTTTTCCATTGTGTTTGAATAATATTAATTATATAATATAGTTTAAGAATTCCAAATATTTTGGAATTTTTCTATACGGTTGCTCTACCATAACACTCATAAGTCAATGACATTTAAAAGCAATGAAAAGCAATTTAGTATCTTGACTGTTTCAAATCTGAGCTGTATGATTTATCCACGTAGTTGCACTTTGACTTACACCGAGTGTCAGTAATATTGATGTACGTGAGCCCTTTCACGTTGGCCTAGTCTCGTAACATAATATTGTGGATCTACAGTAAACGATAGCCCAAAGGTGTAATTATGTGATAACAAATATTGACAAACCCGCAGCTTATCATCGATATTCATATTGAAAGGGGGAGGGTGATGACAGATATGGGTGATAAACTGTGGTCGTACAATATACAGTAACTGGCCTGTGGTCTATTAGATACAATATACAGTAACTGGCCTGTGGTCTATTAGATACAATATACAGTAACTGGCCTGTGGTTTATTAGATACAATATACAGTAACTGGCCTGTGGTCTATTAGATACAATATACAGTAACTGGCCTGTGGTCTATTAGATACAATATACAGTAACTGGTCTGTGGTCTATTAGATACAATATTCAGTAACTGGCCTGTGGTCTATTAGATACAATATACAGTAACTGGCCTGTGGTCTATTAGATACAGTGCAATATACAGTAACTGGCCTGTGGTCTATTAGATACAATATACAGTAACTGGCCTGTGGTCTATTAGATACAATATACAGTAACTGGCCTGTGGTCTATTAGATACAATATACAGTAACTGACCTGTGGTCTATTAGATACAATATACAGTAACTGGCCTGTGGTCTATTAGATACAATATACAGTAACTGGCCTGTGGTCTATTAGATACAATATACAGTAACTGGCCTGTGGTCTATTAGATACAATATACAGTAACTGGCCTGTGGTCTATTAGATACAATGTACAGTAACTGGCCTGTGGTCTATTAGATACAATATACAGTAACTGGCCTGTGGTCTATTAGATATTTTTCTCCCCTTATAATCATTATTGGGTTTATTAAGTAAAATTCTGGAGTGGAGATTATTAACGTAAAGGTACAGGTAAACGCATCGTGGTTTGTTTCTATTTTTGATATGTACAGTATTTATCATTTGTTTTATAAGAAATTAAAATGTGACTTATCGTAATTTTTAGTAGTTTATTACTACTCTTTGTATTACTTTTCTTTGTCATCCAAATCTATTTTAATACTTTATTTATTTTTATTTTTTGGGTATGTAGGTTCCTCAATCTATAGTTTATTTACACCCGATAAATAACTCTTTAAAGAGTCATAATGAATAACTAAGCTATAAGATGCCAGGCCTAGATTAGCATATTTGTTATACACATTTCTGTTGAAATGTAACTCATTTAAATATGACTCGTCCGATTGAAACCGGCTTTTATTTCCAATTTTAATTTCCATTTTTTGCATATTTTCAAATTATTATATTATAATATTCTGCAACTAAGAAGAAACCCCATCAACGTATCTCTGTAGTGTTTAGCATTCTAGAAGTAATATAAATTTATTGGACAATTTATATAATATAATAAGATTTAAAACTGTAATAAAAGTGGCTCTAAATACAGCTTACTGAATGTATGCCTTAACCACCATATACAAAATATCTATAATATTAGTGTGATGAATAACTCATGTTTACTTAAAGCCATAAAGTTAGAACTTTCACCCACTGATATAGCTTGTAGCCACAAAGTTAGAACTTTCACTCACTGATACAGCTTGTAGCCACAAAGTTAGAACTTTCACCCACTGATACAGCTTGTAGCCACAAAGTAAGAACTTTCACTCACTCATACAGCTTGTAGCTACAAAGTAAGAACTTTCACTCACTGGTACAGCTTGTAGCTACACAGTTAGAACTTTCACTCAGTGATACAGCATGTAGCCACAAAGTAAGAACTTTCACTCACTGGTACAGCTTGTAGCTACAAAGTAAGAACTTTCACTCACTGGTACAGCTTGTAGCCACAGAGTAGGAACTTTCACTCACTGATACAGCTTGTAGCCACAAAGTTAGAACTTTCACTCACTGATACAGCTTGTGGCCACAGAGTTAGAACTTTCACTCACTGATAAATCTTGTAGATACAAAGTTAGAACTTTCACTCACTGATACACCTAGTAGCCACAAAGTTAGAACTTTCACTCACTGATACAGCTTGTAGCCACACATTTAGAACTTTCACTCACTGATACAGCGTGTAGCCACAAAGTTGGAACTTTCACTCACTGGTACAACTTGTAACCACTTAGTTAGAACTTTCACTCACTGGTACAGCTTGTAGCCACAAACTTAGAACTTTCACTCACTGGTACAACTTGTAGCCACAAAGTTAGAACTTTCACTCACTGGTACAGCTTGTAACCACAAAGTTAGAACTTTCACTCACTGATACAGCTTGTAGCCACTTATTTTCCTTTCATATAAGTTTTTCGTAATGATTTCCGGTAATATAATTTATTATTCAAATTAGAGAAAAACATAATTTTTTTTACATTTCAACACAAAATTTAAAAAAAAACAAAAAACATTCAACTTGGTAATAGATCTGGTTTATGGCTTAATGCTTATTTATAGGTTTGTAACAACATATCTACAATATTGTTCATTTACGAGTTGTTTTCATATTTATTTAGCCATACTTTACGAAATACACCTATGTAAAAAACAAATATAAAGGTAAGTACAACATTTAGAATCATGTTGAAATTGTACTTTAGAGATATTTGTGTAATGTAATAAACTGAAGATGACGTAGTAAGCTGTATACACTAATGTTGGTAATACAATTATTAAAAACTGAATAGCAAATTCCATCATGAATTGTAAAAATATTATCAACAATAATAATAATTATATGCATAATAAGTTTTATATTTCTATTTTAAATAATAACTATACACTTATAGTAATTTTCAGAAAATATTATCGCTTTATAGATGGTCATAATATATCATTTTTATTTGATTATGACGGATTAAACATTATTACATTAATAAGAGGGATAGGTGTCCAATCAACGCTAGGTTCTACTTTGTGAGTAGGGTCCTTGGTCATTTGGTGGCGTGCCAACTACGGTAACAAAGCCCAAACTACCTCCAATACTGCTCCCCTCTACAAGCTACTAAATATTCCATTGTGGGAACATTTAACTGCCTTTTGATATTACATTTAGATTATTTGTTATTATATATCTTCCTTTAAACATATATTAAAATACTATATCATAGTTTGTGATTAAAATACCTTTATAAATGTAATAGTTTATAATAACAGAACACAATTCACAAATAACATTTTATTTAGACAAATTAATGATAAACCAACAATACAAAACGAATGTAATATCGCATTTGAAAATTACACTGAAGCTAATGCAAAAATACATTTAATAATTAAAAAGTTGTAACATGAAAGATATTTCTTTTCAAAGAAAATTATTATGGCTTGTTTTTGTATTATCCTTTTATAGACATTATAAGCAAACTTTCTGAATAGCATTCGATTAAGAAATTTATTATACAGCAGTATTAATATCAGACTCATTTGAGCTATAAAAAATTTCAATCAGTATTGATGTGACCCATCTTTGACATATATAAAGTTTATCTTAGAGTTTAATTATTTTGATTCTAATGTATTTAACTTATATTTTAATTTGAACCTCAAAAATAAACTCATTAGTATTGCAACAAGGTCCAAAGTTAAGAATGAGTCTAATATATATTAGGGTTAAATAAAATTAAAATAATTTTAACTAACTAAAATTTTTATGCAACATTAGAATGACAATAAAAATATGGTAGTCCCTCAAGATTATTTAAATATAGGGGAATGCTTGATACAATATAGTTTACATGTAATTAGGAGTAAGAATGTTATATTGTATAAAGTAACAAACATCTTAGTAAGTAATTCATAGCTGTTAACAAGACGTTGTAAGTTAGAAAGTAAATATATAAGTTATGGTGAGTTTGTGCAAAGGAATTGATATTACACGAATAATGTTATTTTTTAATCATTATATTCAGTCTCACCTTTTAACTGTTTGGAAACAAAGTCCCCACATAAACTGCTCATTTGTAAAACATTTTATGGTTTTTATTTAAATAATATTACACGAGTGTAAACTTTTGTATTCTATTTTTTAGGTAAATTAACATTTCAAAACTTTGATGTCATAATAAACACAATTATTTTCTTATGTTATACGAATTAATGCTTACATCCATAAGGCTACTAGTAATACTTTTCACGTGTCTAACCATCTGTGTAAGTGTGTACGTTATACTTGTCACGTGTCTGACCATCTGTGTAAGTGTAAGTAATACTTGTCACGTGTCTGACCATTTGTGTAAGTGTAAGTAATACTTGTCACGTGTATGACCATCTGTGTAAGTGTAAGTAATACGTGTCACGTGTCTGACCATCTGTGTAAGTGTAAGTAATACGTGTCACGTGTCTGACCATCTGTGTAAGTGTAAGTAATACGTGTCACGTGTCTGACCATCTGTGTAAGTGTAAGTAATACGTGTCACGTGCCTGACCATTTGTGTAAGTGTAAGTAATACGTGTCACGTGTCTGACCATCTGTGTAAGTGTAAGTAATACGTGTCACCTGTCTGACCATCTGTGTAAGTGTAAGTAATACGTGCCACGTGTCTGACCATCTGTGGAAGTGTAAGTAAAACGTGTCACGTGTCTGACCATCTGTGTAAGTGTAAGTAATACGTGTCACGTGTCTGACCATCTGTGTTAGTGTAAGTAATACGTGTTACGTGTCTGACCGTCTGTGTAAGTGTAAGTAATACGTGTCACGTATCTGACCATCTGTGTAAGTGTAAGTAATACGTGTCACGTGTCTGACCATCTGTGTAAGTGTAAGTAATACGTGTCACATGTCTGACCATGTGTGTAAGTGTAAGTAATGCGTGTCACGTGTCTGACCATTTGTGTAAGTGTAGGTAATGCGTGTCACGTAACTGACCACGTGTGTAAGTGTAAGTAATAAGTGTTACGTAAATGACCACGTGTGTAAGTGGAAGTAATACGTGTCACTAGTCTGACCATATTTGTAAGTGTACGTTATACGTGTCACGTGTTAATACGTGTCACGAATCTGACCATGTGTGTTAGTGTAAGTAATACACGTCACGTGTCTGACCATCTGTGTATGTGTTAGTAATACGTGTCACGAATCTGACCATGTGTGTAAGTGTAAGTATTACGTGTCACGTGTCTGACCATCTGTGTAAGTGTAAATAATACGTGTCACGTAACTGACCACGTGTGTAAGTGTGAGTAATATGTGTCAAGAATCTGACTATATGTGTAGTTGTACGTTATACGTGTCACTTGTCTGACTATCTGTGTAAGTGTGTACGTTATACTTGTCACGTGTCTGACCATCTGTGTAAGTGTACGTTATACGTGTCACGTGTCTGACCATCTGTGTAAGTGTAAGTAATCCGTGTCACGTGTCTGACCATCTGTGTAAGTGTAAGTAATACGTGTCACGTGTCTGACCATCTGTGAAAGTGTAAGTAATACGTGTCACGAATCTGACCATGTGTATAGGTGTAAGTAATACGTGTCACGTGTCTGACCATCTGTGTAAGTGTAAGTAATACGTGTCACGTGTCTGACCATGTGTGTAAGTGTAAGTAATACGTGTCACGTGTCTGACCATCTGTGTAAGTGTAAGTAATACGTGTCATTTGTCTGACCATCTGTGTAAGTGTACGTTATACGTGTCACGTGTTAATACGTGTCACGTTACTGACCATCTGTGTAAGTGTACGTTATACGTGTCACGTGTCTGACCATCTGTGTAAGTAATACGTTTCACGTGTCTGACCATCTGTGTAAGTGTAAGTAATACGTGTCACATGTCTGACCATCTGTGTAAGTGTAAATAATACAGTCATGTAACTGACCACGTGTGTAAGTGTAAGTAATTCGTGTCACGTGTCTGACCATCTGTGTAAGTGTAAGTAATACGTGTCACGTGTCTGACCATCTGTGTAAGTGTACGTTATACGTGTCACGTGTCTGACCATCTGTGTAAGTGTGTATGTTATACTTGTCACGTATCTGACCATCTGTGTAAGTGTGTACGTTATAAGTGTCACGTGTCTGACCATCTGTGTAAGTGTAATTAATACGTGTCACGTGTCTGACCATCTGTGTAAGTGTAAGTAATATGTGCGTTGATCTGTCTTGGGCGGGTGTTAATGTAGGCCTACCTCTTTTACTTTCAAACTAAAATAAATAACTTGCAGATTGGAAAATAACTTGCAGTTTGGGAAATATTACTCATCCTTCTTACTTTTTATTCAATGACTTATAATAAAACTTCTTAAATTACACGTTTTTTGCAGTTTTTTTTTACTGAAATATTTAGTTATTTAAACACTCTTTATAGTACTATAAACTTAAGATAATCTATGTAAAATGAATTTAAACTTGCACGTTTTATAATAAATGATTACATATATTGATGAAACTAAGACTAATATTGATACATTTTATATAAATATTTTTTCTATATAACAAAAATATTTGTACTAGCCATATTCATGAAATTTATTTTGTATATAAATAATTTAAATTTTATAATTAATAACTATACAAATTTACTGTATAATCATTTAATAATTATAAATTTGATGTTTTATTCTCCTCTTTATATTTTTATTTAAGTATTTGGTCCATATTACTTTTCCGAATTAAAATTACTTTTTTAAATATTTTGTTTAAGATATAGCAAACTACGATAGGGAAAATGAAACGTGAGAACTGCCATTACTCTATTTTCGTCGTACTATCACCATGTATTTGTATATAAACATACATTCATCTGTTCTATACTATATGTAAAGAAAATATTTGCACTTTAAATATTAGTCTACATAGTTTTAAAATATAATACAACATATAATTGACTTTTATTATAGGATAGACACTGTTTTATACAATAAATACTTTAATTAAGTCATAGTAAAACATTTAATAAAACCTTATTATTAATAAGTGAGAAAATGTACATTGCTTTTGTAATGTTCTTTTTTATTTATGTTGTTTAAAATTATAATATTTTGTTGAGAGAACAAAAACTACTACCTATAGATGCCCCCCCTACCGCTCTCATCATCGATTTGTTCTTTTCACTATTATATGTACTTATTTAGGTTCTATTATACAGAATAATAGTTCTTCCATTGTAACGTAAATTAGTATAGCCTACCTCTTCAGGAATAAACAACGATTAAAAATTTGAATAAACTACGTGAGGTAGTAATTATATTTTTACTATTCATAAAGCCCAAATAGGCTATACATTGAGATTTTCACTAATTTTATGATGAATAAAATACTGTTGGATTATAACTGTTTAAATACCTGCAAAATGCCAATATGGATATTTGGAAAATACCTAAGACTGTGTTATAGAGCTAGACTCATATTTCTTAACTCTTTCTATAGAGCTGATATATAACAAACAACAAAACACTTCTACATCCACAGTATAATATTTATCGACCTCCACATGTTACTTCAACATCAATGGATTTATTAACAGTAATTGCTAATCGTACCTTTTTATTTAGCTAATTAAAAATGAAAAGTTCCAGTTGTAAGGTTATATTGTTTCAAACTAAAGCAGTCTCCTACTGGGCCTTGCAATATATAAACACGAAGACAGCCGCTTAGAACTTAAGCTACACAAATGCCTCAGGTATTTGCAGACACTTGCAGACAAATGTTTACGTCTCGGCTGTCTCCCTTTCGCGCTGTGAATCAGTTTTTGCAGCAGCCACTATCTCCATTTATATATAAGATATGTTACATCTCTATTGAAAGAAAACACCTTATTCCAAGGAAACACGAATTAAATAAAAGATAAATTCCTTATTAAATTTTTGGTAATAAACATAAATGATCCCAAGTTATAAAAAAACTCTAATCATAAAAAAATACTATTATTCGTACAAAGAAATATTTTTACCTGTAACAACCCAACATATTAAGTTGCAAATTGTTTAAAGAGTGTGAGCATTCTGTATTTATTCCACGATTATTAAGTTTATTCCTAAATATTTGGGAAAATTTAATTTATACCACTTTTATTGTATTTTTATGGTTATGTAGCATAGATTAATACATTTGGCACTTTTAAATTAGATCTTTTAAAATTATTTAAAATTATTATTTGTCAATGATATTTAATTTGTTTATTTCCACTTTTACTTATGAATATTTTAATGTGTTTCTAAATGATTGCAGTAGTCTTTAACTTACATTATAGAGGGCAAAATAGTCTAAACAGTTACCATTTGTAACTATAAAATTGATGTTATAACTTACATGAAGGTATTAAACAGATATAATTATACGATGTCTGTTCTTATTTATTTTTTATATATATTATTAGCCTTATTAGATTTGTCATATGGGTGTTACTGGAGACACATATTGCATAGGATGTATGAGATTGGATTTGAAAATTAAGTATTATGTTTAAAACATATTTGCTGCAAAGAGAAATGTGAATTGTATTCTTTTTAATTCAGTAAGATCAGAAATAATCCTTGGGATTATCCTGTACCTGTATAATTATAGTCCTAAAAAGTAAGTTTGATTGATCTGAGCTCGTATTTTCTGTAATTTTCGATAGTTACTTTAAATTGCGTAATTAACTTGTAGAAGCAGAAATTAAAATAATAATATAATTTTTTAATTTTATTTTTAGCAAAAGTATTCTTTGCAGAACACTGGTGTGCATGCTTTTAAATATTTGCGTTGAACAGTGTTATTAATGTTAGTATATAGAAACTAGTGCAAAGGGTGCAGTGTTCGGTTATAGACCTAGACAAGTATTTTACGGGACTTTAGATGTTAAACAACAGAGACGAACATCAGTGCTACCGTACCAATTTGTCTCTTCCCTACGAGATGAATAATACCTTTACCATAGAGGACTAGAAACATCCATTCGTATAGCTGCCATTTATTCATCAACCCTGGTTTAAGCAAGTACTTACTATCAGAATGTTACTATAGACCCCTGACTTTGCGGCACTACTGTATTTACAAAACTAATGATAAAAATATCTAATTACATATTCATGTTCAGCGTTTAATCTACTTTATAACAGTACCAACAGTTTTTAGTTTTGATTTAACATGTTAAATTTTATGTGAGTTACAACTAAAAAAACACGGGGTTTCACGCAACTTTTTGAAACTAGTGACTCTGAATTTTCATTTAAAAAAAAGTATTAGAGATTTTTTCTTCTTCATAAATTATAATTAGTACTATAAGTGTAGTATAACGAAATTTCATGATGAAATAATTAACCGTTACTACGTTATTAATTTTTTTCCAGGTTCCGTGTATTTCCTTAATATGTTCGATTACAGAAATAAGTTTTTCATTGAAGTAAAGAGAACTACTGAGTAAACTAAATACATTATAAGAATGGTCATAATAAACCTTAGAAGTTACTATTTACATTTTTAAGTTTAAGATTTTACGGCTCACCGGCTGGCGTGATCAGCGTAGGCTGTATAATAACTGAATCTGTATTACCAAATAGCTTTTATCCTTAAAGTTTCAGTATTGAATCAAGTAGTCCTTGTTTCAGCTTATAGTTCCAAATTATAATTATTTTTAATTGTTGTTAATCGTTTCCCTTCAGATGTACCTTACAATTTAAAGTGCTGTGGCTGCTTGAAATATTGCTCGATAAAAAATAAATGAATGTGAGAAAGATTTAAGTTTCTTGTTACCCGTCGCTTATTGCAAACTGAATGCGATCGAACTGTTATGGGCTTATATTAAAAATGAGGTCACTACATCTAATAGGACATTAAAGGTCCATGAAGTTTGTCAAGTAGCATAAGATCTAATGAACTTGAAATTCTTTGGTAAACTTGCGTGAATAATGTCATGATAATGGAAGACTACTACCGCAAACACTAAAATAAAGTAAACATATCTATCGGACTTAAAAAATTAAACTAAATGACCCTGAATCAGATTCAAGTCGTGATGGTGACGACACGGGCAGTGACATATGTGATAGTTCTGGTCAAGAACTGTAATTTAATAACCGCATTGTAGACTGAAAGTAAGCCTTCATGCAATTTAAGTCGTATGTACACTGTACACACACAGTATAGTATATGCATATAGTAGATTATGTAGTGGAGTCAATAAGCACAAAATAATGGCTAAGTATTTCACATTTGGCAAACAATGCGCCCTTTTGAACAGGGATAGTAGATGATTGGACTAGTAGAAAAACCTGGGACACAAATTTGTTTGCCCTCTATCGGTTTCTATGACGTAATCAATATGGCTGCCAAAATTGCTTAACATGCTTGGGATAAACTAAATGGATATAAATAAGTTCAATATAGAGAAAAATAATTATAATAACAAAAATTAAATCTTACATAATATTATTACAAAAGTAACAATACAGATAAGAAACAAGTGCCCGACGTACAAGTACAAAGAGGGGCCAACACAGACTCAGACCATTACCTCACAAGAATCAAAATCAAACTCACACCAAGAGAATATAACAGAAGAAAATACACATAGAGGAATATGACAAAAAAAAATCAGTCATTACGTGAGAACGGGAGAAAGAATAGGCAAACAACTGGGCAACGATCAAAAATAAAATCGCTGAAAAAGCCAAAGAAATAATGCCACTACATCTGAATCTACAGTTCGTATTAAGGTACGACTATGTCCGCATTCTGCTACAACCTTAGTATGCAAAAGTAGGCGTCCATCTGCTTCTTCGTGTGAGGCAGGAGAAATGCCCGATACATCCATAGTTGTTGATGTGATAACTTGTTCATCATAAATTCACGAAAGATATTTTTCCGTGAAAACTCATCTTCTACCATTTTCATAGCATGCAACTAGAAAAATTGTATCTTTTTTTCGTTGACACACAAGAAATGCTTAAATTTTATTGAATTTTCCAACACAGACTCAGACCATTACCTCAAAAGAATCAAAATCACATTTTGTTTTGTTTGTTGGCCCCTCTTATCTGTATTGTTACTTTTTTAATAAGTATTATGTAAGAATAAATTTTTGTTATTATTATTATTTTTCTATATATGAAACTTATTTATATCCATTTCACATATCCCCGGTTCAAGAGATCTAAAGGTTTCAACGACAAGATTGAATCAATATTAACAGTATATATTTTGCAAGGTATAGAATATTACTGAATTCTGTACTGTTCGTTATTTTTTTCTAATTATTTTATTGAATAGTTAAAACTTATCTTATTAGTATGCCTTTAGTGTTCTTTTTTCAACGAAAATAAAACTTGCATAATCTTTGAAAGTCAATATTTATTGATGAATAGGAAACATTTCAGTAATTAGATTGAATATTTTAAGATTCACAAATTTACTATATTGTTTACCCAATGTAATATAAATTATATCGTTTTCTTGATGTCTTTAATAAACCAGGCTACTTTGTTTTGGCATTTATTCACCAATTATTTGTGTTGAAGTACAAGTTATGTATACCATTCAAAATGTAATTATCTAGGAAATAAACATATATAGGTCACGTTTTCACCTAAAGATAACGGATTTCACGTTATTTAGGAAAATTTATCAAACAAATTAAAATTAAAAACTTTTTTATAACAATGAAATAGATATTTCACATATAGTTAAACTAAACATTAGTGTAATGTATATCGTTTAAAAGCGTGTTTTATCTTTAATAATAATCACTAATAATATGGGTAAATATATAATTACAAAACGGAGTTATGCAGAAAAACGTACAAGCATTTTAAAAAATTTGGCAGCCATATTGATGCCATCATAGGAACCGATAGAGGGGCAATACAATTTGTGTCACGGGCTTTTTCAACTCGTCCAATCAATACTATCCCAGTTCAAAAGGGTGCATTGGTTGCCAGATGTGAAAGTTTTTTTCTGCTTAGCGACACCACTAATGTATCTGATTTTAGCTTGTAAGCTCCAAAGCAGAACAATTTATTATTTACCATCATAGCGACAATGCAACGCAGTGCTCCATTGTTGTCTGAAACAGACTGTCCATCGCCTGATAACACGTAGCCTGCACCAGATCCAAAGCATTTTAAATGATTTTCGTTATTTAATATTTGTTTAAGTTCCATTATCATTCACAACGGGATTTCCACTTTGCTAGTGGTAAATAGAATACATAGAAACAAACTAAATTTAAAAATACTTTTTAGTGCAAAAATAACAACACCTATGAAAAAAATTAATAATGTAGTGAAAATGTATTATTTCATCATGACATTTCAGTATTCAACACATGATAGTGTTATTTACAATTTGTGAACAAGAAAAAAAGAATCTATAATATTTATTTTTTTAAATGATGATTCAAAGTCACTAGTTTCAAAAAAGTTGCGAGGAAAACCCAATTTTTTTAGTTGCAAATCACATAAAATCTAACACGTACAATAAAAACGAAAAACATTTGGCACTGTTTTGAAGTATATTAAACACTGAACATGAATATGTAATTATATATGTTTAGCGTTTGTTTTGTATTACAGTACAGTAGCACCGCAAAGTCAGGGAGCTGTAATAAAATATCCTATAGTACGATTAATTTAACTCATTAGGACAATTTACTTAATTAATTACTTATTAATCTTCTTAGATCAGCATATATTTATTTTTCTCTCAAGTTTTGATTTTACAAAAAGTACAGTAATAATGCATTTTTCGATAGTATTCATAAGACATTGTCCGAAGTGGGTACACTATATTTACAATATTTTGGTTAAACTATCCCTAAACGCAATGCAATGTATGAATGTTACAAGCAAATTACTTGCATAAAACAATAATAATAATGATAATACAAAATATCACCTGATAAAGAACTTCTTTATGTATATTTTAATTTAATGTGACAGAGAATTAAAAAAAAACTCAGTTTTATGTGCGCTTAAGTGAATATGAAAAAAGAAATGTTGAACAATTTGAATCATCTTTGCAACGATGGGAGAAAGCTGATGCTTCCATGTTCACTTGGTGTAAGCATTTTAAATATTTCCTGAGAAACACTACCTAGCAGTCACGTCACATACGTTTCATATAAAATATAAACACTACATGAAAAGAAAGAAAAAAACAACTGTTATACCCCTCTTCCAAATCCTCTAAAATAACGTTAAAAAAAAAAAAAATGTTGCAAGTGTAGCAAATCAACAGGCTTAAGGAATATAACAGCAACAATTTACAAGAACCATAAAAAAAATCACTACTTCAGTAACACGTCCGCATTCCCCCAGAGAGGTCAGCTAATCCAGATAGAGTTCCCTACCACCTGTGAGTGGGATGGGAATTCCTTTCTTTATTAATGTTCATGATAACATCTGTGATTATTGCGGTTTATGGCTATAAGTCCCTCGTAATCAGTGAACTTTGTAGATTGACTTGATGATATAAAATATATATTTTATACATTTTATATTTTTAAAATACAATTTAATGCTAATATCTACGTAATTTTGTTTTTTCGTCTTAATTGCCTAACAGTTTATTGGTTTTAAATAAGACAAAATTTGTTTAACTAAAATTTATATTAGTTTTGAAATACATAGTTGTTATGTGTTTTTTATTCTGACGATTTGAGTTACTTTTAAAATATATTTAAAAATAATTGTATAGTTGTATGAAAGCATTGAACATTTACAACATTTATGAAAGAGTATGAACAAACAATCAATCTGAAATAAACAACAGCTTTAATTTTTAGAGCGTGCAGGGAAGTCTCATATAAATCTACAATTAAATATTTCTTTACTTTTACAAAATTTATGAACAAAAATTTAAACTGTAAACATTGAACGATTATGAACAATTCTAAAAATGGAATAGTTAGGTAAATAGAGTCATGGTATAAAACATACGCAGAAGTATAAAGCACCAAAACAACAATAATCTCTGAGAGGAACGTTACTTATTAATGTTACTTTAATACTTGAACTATACAAAAATAAGATGACTTGGGGATTGATAGATTTTTACTAAAAATCAAGATATTTATAGTAATATGCTCACTAACAAACATAGTCAGGTTCTTTTATCTTTACATAAGGTAAAAATGGATTTGTGTTGCTAAATTCGTTCCAAAAGAATTTATTTTCTTATTTTTAATAATATAATTTTTCTCATGTTAAACAGCTTAGGTTCATATATTTTTAAAAGGTAAAAATGGCTTTTTATTGCTAGTTATGATCTAAAAATGGTTACTTTATTATTTTTAATAATATCATTTTCCTCATGTCAAATAGGAAAGAAGCTTTCTACTTCTGAATCTCTTGTATTTAGTAAAGATCCATACAAATACTAAAACTTAACACGATTCAAATTGTCTTATTCTATTAAACCTTAAATGTTCTTTAGCATCATATGTATAAATGTTAGATATCGTGATATATCCATCTCTTCTTTGAGTTCTTGATTGGAAGATTTTAAATTGAAAATAATTTTTAAATTCTCATATATTCCATAGATTTATATATGTATATAAATCTATGGAATATATATAATACATATATATGTATTATATATATATATATGTATATATATATATATATACATATAATTTTGTATAAATTCCATTTATTCCAATTTTAAATGTGTATTCAACAATAATAGGAATGTGATAAAGCCCAATTCAACATTTTAATGAATTCTAACCACGAAGTACACGCACAAAAGTTTTCAACTGGCATTAAAAACTTTGAATGGATAAAGAAGTTTGTCAATTCATCTTGTAAGCTTACCATAGTGAGATTGTCACTCTTTTAAGGACATACTTTACATTAAAAATGCATGATAAACAGTTTTACATCTAAATTATGCTCTCTGCTGGCAATATCTACCAAACGCAAAGTAATATTTAAAACCCTTGGGAGAGATAATCGATGACTTGGATATATAAAACACCACACTTTCATGTAACTTAATGACGTATTTATAATGTAACTAATTATATGATTTGTTTAGTTCAACAGTCTTGATTAGTCTCAGTATTTTGTTTTTAACATATTTTGTACTACACATATATTATAGTACAAGTAAACGATGGGGCTGATATTTGAAATGAAGATATTATATGGCACTGACACTCCCTACAATGTTAAATGTTTAAACAATTTGATCTTGTACCTTCTTGGGCTTCGTTAAGTCCTTACATTATTTACAATACCATGGGCAGAAAAAGGAAATTGTAAGAGAATCTACGATCTAACTTCCCTTGTTAAACAACTGCGATGTATAGCCTACGGTGTATATTGGCCACCTACAAAACTATCTTCTATTGGTATTTGATAACTTATTTACTGTTAGGTCTTCGATCATCAAGATAAGGTGTGTTGATTGATTGTTTCAAGATGTGTTGAAAATATATAAATGCTAAATGTAAATAAATCAATAAAGTTAACTATACTAAATAACGTTGACTAGTTAATACAATGGTCCATATGATGATACTGCATTAGCCAGGATAACTAATGCGCCATCATGGAAATACTATTAATTCGTAATGCACTTGTAGCTTTATTTTTTGATCTTGTAATGTTGGTATTTAGTGTGAGACGAAATTCAACTATATGACAAATGTCTTCTTTGTATTTAATTTTAAATTGTGATGTTAGCACCTCGCATTCCTCTCGTACACCTAACATTAAACAGTTCTTATCATAAGTATGTGTTGTTATCGCTAACGTTAGTCCACTATCGGCAAATTCTATCAATCATGCTCTTAAGGTCTTTCCTTATTGATTCACATTAGTAGGACTGATAGGTTTGTTCAACTCAAAGTGGATTAAGGCTTAAAATAGAAATAGTCCACTATAGCGTTGTGTTTTTAGGCAACACTTTTATATTTACTGTTTTAAATTTTAATTTTAATATCCTATTGCATGCTTTTAGTACAAACTATTGGTAGTAAAAATAATAGTGCATAATTACATATGGTTGTTCACATATGAAAACAAATTTGAAAGAACCTAGGAAATGCATTATTTCAGTTCATTTACAGTATTTCTTAAACCTTTTCATCAATTATGTACATCATTTATTGGATAAAATAGTTTAAAAACTTAATTTCAATCAGACCTTGTTACATAGTAAAATGTTTACATTGGTTGAACTTGATTTAATATTCCATAAAACGTTTACAAAGTGAAGACTTTTATTTACTCTAGACAATTTATACAACATTACATTTATATAAATTGACTAGAGAAGTAAGTTTTCAATTTATGAAAATGTAAACATTTGAAATTAAATGAAACCCTATATCTTGGAAGACATTTGTAAGAGCTTGTATGAATCAGTTTATACTAAGTAAAGGAACTGGGATTACAGTTGGGGACAAAGAGGCGCTAATTGCTCAAAGCTGCTTTCAGATTTAAATCTTATATTGAAATAGCTTTGGGCATGATGGTATTGCCGAATTATTGGTCTAATCTATATTCACAATTTTTTTTGATAATTCTATTCTTTGTTTGGTTATATTTTTGTAAAATTATAACATTTCTCATAATACGTTATTTTTATGTATATTTGGTTTTGGCCTAAACAAGAAATTCCAACAGAACTTCATACTGTAAATATTTTGATCAGGTTTCATATTCAAAATGTCATTTAGTTACCTGTTTGGGAGTAGGGATTAGATTTATGTAACGTGTTTTTGCTAAGTAACAGTTACAAGATAAACCAAATAAAAAATATGTTAATTTTTTCTCAATTTACAACGGATATACGTTTTCAGTTTTATATTGAAAAATTCCGTTGTAAAAATAAATTGAGGTTTACAAGGTGTACAGTTATTCCTTGATAAAGAATAATTTAAGATGCCTAACTAATATATTGTTATTAGTATAATATTAAATAGACCTTATACTAGAAAATATTATATTTTGAACAAAATAAGTTTGGAAAGCTAAGGCCTCTGTACAATTTAAACTTCATATACTCATTAATTTTTTTAAGATGGAATACAATTATTGGAAGTGATCCACTTTTTTAAGATGGAATACAATTATTGGAAGTGATCCACTTTTTTAGGATGGAATACAATTATTGGAAGTGATCCACTTTTTTAAGATGGAATACAATTATTGGAAGTGATCCACTTTTTTAAATATTATAGTTAGATTTAACACAGATTTTTAATTAATAAAATACGTACCTATTTTCTTACTAATAATGTTTATTTAAAAAAAAAACAATCTTCAATTCATAAAATTAATTTGTAAAATAATTCTATTAAACTATTCAACATTTACTACATATTAAAATTTAAAATATTAGATTTTCATATGAGTAAATTTGAAATATTTGAAATTTATCAAAATACTCTAAAAATCTAAATCTAGTTTTTGAGTATAACGTGATGAAACATTAAATGTACGTATTTAACTAGATAAACATTAAATGTACGTATTTAACTAGATAAACATTAAATGTACGTATTTAACTAGATAAACATTAAATGTACGTATTTAACTATCAGACATTTAGATAACGGTGTAAATATTAATTTTGTTGGGCCTCTAATATATGTCTCTTGCCACCCCAGTATATCAGGGTGGACAAAAATCCCGGAGTATGTCAAGATATAGCCCTCGTAAATCATATGTTGGGCTGCTGAGAGCTCTGGTGCTGTTGGAATCAGATATAATTTATAGCACCTCTTTTTTACTTCTCTAATAATTTTAGTGAAAGAGAATACAGACTAAACCAAATTAAGTTGTATAATAGTAGATTTGATTAGAAGAAGAAGAACTCAAATACACTCCGTATTCTACTTTTTGTTTGGATCATTATCTAACTGATATATATAAAGGGGTTTGTATTTATTACGCATGTCAGTCCTATTTTAGAGTTTATATTATAAAAATACCATGAAGTCTGTACAAAAGATTATAAGTGATTTATTTAATTTTCCATCGAATATTTATAGCCACTTTTATGGGTGATTACATCATAGATCTAGCTTGTTAAATTAAATTACGCTTGTGTTATAACCAGCGCCGGTGTTCGGCAGGAACACTTTGGCCTCGTAACATCAACATAGCGGCCAGGTAACTAGTGCCGGTGTCCGGCAGCAACACTTTGGCCTCTTAACATCAACATGGCAGCCGGGTAACCAGTGCCGGTGTCCGGCAGCAACACTTTGGCCTCTTAACATCAACATGGCAGCCGGGTAACCAGTGCTGGTGTCCGGCAGCAACATTTTAGCCTCTTAACATCAACATGGCAGCCGGGTAACCAGTGCCGGTGTCCGGCAGCAACACTTTGGCCTCTTAACATCAACATGGCAGCCGGGTAACCAGTGCCGGTGTCCGGCAGCAACATTTTAGCCTCTTAACATCAACATGGCAGCCGGGTCATTTTGTATTTCTATGCTTACTTTTTTAGTACTAATTATTTCTGTTGAACAAATGTCAGAAACTTCATTTTTACTAATATCAATAGTTATACCAGTCTAATAATGATCAGCTAGCTTATCTTCTATTACATAGGCTTTATCTTTATGATCTTTTAACAATTAAAAGTTAGCTAAAAAAATTTGCTACTTCATTATAAAAAAATATATTATTTATTTCAATTATAGATATATATACACAAATAAAGATTTATGTATTGTATTATTTGTTGAAAAAACTATTGCTGCCTTTAAGTAACATGGTTCTAAAATTAATATTAATACCAATATGTTTTCAGGTACAATAGTATTTTTCGAAACAGTTCCTTAATCGTGTAAGGTAGTGAATGTGAGAGCGTGAAATATAACGATAAGTTCTACCACCCAGTGAACACTTTGACAGGTGAGCACTTTTTGTTTTAAAGTAAATTTGTTGAGTGGCTAGATGCATTGAATAATCTTGTAGTTCAAGGGGAAATCACAAGTAACCAACGAAAAAAAACATAAAAATGGCTACTGATACTGATGTATTCTCACACTGTAAATACTCTAATACTTATATGCAACTATTTGCTAAATAATCTTAAACTTAAATATGTGCTGTTAGGGAAGTTTCAAACAGACAACTTAGAAGTAAGGTTTGGCCAATACTGTACAGACAAATGTGTGGGGTATGTTATAACGTTTCTGATATGCAAGTGCTTAAGTGGGAAAAAAACTTTGACTGTTAGTTTAATTTAAGTTGTATCCCCTTCTAGTGAAGTTTTTGAAATCAAAGATTTTTTCTTTACTGAACAAGATTGTGTTGAAGAAACAGACAATTTTTATTTCAGTGATGTTGCTTTTGAAGTTACAAACGAGGGTTGAAAATGCGTTATTATCTCAGAAAGTAAAATGGTGTCTCTCACATATATAGGACGATATTTTTGTTTTAAAATATTATAAAATAGTACATGTAAATTGTGAAGAGTGTTTTTTTAGAAAATAAGATGTTAGTATCTTGTAATAATATATTCATTTCCTATTGACAGGTTATAGACCGAGGGATTTTAAAATACCCCTCTAATTTAGTTGTGAATATTTTATCTGATAGTATTAAATTCTTTAAATTGGTCCCTAGTGATGAATATGAAAATAATTTTCTGTGGTTGACACAACAAAGAAAATATTTATTTAATTTGATGTTGGATTATCTTAGTGATTCTTATAATTTTTTCTTGCCAAAATTACTCTGTTACCTTTCTTAATTTATGTAAAAAATTTTACAGCAATATTTGTAATATTCTATTGAATAATTACAGTAGAGTATCAAAGGAAAAAACTGTTGAGAAAGACCGAGGTAAGTGTAAGAAAGAAAGCTTGATAAGATAAATAAGTAGGTTGATTTTACTTCAGTTAATAATCAGAAGTCATGTAGACATGTTTTATAGTAACGCATAGGTAAATCATATAACTTCTATTTTTATCCCAAACAAATATACTTATACAATATTAATTTATCGTTAATTTACGTCAAACAGGCTCACAGTAAAATTGTTTAAACTTCTTATAAGCTGGTACTTTTGCTGAAATTCTAATTACAGTAGGCGTGTGCGTGAGCGTCCAATGCAATAGTTCGCTCCATATTGTGATGTCACAACACGAACAGCGAGGCCTGAAAATCTAGGGGGCCTTAGTATGACACGTACGTTGCATACGTTGCACGTACGTTTTTATTTTCATCTCAAACGAAATTCTAACGACGAAAAAAATAGCATGTATATAATTTCATTAGCTCAATGACAAACACTCGTATCTTGGACAACATGCTTTCATGTAATTAGTAACTGAGAAATAAATATATCAGTGTGAATATAATATAATATAAAATATAATTGAAACTTAATATTTACTGATTCAGCATCAGAGATTATTAGAGTGACTATTTTAGAAGCTTCAGTATCTTAGCATAGAAATTTGTAATAGCGTTATTTTATTTATATGTGTTAATTTAGATCAGTTTATTTCACATTATATTCTGTATAATTTATGAAAAAAGTACATAAAATATATTTTAAGGATTCTTTATACTATTGTGTAGAGTTATATAATTACTAATTGTATAACAAAATTAGTAATTATTGTGATTATAGAGGTTGCCTTGTTGTATTAATTTTAATTCACCACAATTTATCTTGTTTTTAATCATAAAAGAAAAAAAAATGTTAGCCCACAAGAATAACATATTTAGACTTAATTTTATATGCATTATTAGTAATGATCAGTATTTACAGTAAATACATTTAAATATGGCAGTTAAATCGCTTTTAAAAATTATGACAATTATGAGGTTGAATAGACGAAAAGTGTTTGAGTACACGAAACTGGGTTTGGATGAAGGATAAAGTACTTAGTTCCCTCCAGTTCACATGAATTACCTTCAAGAGGGATGCTGCTAATGCGTCAGTCCAACCTCTTCTCTCTTTATCATCTTTGTCTATATTATTTTACCTTTAAATTAATGTTAAGTATAAGAGTTATTTAGGAATGGAGAGCAACAATTAATTTAAATAAAGAAAATTGATAGTCGACTTATTTTCAAAACGACTTTTATTAAACACTACAATTGATGATTCCATTGTATTTATTGATCATTTCTAATTGTGGTCATTTAAAAAATCAGTGAAGAGTATGTATAGAAAATATATACTCTGCTCTGTATAATTATTAATAAATAATATTTAGTTATTATGATAAAACACATACTCATGTAATCAGAAAGTTATCATAAGTGCTTAAAAATCATTAGTGTTCAGTATTTTATAAACTCAAAGCCAAATAAATTGATATATGCTCACCATCTTAAACATTTATTAATTATATATTTAGATAATTATATTTATTTGTAACAACATATATGAGAGACATATGTCGACGTTCTGGATAGTATGTATATATATATATATATATATATATATATATATATATATATATATGCATAGACATATAGAAATAAAGATCTACATAAGTATAAATGCACGTATGTTAATACCTTTACCTAGACTGATAAGTGTTACTTGTGGTATTTAGTATGCGTACAGTGATTTACAGTTGTGTACGTGGATGAGCCACCTTATCCTCGGATGAAAATGAACTGAAAGATTTTTTATTTGATTTCATAACTAAATCACTGCAATTACTTGCCTCAGTCATTTTTAGGTAAAAAAAATAATCACTTACTACCAATGGTGGATGCAGCTGATATTAAACCGAAAGACGAATAACCGATTCGCTTGACGCAGAGATGAGTTGATTTCTATAACACAACGATCTTTAGAAACCAACTCATCTTTGCTTCAAGCGAATCGGTTATTTTAAAGGTTTCAACGCTCATGACGTATTTGGGGATGGGGATGGGTTCAGGAGAGTGGGTACATCAATAAAATAGATTTGCAAACAACAGAGAACTTGTCTCTTGTTTCAGCTATTTGATGTCATTCATTTGACAAACTTTAAACTATTTTATATTTTTATATGTATATTTTGATTTCATTTAAATATATATGGTTTTGAGCTTCAACAAATTTGTTTAGTTGTCGTTACAATATAGTTGGCCGAATACAATTTTTACTCACTCATTAACTTGAGTAAAAAGTATGGACGCACGTTTTATAGGTATGATGTTGCATAATTATTAGTCAATATGTGAAAAAGTAAAAACAAATTCTGTTTCTATAATTCCCTGATATTTGTGTCATTATAAAACGTATGTGCTAGAGAGTACTAAGGAGGTGTTACTTTTCATTAAATGTGAAGTTTTGGATATTCACAGACAAATATGGTCAATGAGAGCTTGATCAGAAGCACATTTCAATATGAGTGAAGCTAAAAAAAATTAAAAAATAAGCCAATAAATATAAAACCAATAGACTCCATATATTCAAACAAGTTTTTTAACAAAATGTTTCATAAAATATACATGTATGACTATTCATTAAAATCTCTTATTTTGAGTAAATTTAAAAATACACATTTTCATATTACTACAATTATTATCAAGGGGTAATAAATGCAGAAGTGGGGAAAATAGTTTGAAATTGAGTTTGTTTGAATATATGTATAGTTCAGTTCGCAATATATTCTTTATGAACGTGCCTGAAATTACGTGTTTGGGTAAAAAAATAGTATGATAGAATGTTGAATGATAAATGTAAATCAAAATGGAGTTTACTGTAATGGGTGGATACTAAATCAACGTTAACAAATACTATTTCACAAAAGTTGAACGGGCCCTGCACACAACCACAGAAAGTTGAAGCTTCTAGATTATAAAACTTGCAGACGTTTTAGGTTGTTTTAGGTACGGATGGGTTATATATGTATATACAAATAGTTTTTTAATTAGCATAATACGTGTTGGTACATATACAGTACAAGTAAACGTCACACAACACAAATTTATTACAATATAAGCACAAAATACACAAATATATTACAATACAAGAACAAAATGCACAAATATTGTAATATATTTGTGCATTTTGTGCTTATATTGTAAAAAAATTGTGTTTTGTGACGTTTACTTGTACTGTATATCTATATACGTTCATGAAATATAAAAATATCAGTTCGAGGATTATAATATTATAAATTATCATATACTATTACTATTACAAAATACGTTTTTCATCAATAAAAATGACAATATCTTGAACATTTATTTTAGTTAAAACAGTCTGTAATGGGTTACTTCTCGATAAAGTTTTTATCGATATATTTTCACTTTTGAACAATAACAATTTACAAGTTGAAGGAAGGCACTTTTGAAGGAAGTTAGTAGAAAACTTGGAATAAATCTGGCTTGGGCGTCTTACATAGATGATAACAAAGTAACAGATAACAAAACTATTCATCAGCTTATTTTAGTACATTAATCAACGATAATATAATCGATAGTTTTTTATACAATCAGAAATACGTTATATTTTATATAAAGTAAGTTATTGTAAATTACAAAAAACTGTGTTTAACTGTGGAAGTAATTTTATTAGAACATATTTGATTACAATCATTGTTAAACTGGAAACTATAGGCATTATGTTTGGTAAATGTACTACCGTATACAAAGAGTTATTAGTGCGTGAGTGAGCAACGAAACACCACGTCAGATAGTTCTACACGTTGAAATAAGCGTTCAACTATAGCTCGAGAGTAAGTTTATAGTAAAAAAAGGAAATAATAAGCTATAATATTTTACATATAAAAGTTTAAACATTTTTACAGTTTTAGTTTTTATCAACAACAGCTAATTAAAAGAGAAACGGGTTTAAGTCAGTATTTTTTAGTAATCGAGTTCAAATAGTTAAAAAAATTAAACCAAAAAGTGAAACATCTCCTTGAAAGTGTCTATAATTTGTTATAAATTATAGAGAGAGACTCAAACATGTTTTGAATTACGTTTCTTTAAGTATTTTTCGCTTTACCTACACGTTCAATACGTTTAAAAGAAGAGTCATGTCTATAGTTCGAATAAAATAACTTTGGTACTGGCGGAACGGCCTCACGCCACTGGTCTGAAATGACAAAACTCTGAGCTTTAACTTGCTGTCAAATGTAAAATAAGTAAGCAATAATTTTCAAATTAATTGTATAGTGTACACCATTTTATATTCTTTAAGAAAAAATTATGCTGGAGATTTTTCTAGAGCTAATTTGCTTTTTAAAGCGATATTTGTATTTAAAAACACGTTTTTATGAGTGAAATTGCGCGTGAGTCGTCTTTAACCTGTCACTGTTGAGAGAATAATAATAATAAAATAATGTCTTGTGGATGGATGACAGTTCGATTTATTGTGATTAGTTTGGTATAAGTCTCATTTAATAATTGTAACAGGTTAATGAGAAATTAATTTTTTTGTAAACCCTTGCAAACTCTGAAACGAAAAACGCTAGACAAAATTTCATTAAGCAAACATTAACTGTGTTATTTATGTATTACTAAAATAATACTGTGGTACTAATAAAACATGTGGAAAAATAATTAAGAGTTGATGAAGTAAACTCATAGTTCGTTTACATCGAGGCTGTGTCGGACGCGTAAGGTATACTCTGCTCAAGGGAAAGTGTAGACTGAATATTCAGCCCAAGCGTAAAATGAATTCCGATCGACGATATTTTCAGATAAGAAATGTTTCTCCAATAATAAATAAGGTAAGTTAGTTGACTTTTGACTTTGAGGTGTGTTCGTGTTCATTTCTTTATCGATTTAACAGTGCTTACTATAGTATAACCACTAGTTTATTTTGATTACAGTTATTTAGTTTTAGTGATATTACAATTTTTTTATTTAGATATGACAATAATGCTATAGGATTCAGTGTATATATAATTATCAGTGTTTATTGCAATTCTAATATTTAGGCTCTTTCAAATTTTAGGTAATGTTCTATTGGTAATTGACTAGATTTGTTTGCAATGGAAGAGGCCAGAGCTGAGCCAGTGACTGTACATTGTGCGTATGGTATCACCGCCGCCTTGTTGACAATCTAGTTTTGAAAACTCCTGAATCTTTCTTCCTAGTTCAAGAAAATTCTATTTAATACGAGAGTAAGATTTAAGTGTCACTTAAATAACACAATTAATTTAGGTTTAAACAGATTTTGTCTAGCGTTTGTCATTACCGAGTTTGCAAAGGTTTACAAAAAAATTAATTTCTCACTAACCTGTTTGAATTATTAAATGAGACTTATACCAAAATAATCACAATGAATCAAACTGTCATCCATCCACAAGACATTATTTCATTATTATTATTATTCTCGCAACAGTAACAGGTTAAAGACGACTCACGCGTAATTTCACTAATAAAAACGTGTTTTTAAATACAAATATCACTTTAAAAAGCAAATTAGCTCTAGAAAAATCTCCAGCATAATTTTTTCTTAAAGAATATAAAATGGTGTACACTATACAATTAGTTTGAAAATTATTGCTTACTTATTTTAAGTTTGACAGCAAATTAAAGCTCAGAGTTTTGTCATTTCAGACCAGTGGCGCGAGGCCGTTCCGCCAGTACCAAAGTTATTTTATTCGAACTATAATGTTCAAATGCTATGAATAATGCTTATGTAACAATTATAAAAGAAAGCTTGTTTTCATTCATAACCGTATCAATTATTAACAATTTTCCTTTGCACATAAATTTCATAGTATTATTGGTTATGCTTTAAAGCAATTATGTATCTTATAAATGTAATATATTATTGGTGTTTAAATTTAGTATAAACGAATATGATGATTTAAAACATTTAGTTTATATTTCTAGAATACGGTATTTTAGCAATTAAGATATGAAAATTATAGTTTTAATTTTAATAGGTATTGAAATCCAAATTTCCATACATTTTAAACAAACCTGTTGTAATATAGGAAATGAAGCTACAGTATTCTCCTGATTAAAGGAAGTAATAGTAATTTTTCAGTAATAGTATAACAGTTAAAAAAATTAAAGAATTAAATTAAATAAGAATTTAATAAAACTGCTAATCTTCAATATGATGGCTATAAGTCATTAATAAGCAGCTGAGGTGATTTATAAATGCATATAAAACCTTTACCTAATATTTGAACAAGAGATTATTTTATTTCAGAAAGAGTGGTTTAGAAATTTATTCCAGGCTCTAAAATAAAATTAGGAATATCGGACAGTACGATAGGGGGCCTTTAACTGCCCAGATAAGTTTGGACTACAAGGAAGGGTTAGGTGAATAGTTACTGAACAATATGGTTTGTAAGCGATTTACAGATGTAATATTTTATCTAATGAGTTTAGTTTTATTCGTTGGTAACTCTACAACATTGCAACATTATAAATACTGTATTGAACAATATTTAGGATATGTAGACTACTTGAATATAAATGTAATCTGCACACTTTACTACACCTTTTCCACTTTTATTTGAGAAAAAGTAATCTTAAATTCAGAAACTGTCAAATGTAGTTCAGATTTGTCAGTTCTATTAAAGAAAAGATCAAATGTATTTAATAATTGTAACTTTTATTTAAGAAAACATAAATTGAATTACAGATTAGTCAATTGAAGTTAAGAGATAGTCAAATGTATTTCAGAAGAAATCACTTTCATTTTCGATTCTTTTACTGTCATTTTCGATGCCAGTTTCTTCCCATCTGGTAAGTATTGTCTGAACCCATGCGTTTGCAGTTGCAGCAGTAAAAGAACCTCTTCGGCGTTCTATATGAACTACTCCTGCTGCAGAAATTGCACATATTAGATGGACATTAGGGCCTTTACTTGATGGAAGCTTTGGCACGACCTCTTTTGCGCCTACAAAACAAATTAAAGTTTGTTTCATCCAACCAAACAATCTGCTTTCCTTGCTGAATGAATTCATTCAGGGCTACGACATATTGAGCACGCAAATCTTTGTTTTCTATTGAATTCATTGTTACCGGCTTATTGTGTATTTGCTTCATGGTAATTACTCTACTTTCCAAATAGTTGCCTATTGTTGACACTGAAACATGTATGTGGAAATTGTTCAAAATCCGTGCTTGTAATTGTTTTAATGTTATACCACAATCCTCCTCTACCCACTCAATAATTGCAACAATTTGTTCCTCCATGAGGAATTTTGGCTTCTTGCCTCCTTTAGGTAAAGATGTCTCTTCACCAGATCGAACCCACTGGTAAGCTGTCTTGTAGGGAACATTCAGTTGGATACTCAAAGCTACCCAATCTTCTCCACGGTTTGCAGATCTTACAACTCGTTTTCGGTCTTCAACGGAATGTTTCTTGTACACTTTTCTTACAATTTGTTCATGACTGGTTATAGCTTCTCGACAATAGTGACACTGTTTTACTTGGTTGTTGATGAGGTTTTTGGTTTTATAGCAGCTACTGTGCAATATGTGTCTGCAAGGTAACAATCGTATGATTGGTTTCCTTAACATTGATGTAAGGCAAACTCCAATGTTATCTTTAAGCTCCATTACTTAAAAAAAAACACACACACACACACACAGTACTGTACAGTAGAAACATACAACAGAACAAACTAAGTAAACTGTAATGGAATGTTTGCTTTACAATTATGGAAATTTGTATGTACAAATTTAAACAGTAATAATAAACTTAAATAATAAATTATTTTGTAATAATGTGTAACAAAGTAAACAAACTGTAATGCAGTACAGTAAAACCCTTACACAGTTTACAACTGATGAAACCTGTATGTAAACCTACAATTTTAAACAATTTGTTGGTTAAATGTGTAATTTAATCAGCTGTTATAAGAAAGAACAGCTGATTTTAATGTGTTTTTTCTCAAATACAATTTACAGCTTCTCAAAATGAAATAAAAATCACAATTTCTGTAGTACAAGTAATGACTTCTTAAATTGAAATAACTTTTTCTCAAATATAATTGACTATTCTCAACTACATTTTTTTATTTTCTCAAATAAATCTTACTATGATCATCTACATTTGATGTTTTTTTCAAATAAAAGTAACTATTCTTAAATACAATTAACATCTTCTGAAATAAAAGTGGAAAAGGTGTAGTAGGGGTTTGTGTGTTTGGATGTTTCTTTATTGTAAACAAGGTCTCACTAAATGTGGTATGCTAAATATTGTACTAAGAAGTTAAATAAAGGCGTTAAAATATATTATTTGGGTGAATTTCCCATTCTATGATCACATTATATGGCACTGAAACCATGTTTAATGATAGTAAAAAAATATATAGATATTCTGAAAAATACTTTTCGTTGAATATGAGCCATATTCCATGAAAAATATATCTGACAAAAATACAAAAGTATCTATTCAATAATTTACTTTTTTGTACCAAATATATGAAAGACCAAAGTAAAACAAGAATAAAGTATTAAAAATTGCGACGCCTGTGGACCACCCGTGGACCGCCTGTGGAATGCCAATGGACCACCCGTGGACCACCCGTGGAGCGCTCGTGGACCGCCTGTGAAATACCCGTGGACCACCTGTGGAATTCCCGTGGACCGCCCGTGGAGCGCTCGTGGACCGCCTGTGGACCGCCCGTGGACCGCCTGTGGAATGCTCGTGGACGGCCCGTGGACCACCTATGGTACGCATGTGGCACGCCCATGGACCGCGTGTGGAACGCCCGTGGACCACCTATGGAACACCTGTGGAACGCCCGTGGACAACCCTTGGACCACCTGTGGAACACCCGATGACCATCCGTGGACCGCCTGTGGAACGCCCGTGGACCGCCTGTAGAACGCCCCTGGACCGCCTGTGGAACGCCCGTGGAACGCCCGTAGACCACCCGTGAACCACCTGTCGACCACCTGTAGACCGCCCATAGAACGCCTACACATAGTACTTTTACACTAATATAGCATTGCAAAACAGATCAAAAGACGGAAGAAAAAGTATTAAATTACAAAATAAAGATAACCAACTTAAAATTAAAAACTTCAATTTCCAAATTTCCTTTGAAATATTTGGTATAGCTTAAAGAGTAACTGGTTAAGAATTAAATACCCCCAGGTTAAATCAGTAAGTTTTGTATGACAAATATTAAATTAAATACATCTTATGTCCATTATAATGTATGTATCATGTTGAGGACCAAAAATATATGAACTATTTGGAAAATAGCTTAAATTAACAACTAGGATCAAATTGCTTCAGTCAAAGTGTTAAAGCCTAGCTGACGGCCTGTACTTTATTCTTTCAAGGAAAATCACGCAAAGATTCATGTTTTCCATATGAACTGGTGATCAATGGTAAAATAATGTCCAAAATTAACTGATTATACTCCTTTGTACACAGTTCAAATAAAATATAAAATCTAATCATGTTCGTGTAGGCATAAAATGAGTTTTATTGCTATATGACAATGTGTCAACTCTGTTGCCCTCCCTGGGGAGATGACCCTTGTTTAAATCTCCCGTTCTATAATCATGTCTGTCATCACTGTCGGGGAAGTCTCCGGGGCAATCCTCAGGGGGGAGGCAGATGCATATATTTTATGATTGGACAATATATTGCACAAGAAATAACGATTCGTAATTGTTTTTTGTCATAATTTTTATTTTATTAGTGCAATTTTCATATGTGGTTAGTTATTGCTACTTAAACATTTATATGTTTAGTTAATGAAACATTCAAAATAATATTCTTATCTATTTAGTACTATTTCAACTGAATCTGCCCATATACGATGGATTTACAATTGAACTTAAATCATACAAACATTTATAACAAGAAGAATGCAAGACGTTTGAGAACAAAAGCATAAACGCAATATCAACAACAACAACAACAACAAAGATCACGTAAACACTGTATCTCAGACTTAGTTTATTACATAATTAAACTTCATATGAATCAATATAAATACATGCAACGAGATATATTAAAAGATACAACAACAAACTATATTAAAAGATAATTTTATAGTGACTTGGTACACATATAAATTACAATATTACCACACATTTAATTGACGTGGTGGCTGCGGTTCTGGATAGCAAATGACTCCATTACGAAGTAAGGCAGCTGATGTCAAGTTAGCCGGTCGAGGCAATACAGATTTTGGTAATTGGTACCTCAAGTATGTTGCATGGTTTTCCTTGTTCAGTGTTAACTTTTCACTAATAGTTTTACCTATCAACTTTACTTATAAATCTAAGCTTTTATAGGCAGCAGTCATGGCCCTGAATAAATGTTTTTCCAAAAGGACATAAATATGCATAATGTGCTTCAATGAATATCTATTAAGAAAAAGTATATAATCGGCATAACTAGTTCAATATCACATTACACATATAATTATTTTTAGGCTTGAAAGAGATACATATAATAATTAAATGAAACATTTTATTAATAAATAATAACAAATAATTACAAACTAGTAGTGATTTAATGCACTGTGATAGTAAATAGAAAGATTTATGCAAGTAAAAGAGTATAATAGGATGAAATATTGCCAATGTATTTGTAAACTAAAACATCGTCTCCGTCAAATATGCCTCTAAGGAACAAAATATTGACAATCCTAATGAAGTAGTAGTTATTTGAATATTGTCAGGTTGAAAATAGATTACTTAATCGGGTTCCAGCAGGCCCTAATAAGGATATCCTACGAAGGATCTCCGGACAATCAATTACTCCACTAATAACTTGGTGTAAGGAGACCAGATCAAACACTCTTCTCTTGCATTCCAGTGTTGGAAGTAGACATTCTTGTTCAACTAAGGAGACCGAGACATCACGAGAGGCTGTACCACTCCGAAACCCTTGAAGTTTAAAAAATTATTTTGAATACCTTAAAGTTTATGAATATGAGATGCATAATGGTGGAAAAACTAAGCTAAAATATTCCAGAATAGGTTGTACAACACCAGTAAGGAATGTTCACCGAACTTAAAAACATAGTAAATATATGTTTACAAACAAAATATATCAGCAAAAGTCCTTTTAATAACACCGCTATACATTATTAAACAGAAATTGAAAACATCATTTAAGATATTTAAAAATAAAATCAGCATGTTACGTACCGGATTCGGTTATGTTTTGAAATAATACATAAACAAGACAAAACCAAGAAACTACTTACCAACGTACGTACTGTACGTACTGTAAACTGTGCCACACTCTTGAGTCATGAGCTATTTAAAACTGATATATATATATATATATATATATATATATATATATATATATATAAATATATATACAAATATATGTGCATTTATGAAACATGTTCTACGTGCAAATCAGCTAATGTATCGTAGCACTGTAGGCTCCAAACCTTGCAAGCCTAAGTACGATGAAAAACTGACATATATATATATATATATATGTATATATGAAACATGTTCTGTAATACATAAACTACATTGTATGAACTACACAAAGAAACATTTTAAGCTTAATGAAATTAGTTTTTTCATAACATATCACCTTAGAGAAGGCATAAGTAATTTAAAAACTATATAGACTTTTATTAAATTACATTTTTTTAAAATATATTTTCGAAGTATTATCAATGAAATCAAGAAAAAAATCACAATTCAAGGTAATACAAAATGTTACCACAGATCATACATAAAACATTTGTATGGATTCAGTCAGCTAAACGCTATAAAATAACTGATCTATGCAAAATATCAGCAAAAAAGAATGTGGTAGATTTAGAAGAATGTAAGGAAAGAATTTACGGTTAGAAATCATATAAAGGGGGAAAACAAACATTTTAGGCTGTGGAACAAAGGGTCATGGTTGTTCCAGGGTAAAAAAGTATACAGCAGAGAAAAGAACTCAAGTAAATTGTGCTGAATAGAAAAGAACGGGCAGCCAATTCCTGCAATTCTTCCTGCTTGTGTTTTTATAATTATTATAAGAGAGAGAAATAGCTATAGGGGGCCTTTTCTTAAAATTCGCGACAATTAGTAAAATATTTTAACAATACAAGCAATTGTCTACTAATTTTGTATATAACACACTGAATTAATCTCAGAACATAAAAAAAGTTAATAAAAAAAAAACAAAATTCCAGAAAATGCGTTATGTTCATAATAATAATGAATAATTATTAATATTATAATTTACAACCAAAAATATTTTACCAACCAATGGTATTTATTTGCATCTAAAATTAAAGTACAACAACTTTACCCAAGATATTTAAACTACAATAGACAATTTACCCGTAACTTATGTCAACGACTAACTGATTCAGTCATAGCAATTAACTTTGTTTACATGTCAAAATTGATTCATAAACCTCTATAACTGTCTTCAATATCCAACTGATATCATTTTATAATGTTATTTTGAAATATTATGAAAGGGTTACCTTTTTTATAAATTTATTTTTAGTTTATAAAGGTCTGTAGTGCTAAATGCGTAATAAATAGTACCATGATTTATTTGTATTATGATCAATATGTCAGCTTTGTGAAGATTTTAAATGAGCATAGTGGTGTCTTCAGTTTGTTCCCCTGATGATTTCACTAGGCATCGCTGTCAACACGTTGGCTACATATGTGTTTAGTGAATAAGATCAACTCTTCTGAAGGTCACAAGTTGTAAATTGTACAACGTTTTGGGCCTGGCTCTACAACGTTTCGCAAATAAGTTACTTGCTGTCTTCTCTTTGTTGTATTAAAAGTTGTTAAAAGAATGTTTGTTTTTTATTTCATTTTTGCTGTACAATAATAATAATACTATTTTTTTATAAAATATCAATTGAAGTATTAAATTTGTATAAAATATAAAAAAAGTTTGTTTACATTAAGCACAAAAATTAAAGTTTTATGTCAACGAATTGACCAATTTTGTATAACCATACTTATAATTTTTACTTATTTATTTTTTAATTTATAAATTACAAAAAGTATTTAATTGAAGCTTAAAGAGTACTATACTCCTCGCTCTTTTATGACAAATAATGTAAATTTCTACAGTATTTTGGTAACTCTATTAAATACAGCCATCACAAATACACATCCATACACTTTGTACGATTGCACAATAATAAATAAGCATAAACCATTTAACACGTTAGGATTTTACATTTGCACTGATTAACAATAGCTTTTACATTCCGTGGCGTTATAAATCCTGTAGTTGGAATTATGGACTAATGAATTATGGAATTTTGGCTTTTTATAATTAATCTTTTTTTAAATTGTTATTTGGTACAGTTGCTCTGATTGTTTCGTATACATTGTTATCAAATTAAACATATAATTTTTCATTCGCAACTAGGACATTGAATTTGGATTATTCTTACCTACCCATGAAACAAATAATTCTTGTTTATTTACTCTTAATTATAACTAATTATGGCATATTATGGGCACATAATCAGAGTTAGGGTAATTGAAATATACTCAAATTAAAGTCGTCATGGATTATAAAATAAAAGACCTTAACCATGATCAACTATTTGGTTACAATATTATAATTAACTAATATAAGCGTAACTTTATACATCTAATTATGATTAATTGTTAAAAAGTTGTCAAATAAATAGTCTATACTCCATACTGTATTATGTGACCTTAGACCAAAACGTTCTTGTAGATCAGGTACATTTGACGACATTGTTTTATGTACGGTAAACCGATAAAAAACTATCACATGCTCGGCCCTGTTCCTTTATTATCAGACAATTGAGGTTATTTACATTCCTTTAGTGTTGTAACTTTAAAATTGTAACATTGGCAGCCAAAATAACTAAGGATTATACAGACCATATCTTAAGGCTAGATATACTATGGGGGAACACATTTCTCACTATCAAGTATGATAGCAAACTAAGATTTAAAATTATGTACTTCAAATTGTTTTAAAACTCGTTGCTATATTTATTTTATGTTATTGAACTCTGCAGCCGTTTTCCACTTAATTAAATACTTGAGCCATTTTTACCAAAATATTTCCTAAAACTACTTTTTGAATTTTACTAATTGCAGAAGAAGCTAACGTTACATGGCTAACATAGGTTGTTATTACGGTCTTTAACAATTATGTTTAGTTTGCTACACAAATTATCATCTGAGATTTACGCATGATTATATTACTAAGAGATCACCTAATAAACACACAGTATTACAAATATAGAAAAGTAACAGAAACATAAAAAAAGTTAAATAATAAGCCAAGGCAACCTTACCCCGCCAAATATTAACTATGAATCACAAATATTTATCATTAGAGAAATGACATTCAAATTGAGAATTATTTTTCTAGTTATGATTATATTTAGTACAAGGTGTATTTAAGTTATTTACCTGATCAGCTGTTTATATTCGCATTATAGTGTACGTGAATTAATCATCATGATATAAGAACGTAATATTGATTGGAATTATTTTAATATTTGTGTAGACTGAATTAGTAAAAGTTTTCTTGTATCATAATTATTAATTAATTCTATGTTTAAATTTACACTGTTTTAAAATTATTTTAATGAAATAAGAAAAGGTAATCCTATAAAATGTAACACTTTTTCAATTATTCTGGTTGTTGTTGTTAATACCTCCTGTAGTTATAGCCCTATACTTTGATAAAAGACATCAGTCAAAGTGATACCACATTATAGAAAGATGAGCATTGTTGGTACTAACCAAGTTTGAAAATGTTCTAGACTGAATAGGTACCAAATGTGGAATAATTATTGGTTTACCCATACATTCTCAAACATATAATCTTAAAAATCACCTTATCAATTAGTTCGTTTTTACCAATTAATTAATTTGTACGTCTATGTAGTGATAATAATAGCCCAATTAGACAGAGGCTCCTATCTCATGTTCAAACATAACATTACAATAATGTTTGTAACATTACAACACAATTCATAATGTTATTAATTTTAAAATGGAGTGTTTCTTTTTCATTTTTTCACTTAAACCAAAATAAAAACTATAGTTATTGACAAATATTTGGAATTTATTGAAAGTTGTCCCAACATATAACATAAATAATTGGCTAACAATATGTAGCTAGGAAGCTGACGACTTTGTTGTATTATTTATTGTTTGTCTAGAGCAATGTTGCCACATTGTGCACAAACAGAGCTGAGCCACTGGACAACTCTAGGGTCCAATTTCCGTTTGTCATTGTTTACGTTTCGTAATGTATCGAATCACTACTACCTAACCAACTGGCTGATTGTTGTTTTAGTTTTATTGTGGCCTCTATAATGTAGGGGAAATGAAGTTGATAAAATAATCGACATTTAAGGTATCTTATTTAAGTAGTTTTTATATTTTAAACGATACAAATTATAAATATATTTATTGTCTAAGCTAAGACACACGGATCAAATATAAATTATATTACGACCTCAGTTACGCTGCAATGTAACTAAATCAACAATTTAATTTAATTTTGTTATATTGAGGCTAAGGCAAACAATGTTCTTTACATGCTAAACAATTTTAAATTTTGCTGGTACTAAAATAATTATTTACCTTTAATTCAAATTCAATTTGTCTTTTCAGCAGACTTTCACCGAACAAATACAAGAGTCTTCTCATTCGGTTTGCCGAAAGGACAACCAAGCTTCAATGTGAAATTGTTGATATATTTCTTTATACAGGGTGTCTTAAAGGTCCCAAATGCCCCCCCCCCCCTATTAACTTTCTTATGAATACAGATAAAGTGGTTTACTTCTGGGAATGTTTATATGACCAACTAAGGAGTTTTTTATGTATGCAAATTTTTTACACCCCCTCTCAAAAGGGGGTAGTTTGGGGGTAAGTCAAAATATTTAAATAGGAACCCCTATCAAATGACACATCATTTTAAAGGTAATATTAAAAGAATAAGAATGGCGGAAACTAGAGGTCTCTAACATTAGTCTATCAAATTTTGTGGCAGTTTAAAGTTTGAATTATTTCATAAAACCCCCGCAAGCTTGTTACATTTCAAATTGTTGTAACTCAGACAAAACATTCTCCCACCAGTTAGTTTTGAGAACTGATGACACCTAATCGTCAAGCAAGTTATTACAAGAATCAACAAACACCAAAAACCACAAATAACATAGCATTTATTTGGTTTTGGTTTGTCTGACCAAAGTCCAGTAGGGCAACCTGGGACTTTGGTCAGACAAACCAAAACCAAATAAATGCTATGTTATTTGTGGTTTTTGGTGTTTGTTGATTCTTGTAATAACTTGTTTTACGATTAGGTGTCATCAGTTCTCAAAACTAACTGGTGGGTGAATGTTTTGTCTGCCTTACAACAATTTTAAATGTAACAAGCTTCGGGGGTTTTATGAAATAATTCCAACTTTAAACTGCCACCAAATTTGATAGACTAATGTTAGAGACCTCTAGTTTCCGCCATTCTTATTCTTTTAATATTACCTTTAAAATGATGTGTCATTTGATAGGGGTTCCTATTTAAAAATTTTGACTTACCCCCAAACTACCCCCTTTGGAGAGGGGTTGTAAAAAATTTGCATACATAAAAAAACTCCTTAGTTGGTCATATAAACATTCCCAGAAGTAAATCACTTTATCTGGATTCATAAGAAAGTTAATAGGGGGGGGGACTTTTAAGACACCCTGTATAAACTATACAATGAACATGTAAACAAAAAACATTTGACATACAACTTTATCAACTATATTATTGATTAATATAGTTTGTTAATATATAACAATTAATAAATTAATATTGGTTATATATAACACTTAATCACTTGAAATTATTGATAGTCTTAGTAACAAAGCATTTTGTAACCATTGCCTATATTGAATATATTAAATTACATATGAAAGTACTAACACCAAGCTAAAAGCTTACCACATTTAAAATGTAAATAATATAATCAATAAATGATTTATCTATCTGCTGTTTGAGCTATTAAATATATTCTACTTCTTATTGGCGTTTTGTTCGATCTGGTAGAGTTCAATTTATTGTTTGGTCATTAATAACTACAATCAAAATGGAGTTTATTTAATTGTACGTCTTTAGAATTATCGAGTTTAACCTTGTTCAAACCCAATATTTGTTTACGTTGAAAGTCTATACATTATCACCTTTTGTAACAATTATATTCTAATTATTATTCTAACTAAACGTTTGACTAATTTATGGAAAAACCAAAACGTCGAGTGGTATAGTAAATATTTAAATCCTTATAATGCACAGTATTACATCAGACTCACAAAAAATATCTTTTGGTTTATTTACAAATTTTGGACTTTTTATTTATTATAAGTGAGTTTAACTAGTTGTTTCTATTTTCCTGGTCATGTTTTCTATATACAGGATGCAAAAAGCCCCGGGAACTTTTTACCGAACAAAACTTATTAGAACAATTACTTCAGACAAAAACAAATATTTTCCATAAAAACGTTCAGTTTATTCTCATTTATTTTAGATATAGCCCACTAGGAGTTTATGAAAGCATAGGTTTACTTTTTCGTTGAGTTCAAGTTAATTTTTACTGGAACTTGATCACATAACTATCAAATAGAACGACAAACTTAGTGAAATATGGAAGCTAGGTGGATTCTCCATTCAGTATTAAAGTATTATTTATTTATTCTTAAAAGGCACCTATGGTGAAAATATGGGTAAAAATGTATTTCGAACAAGTTTGTTGAATGAACGGATGTAGTAATCGTTACAAATGAAACCGACTTAGGAAGTGTCCTCAATTAATACCCCAATGAGAAATGGACAGCCGTTGGCTACATCAGCGGATCCCTTTCAGCAGGCACTATGATCTGATTGGGATCGAACTGAGAACTTTAGTTGATGAAGCAGTGCTTTGAGCTTACCAAACAGTTGACGTCATAATACTCCCCGGTTGTACAGTGCTTTGAGCATTAATAGCTTACTCCCCTGTTGTACAGTGCTTTGAGCATTACTAGCTTACCAAACAGTTGATGTCATAATACTCCCCGGTTGTACAGTGCTTTGAGCATTACTAGCTTACCAAACAGTTGATGTCATAATACTCCCCGGTTGTACAGTGCTTTGAGCAATACTAGCTTACTCCCCGGTTGTACAGTGCTTTGAGCATTACTAGCTTACCAAACAGTTGACGTCATAATACTCCCCGGTTGTACAGTGCTTTGAGCATTACTTGCTTACCAAACAGTTGACGTCATAATACTCCCCGGTTGTACAGTGCTTTGAGCATTACTAGCTTACCAAACAGTTGACGTCATAATACTCCCCGGTTGTACAGTGATTTGAGCATTACTAGCTTACTCCCCGGTTGTACAGTGCTTTGAGCATTACTAGCTTACCAAACAGTTGATGTCATAATACTCCCCGGTTGTACAGTGCTTTGAGCAATACTAGCTTACTCCCCGGTTGTACAGTGCCTTGAGCATTACTAGCTTACCAAACAGTTGACGTCATAATACTCCCCGGTTGTACAGTGCTTTGAGCAATACTAGCTTACCAAACAACGCTGTAAAACGTAACGTCCTTTAACTGAAGTAATGCGGTCCTAGCTGTACATTATTCAACTCTTTTATAGATATAGTGTGTCTTGGTGCACTACAAAATCTTCATAAAGCTACAATTTGAAAACTAATAATGTGTAACAGAAATATTAAATATTATTCTAATGAATGGCTGCCATGAAAGAAGCTTGGAACATAGTATTCGCTGTGAGACGGAGTGTAGTCGATGTCTAAGTGACGTCATGTGCGCCGCCGACCCGTTTCCGTCCAGCCTATGAGCACACCCTTGTTTCCTTCAACCATGAGTCAACTTCATATAATATGTAGTTTTATCCTTTAACCAAACTACTGTGTATGGCTGGCGTACGGTAAATAAAATGTTTCGTACAGTTTTTACACCTACTGGCGGCGTAGAAATTATATGCACCCAAGTTGTTTTATAAGAAACTAAGCGTCCTATGAACATTCCAATCAAACCATTGTTTTCTTTGATGAAAATAAAATAAAGACTCCACTAAGGCAAGATGTGATGACAAAGATTATGCCAATTTATCAAAGACTAGGTTCTACAACATTACTATCTAGATGTGTTGATGGGAAAACTCAAAACGCAAATGAAAGCTCTTTCCACGGTGTGTTATGGTCTAAGTGCCCAAAAACTATATTTGTTTTTAAAAGTACCCTACTTATGAGACTCAGTGAAGGCATCTGTACTTACAATTAGGGTATCTGAAAACAGTAACTGATATCCAACAAACATCTGGCTTTGGAACCAGTCCCTGGTACGAACACTGCGAAAATCGCCAAATTTTTTGACGTCTCGAGGCTTAGGATAGCAACAAAAAGGAAATCTGCTAAATACCAAGACTACAAAAGGAAGAAAAGATTAGAAGTAATGAGGGAAGAAGAAAGAAGATTGGAAGGAGAAGGGACATCATATGGTACAGGAAAGTTTTAATAATAAGTCTTATTTTTTAAATAGGCCTAGGCTAAATAAATTTGTAGCTAACCAGTAAAATAGCCTATGAGAAATTTTTATAACCCATGAATATTCATTATATTGATGTATAAATGGTCTTTACTATCTATAAATCAATATATAATTGCATAAAAACATCTAACTGTACCAAAATACACAGTATTTAGATATCAATATATTGTCTAACTTTAATTGCGATTATCCGAAAGTTTATATTTTCTTTGTTTTCAGGAGGAAAATTGGATATTACTTGAAAACCGTTAAAGATAGATTCATGATTTTTTTTGTGAAGCAATATAGTACTACAAGCTATATTTTTATGTATTTTGATCAATATTGGACCATTGGTGTTTTGTGAAAAAAATGTTTTTTAAAATGTTGTACAAGTTTTTTATAAGTTGAAAAAAATAATTTAAAAAAACAATGTTTTTGTAGATACAATAATGAAAATACATACATTTTTTAAACATAAAAATACCTTTCATTTAACACCAAAATCATCTATTTTGACCAAGTAGTTTTTTTCAGAATAACATTTTTATTAAATTACCATTTTTCTGAAAAAACGTTATTTTTTTGGTAACGTTAAATAAAATTAAAAAAAAGTTTTTATGTATGTTAGGACTCTATGACCAAACAACAATAAAAAAATCCCATGCAAAATTAAATATAAAAAAAAATGTTGCAAGGGTGCTGAATCCCCTTAACTGCGTGTTATAAAACATGCATATTTAATTAAGTTCTGGTAATCGGAATTGTTACTAGTTTTCACAGTACGATAAATTTATATTGTTATTACTAAAAAACCAGTAAATGTACTGCATTTATATTTTATTACGTGGTTGATAAAAATGTGTTATATAAGTTATATACAAATTAGAATTTTATCTTGTCAAGAAAGAAAAACCGTTTTAATCAATAACCTGTATCATTGTTATCTTGGTTTCTAGAGTTTGTAACGTTAATTATTTGACCTTATTGTTTGTATCGTTACGGTATTATTTTCATATGTGTAATTAAATGCAGTAATTTTAAATAAATTTTAAATAATTTAAAAATAACTGTTATTTTATTAATTTAAATTGATTTAAATCGACATAATATGACTGCATTTACTTACACATATGAAAATAATTTATAAACGATACAAAATGAAATAAGGATTACAATAAGACCAGATTATTAATTTTACGACATCTAGATATCAAGAAAACAACGTTTCTGGAAATTGATAAGACATTTTTTTTTTATAATGATAACATTACAAGAAATTCTAAAAGACGTATAGAAAACATCTTATCAACCACACATTAAAATATAAATGCGATACATAAATGGGTTTTTGAGTAATAATGGTGTGAATTTGATGTACAGTAAAACATTGTTACAATTCTGATCCTTTTTTTGTTTCATCTAAGATAAACATTTTAAGAACTTATAATACAATTTTTAAATTAACATGTCGTAACGCAAAATTAAACAGGGAAAACAATGGAATGGTTGGAGTTTCGTATGACTTTTAGTTTCTTATAAACAATCATTGGAAGGTTTGAACTCGGGTGCACATAATTTCTGCGCCGACAGTAAACAGATTTGTAAATCCACATGCTATCCTTCAATTTTTTATAAATAATATAGGCTACCACTTATAAAGAATAGTACGTATAACTGTAAAATATTCTTAAGTTGAAGTTGTTGATAGTATGATTTTCTTGATGGAATTAGGAAAATTAAAATTAAACATATAGTTAAATTTTATGATACTGTTAGAAACAGTAATTCTTATTAAATATTTTAAAATTTTATATTTTTTAAACAAATAAATTAACTATATTTCAATTAAAAAACGTATTTAAGAAATAGGACTCATTATTTTTTTAATTTGTTTTGTCTGAAAAATAAGATGATCGTATCTTTGAAACAAATCATACACTCTTAATATATCTTAAAACAAAACAAGTTTTCATCTCCCACCAAATGGAATTGGCCTCGGTTAGTAAAGCGTTACCTCGAAAGTGTATCAAAGTAACGGAAAGACACAGGAGATTGTTTTTAGTGTCCCAAGTGACTTGGGCTCCTGCCGGCCGGATTACTTCCTTCAAAATAAATAGAGACTGGACAGAGAACAGTCAAGTATTAAACACTTTTTTTAAATACTGTTTTTTAGTTTGTTGACTGTTTGTACCATGAGGGACCAGTTAAAATTCAGCGATAAAATAAATACTATGTATAACTCGAAATACCTTTGGAGAAAAACGTGATAATTGTGAAGAAATATACTACATCTGTCAGGTATCGTTATGGCATGGATGTACATTGTGTAATTCTTCCTACAGAAATATTCCAATAATAAAATAAAAAGTTATAAAGATTGTTTGAATTCCCCTAATTGAAATCAACTTATAATCAATTACAAGACACTTTTATCAAAGAGAGCAGTAGCAAAAAAATTTGGATTTGGAAAATATCAAACACGCTATATAAACTATATTTTATTAATTCAAAATATTTTTTCAATACTAGTGAATAATTATCTACCAACATGTTTCCACTAAGCAGCGATCAGATTTGTCTACTTACAGATGCTTGGTATAGCATACTTTAAGACAATACAGATGCTTAGTATAGCATACTTTAAAGCAATACAGATGCTTAGTATAGCATACTTTAAGACAATACAGGTGCTTAGTATAGCATACTTTAAGATAATACAGATCCTTAGTATAGCATACTTTAGGACAATACGGATGCTTAGTATAGCATACTTTAAGACAATACAGATGCTTAGTATAGCATACTTTAAGACAATACAGATGCTTAGTATAGCATACTTTAAGACAATACAGATGCTTAGTATAGCATACTTTAAGACAATACAGATGCTTAGTATAGCATACTTTAAGACAATACAGATGCTTAGTATAGCATACTTTAAGACAATACAGATGCTTAGTATAGCATACTTGAAGACAGTACAGATGCTTAGTATAGCATACTTTAAGACAGTACAGATGCTTAGTATAGCATACTTTAAGACAGTACAGATGCTTAGTATAGCATACTTTAAGACAATACAGATGTTTAGAATAGCATACTTTAAGACAGTACAGATGCTTAGTATAGCATACTTGAAGACAGTACAGATGCTTAGTATAGCATACTTGAAGACAGTACAGATGCTTAGTATAGCATACTTTAAGACAGTACAGATGCTTAGTATAGCATACTTTAAGACAGTACAGATGATTAGTATAGCATACTTGAAGACAGTACAGATGCTTAGTATAGCATACTTTAAGACAGTACAGATGCTTAGTATAGCATACTTTAAGACAGTACAGATGCTTAGTATAGCATACTTTAAGACAGTACAGATGCTTAGTATAGCATACTTTAAGACAGTACAGATGCTTAGTATAGCATACTTTAAGACAGTACAGATGCTTAGTATAGCATACTTTAAGACAGTACAGATGCTTAGTATAGCATACTTTAAGACAGTACAGATGCTTAGTATAGCATACTTTAAGACAGTACAGATGTTTAGAATAGCATACTTTAAGACAGTACAGATGCTTAGTATAGCATACTTGAAGACAGTACAGATGCTTAGTATAGCATACTTTAAGACAATACAGATGCTTAGTATAGCATACTTTAAGACAATACAGGTGCTTAGTATAGCATACTTTAAGACAATACAGGTGCTTAGTATAGCATACTTTAAGACAATACAGGTGCTTAGTATAGCATACTTTAAGACAGTACAGATGCTTAGTATAGCATACTTGAAGACAGTACAGATGCTTAGTATAGCATACTTTAAGACAGTACAGATGCTTAATATAGCATACTTTAAGACAGTACAGATGCTTAGTATAGCATACTTTAAGACAATACAGATGCTATTTTTTCCATAGATTTTGTATAAGTACATTTTAGAACGTACAGGTATTCAATAATGCTCACGTTTGATACAAATATTCATGTAATTGCTCAAATTATCACTATAATTATTTTAAAAGTTGGTTTTTTTTATCTCTCATATTTGAACTATTCAAGACACAGGTGGTACCAGGCTGAATCATGATGATTTGTATTAGCGTTCGGTAGATTTAGTGGTGATATTGAATACAACTGTTATGGTGGTCGATTTTGGTGAACCAAGCTCAACCTCTTACAGCCCATGAAGATCCATAGAGACAAGAAACCAAATGGTTTGGAGAAGGAAGTTAGCCCATGCGATCTGCGTAGAGATAAGGAACCAGTTGGACTGAAGTAAGAAGCCAGGTGGACTGAAGAAGGAAGTTAGCCCACAAAGATTCATAGGGACAGGTGACCAGGTTGACTGAGGAAGGAAAAGTCCCACGAAGAGGGCCATATGGAGAATCATTAAAGTGTATTTATTTACAATAATACGTACATATAGAATAAATAAAATGTTTGAATTTAAAAAGAGTACTTAATACAATAGTAATGTAATGTGACATCTTGACATTTATCTGTCAGTCATCGAGCTCTAATTCAGAATAGTTCTTAAACTGTACTCTACCACTACTTTAAATGGCCTTATGTGGATTAAGGGCCTATTTATTATTTTATCATGAATATGTTGAAAATTTAATAATATAAACGATTCATTGGTTTCGTTATTTTTACAGTGATATTTATAAGTAATTTTACTTCCTTACTTTCTTGATGTCATTATGTCAAAAATAAGTCATCTTTAAGTTCAATCCATACTAAACAATACTATGCAGTCCATATGTAAAAGATGTAATTAATATATTTTAACCATAACTAAAGAAGATATTAATATATTTCAATGGTTAAAGAACCAAGTAATATAACATTTATTCAGGCCAATCTTAGTTATAGATGGATTGTATATACTGTAAAAGTGAGGAATAAATTGTAAGTAAATTGTTCAACAACAATGAACTAACCTTCCAATAAATAAATATAAATTGGCGTTAAATTGTAATTATATTCGTAGACATTTGAACGTATTTTATTTATTATATGATCTTTGATTTGTATTTGAAAATATGCCAACGAACATTTAAATATAAATTTCAGATTTCAAAATAGACTAAATCAGTTATAATATGTACCGTACTAGATAACGAGATTAACTGTTTTTTTAATACAAAATATGTAATATTTAATTGAACAACTTGTACCATTGGGTTATTATTATCAAGTTTGAAAATTAGTGACATAATACTGCAGCCATTATTAAAAATAATTGTATGTAAAAGCATACCGATAAAAAACAATAAATGGTAAATGGTAGAATAATTGATGTCTTTAAATATAGAAAACAATTATCTAAAACAACATCTAACATTACACTGTTATAAATATATGTTTATAAAAGTATTATCTTATTAAAATCTACCTGTTTGCATATTTCTTTTGTAAGAGGAAATTAATGTTGTAGTCGTATATTTCAAGTGATTTTTAATTAGATTAAACTTCAATGTATGCTGAGTTGCATGCAGTCACGTGACAACACATAACTTCCGCACAGTTAACCTGATTGTAGTAGCCACTCTGAGTTGTTTAACTGTCTGCATATATTGCTGCAATAATACGGACGTTGTAAATGATCTACAATAAACAGTTATGTTTTCAACAGAGTTAACCTAATCAAATAAAAAATAACTTGTTCTTATACCACGTTATAATGCATCAGAAACATTTCTTTTTTAAAGAAGATGAAAAATAATTCTGTGTTCCAAATTTATAAATATTAAAGTGATTTTTCATACTAGAAACTATATAATACTCGTTATTTCTCCTTTTTTTGAAGTCAGCTGGCTTAGTTATTAAATAAATAAATAAATAATGTCTTTTATTGTGAGCGAATATCAGTACATTTGAACTGTTTTTCATATTGATTTGAGTCAGAACTAAAAGTAATCAAATATATTCAAAACATAAAATACAACAATTAAAATAATTCTCCTTGGAATAATAACTAACTTATTTATAATAATTAAGTTAACTATTTCTTAATAATAATTAAAACTTATTTAACACCCACTTTGGTAAATGACAATTCTTTCAACAGGAATCATTAAAAACAAAAGAAGTTAGTTAATATGTAAATAGGATATATGAAAATTCTTGTTTATATGTTTTGAAAACCAATATTACAGCATTTGGTAGTAAATATTAACGCTTATGAATAATACCTTTATTACTTTAATTTCTTCTTCTAAAATAATTTCATTCTTATCATAAAGGATCGTTAATTTTACCTTTAAAGTAAGAACCAATAGAATAAATATAAATAGTTATTCTTAAAGTAAGAACCAATAAAATAAATATAAATAGTTATTCTTAAAGTATGAACCAATAGAATAAATACAAATAGTTATTCTTAAAGTATGAACCAATAGAATAAATACAAATAGTTATTCTTAAAGTATGAACCAATAGAATAAATACAAATAGTTATTCTTAAAAAAACATAATCTGTAGTATTACTAGGACTATGAAACATATATTATGCATACATTTAAAGAACTTTTGCGTCTGCACATAAAATTGTAGTTAGCAAGTAAAAGGTAAAAATTCTTTACACTTTTTTAAATAAGAAGTCATGCGATGTACTGTGCTATATTCGCATGTATATTTTAAAAATTATATGAAATAAATAAATAATTACATTTTTGTTTTTTGATAAAATATTGACAATTTTCGAATTTATATTCTTAACTCTAACAAATTCTCTTTAGGAATTTTACTATTATGAATAAATGAAGCTTATTTTATTTAACTTGAACATTTTAGTGCAAATCTCTCGCCTCCCTTTGACCAGTAGTGCGTGAAACCACCCTCGTGATGTTGGGGTGAGTCATTTTGTACAGGGTGTACTAATCAATACGGTAATATTGTCGTTTGTTCATGATTTTTGTTAGTAAGTAAAGTACGCAGGCTTCCCTCTATTTTATTAATTAATAAAATCTCTGTTATTATATCACGATTTATCATATTTGTTTAGAAATTTACAGGTAAGCGTACTTATTTGTTTTATCTTTTTTACAAATACTTTTTAGTGGGTTTACTAACAGAATGTTTACTAGTATGTGTTTAATGATTCGTTTGATTAACAAATAAAAAGAATCTGCTTACATTTACTTTTTAAAATAATCACGTTATTTAAATTACAGTAAATAAATAGTGTATAAATAAACTGTGTAGTCAAGTTATAAATAACACTCTACACGACACCGCCAGGCCGTAACTATCACGTCTATGGGAGTTTAATTAAGGCCCACAGCTCAACGACAGAGACATCGTTGCTGTTTATTTAAGGCCCACAGCTCAACGACAGAGACATCGTTGTTGTTTATTTAAGGCCCACAGCTCAACGACAGAGACATCGTTATAAATAACCCTATACACGACACCGCGAGGCCGTAACTATCCCCACAGCTCAACGACAGAGACATCGTTGCTGTTTATTTAAGGCCCACAGCTCAACGACAGAGACATCGTTATAAATAACCCTCTACACGACACCGCCAGGCCGTAACTATCCCCACAGCTCAACGACAGAGACATCGTTGCTGTTTATTTAAGGCCTACAGCTCAACGACAGAGACATCGTTGCTGTTTATTTAAGGCCCACAGCTCAACGACAGAGACATCGTTATAAATAACCCTCTACACGACACCGCCAGGCCGTAACTATCCCCACAGCTCAACGACAGAGACATCGTTATAAATAACCCTCTACACGACACCGCCAGGCCGTAACTATCCCCACAGCTCAATGACAGAGACATCGTTATAAATAACCCTCTACACGACACCGCCAGGCCGTAACTATCCCCACAGCTCAACGACAGAGACATCGTTATAAATAACCCTCTACACGACACCGCCAGGCCGTAACTATCCCCACAGCTCAACGACAGAGACATCGTTACAAATAACCCTCTACACGACACCGCCAGGCCGTAACTATCCCCACAGCTCAACGACAGAGACATCGTTATAAATAACCCTCTACACGACACCGCCAGGCCGTAACTATCCCCACAGCTCAACGACAGAGACATCGTTATAAATAACCTTCTACACGACACCGCCAGGCCGTAACTATCCCCACAGCTCAACGACAGAGACATCGTTATAAATAACCTTCTACACGACACCGCCAGGCCGTAACTATCCCCACAGCTCAACGACAGAGACATCGTTGCTGTTTATTTATTGTGTTATTAAAGACGCTTGTTAAGTCCGATTTGAACACAGTTTATCTTCTCTGATTTCCAATGCAATAACATTTCGGGTCTTCCTATAAACTGTTTTAAACTGAACAAGCTTTGCTCCCACGTACATTTATTTGGTAAAATATACATGCGTAAATAATTTAAAAGATCATATTTAAATAGAGTATAAGCTCTTCTGGATTATATGAATTTAAAGTAAGATAACCTCTAAAACTAATTCTTATTGATCTGTAAAGAGTAAATCTTATTGAATATCTAGGAAGAATCTTACGAAAAGTATATTGAACTTCTAAATTATTATAAAGTATGGAGGTTTATGAAACTAAGAGTACCACTAATATTTTTAACAAATGTAGTGTCAATTAAAGAGAGGAACCTCTCAACTGGATGTTTGAGTCGGATTTAAAGTTATCAGAGTTTTACTTACTATCCCATAAGGTATTTAATAATATAAATTATGTTTTGATCTGGGCATGTATCCTAAATAAAATAAAATAAATTAAGGAATATATTTTAGACTCATATCTATATTAAAAAAAATTTACTAAACGAAATTTTATATAACAGTTTTGTTGTCGGGTATAACAAAGGGATATTACCATAGTTAAAATAGTCTCTTATTGGAGATAATTACTAAAGTTATCTGCATATGTAATAGAAGCTAAAAACGTGGAAGAAAATTATGTTTTAACGATGTTTGTAAAGTTGACATTATAGATGAAGTATATCATTTCATTACTACATGGGGTAACTCGGACACTAACTTCCGTTGAGTTTCTGAATAATTCATATATTTACTATTTAAAACTAAAAATACATTTTCTATTGAATATTTCTTCTTTCTTTTAAATCTATTTAAACAGTAGGCCTACATGTCTTGTGAAATACGATTATTAACGAATGTTATTTCTTTTGTGCTGTAGTGATTACATGACATATGGTGGAAGAGTAGTCTTGGGTGTAGGCCTATGCTCTTTATAACTATTCTGTATCCGATAATCCTTATTTTATTGTTTTATCAGAAACAATATGATATTGTATGGATAAAAATAGTATTAAAATTTTCGATTTTAAGCTTTAAATGAATTTTAAAGTTTTTTTTGCTATCTAAAACTATTTTGTTGTTATGTTCTTACACCTGTTGTTTACACATACACACAAAAATATCCAGAATGTATTTAATAATTCTTACGTGTAGTATTTGTGTATATAAAGATTTAATTTTCTTATTACCTTATTTATACTAATTTTTCTCCGTGGAAAGCTATTTTCAAAATAGTCACTAGTATTGTATGGAAAACAGCAGATGTAAAATGTTGAATTGCATTTGTGTTGACAATAAACATAACGATGTTGGGATACGATACAACGATACAGGGAGGTTTGGTCTGCATGGTGGTACCAACACTGGTGAGGCTTGGTCTGCATGGTGATACCATGACTGGTGAGGTTTGGTCTGTATGGTGATACCAACACTAGTGAGGTTTGGTCTGCCTGGTGATACCATGACTGGTGAGGTTTGGTCTGCATGGTGATACCATCACTGGTGAGGTTTGGTCTGCATGGTGATACCAACACTGGTGAGGTTTGGTCTGCATGGTGATACCAACACTGGTGAGGTTTGGTCTGCATGGTAATACCATCACTGGTGAGGTTTGGTCTGCATGGTGATACTATCACTGGTGGTCTGCATGGTGATATCATCACTGGTGGTTTGTATGGTGATACTATCACTGGTGAGGTTTGGTCTACATGGTGATACTATTACTGGTGATACTATCACTGGTGAGGTATGGTCTGCATGGTGATACTATCACTGGTGGTCTGCATGGTGATATCATCACTGGTGAGGTTTGGTCTGCATGGTTAATACTATTACTGGTGGTCTGTATGGTGATACTATCACTGGTGAGATTTGGTCTGCATGGTGATATCATCACTGGTGAGGTTTGGTCTGCATGGTAATATTATTACTGGTGGTATGTATGGTGATACTATCACTGGTGAGGTTTGGTCTGCATGGTGATATCATCACTGGTGAGGTTTGGTCTGCATGGTGATACTATCGCTGGTGGTCTGCATGGTGATATCATCACTGGTGAGGTTTGTATGGTGATACTATCACTGGTGAGGTTTGGTCTGCATAGTGATACTATCGCTGGTGGTCTGCATGGTGATATCATCACTGGTGAGGTTTGTATGGTGATACTATCACTGGTGAGGTTTGGTCTGCATAGTGATACTATCGCTGGTGGTCTGCATGGTGATATCATCACTGGTGGTTTGTATGGTGATACTATCATTGGTGAGGTTTGGTCTGCATGGTGATACTATTACTGGTGGTTTGTATGGTGATACTATCACTGGTGGTTTGTATGGTGATACTATCGCTGGTGGTCTGCATGGTGATATCATCACTGGTGAGGTTTGTATGGTGATACTATCACTGGTGAGGTTTGGTCTGCATAGTGATACTATCGCTGGTGGTCTGCATGGTGATATCATCACTGGTGAGGTTTGGTCTGCATGGTGATACTATTACTGGTGGTTTGTATGGTGATACTATCACTGGTGAGGTTTGGTCTGCATGGTGATACTATCGCTGGTGGTCTGCATGGTGATATCATCACTGGTGAGGTTTGTATGGTGATACTATCACTGGTGAGGTTTGGTCTGCATAGTGATACTATCGCTGGTGGTCTGCATGGTGATATCATCACTGGTGAGGTTTGTATGGTGATACTATCACTGGTGAGGTTTGGTCTGCATAGTGATACTATCGCTGGTGGTCTGCATGGTGATATCATCACTGGTGGTTTGTATGGTGATACTATCATTGGTGAGGTTTGGTCTGCATGGTGATACTATTACTGGTGGTTTGTATGGTGATACTATCACTGGTGGTTTGTATGGTGATACTATCGCTGGTGGTCTGCATGGTGATATCATCACTGGTGAGGTTTGTATGGTGATACTATCACTGGTGAGGTTTGGTCTGCATAGTGATACTATCGCTGGTGGTCTGCATGGTGATATCATCACTGGTGGTTTGTATGGTGATACTATCATTGGTGAGGTTTGGTCTGCATGGTGATACTATTACTGGTGGTTTGTATGGTGATACTATCACTGGTGAGGTTTGGTCTGCATGGTGATACAATCACTGGTGAGGTTTGGTCTGCATGGTGATACTATTACTGGTGGTTTGTATGGTGATACTATCACTGGTGGTTTGTATGGTGATACTATCACTGGTGAGGTTTGGTCTGCATGGTGATACTATTACTGGTGGTTTGTATGGTGATACTATCACTGGTGAGGTTTGGTCTGCATGGTGATACTATTACTGGTGGTTTGTATGGTGATACTATCACTGGTGAGGTTTGGTCTGCATGGTGATACTATTACTGGTGGTTTGTATGGTGATACTATCACTGGTGAGGTTTGGTCTGCATGGTGATACCATCACTGGTGAGGTTTGGTCTGCATGGTGTACTGAATTTAAATTGTATCTCGTAAAGCATAATCATGAGGACTTAGTATTACAATACCTAAACTATAAGAGGCACATTTCGAAAGTTTGATTTAAAGAAATGTTATCAATTTGTAAAGCAATGATGTACAGAACAAAAGTGTCTATTAGGAATATTACAATTTATACGAAAAGATAACGAAATAACACAACAAGAAAACTTTTACGAATGGTAAACTGATTTCAATAAATTGAAGAAATCATGTTCTTCACTAATAATAATCTAACGCTACATTAAAGGTAACAAGAATATAATGTACTCCGTACGTCATATATATGTATATGTTATAGTTATACGATGGAGAGGCTTTTAAGGAGGAGTTTATTAGTATTTTCCCGAATTTACTAAATTATGTGAGTATATTGATACATAAAATAAAATATGAATTTTACCTCTACAGTCTAATTATTTTATTGTATTAAATATTAAAAAAGAATAGCTTATGTATAGTTATAGTTATGTTTTGCAAAGCTTCAATGTTTAAAAATTTACAAAAAACCAATAACTTGTCATAAAACAAACAATAAAGAAACTACAGATTACAATATAATTTGTATAAATAAAAATAACAACATGTATAATATTTTATAATATTATATTTAAACAATTGTATAATATTTGCAATAACTTTATTGAAACACATTTTACTATGGGTTTTTATAATACTAAAAATTTATGTCAGCAACATTTATAGAATGGAAGTCGTGTAATTGTTGCACATAGCATAAACACATTTACACAAGTCTCCGAGAATATAACATTTATAGAGTGGAAGTCATATAATTGTTGCACACATTATAAACAAATTTACACAAGACTCCGAGAATATAACATTTATAGAGTGGAAGTCATATAATTGTTGCACACATTATAAACAAATTTACACAAGACTCCGAGAATATAACATTTATAGAGTGGAAGTCATATAATTGTTGCACACATTATAAACAAATTTACACAAGTCTCCGAGAATATAACATTTGTAGAGTGGAAGTCATATAATTGTTGCACACATTATAAACAAATTTACACAAGACTCCGAGAATATAACATTTATAGAGTGGAAGTCATATAATTGTTGCACACATTATAAACAAATTTACACAAGACTCCGAGAATATAACATTTATAGAGTGGAAGTCATATAATTGTTGCACACATTATAAACAAATTTACACAAGTCTCCGAGAATATAACATTTATAGAGTGGAAGTCATATAATTGTTGCACACATTATAAACAAATTTACACAAGACTCCGAGAATATAACATTTATAGAGTGGAAGTCATATAATTGTTGCACACATTATAAACAAATTTACACAAGACTCCGAGAATATAACATTTATAGAGTGGAAGTCATATAATTGTTGCACACATTATAAACAAATTTACACAAGACTCCGAGAATATAACATTTATAGAGTGGAAGTCATATAATTGTTGCACACATTATAAACAAATTTACACAAGACTCCGAGAATATAACATTTATAGAGTGGAAGTCATATAATTGTTGCACACATTATAAACAAATTTACACAAGACTCCGAGAATATAACATTTATAGAGTGGAAGTCATATAATTGTTGCACACATTATAAACAAATTTACACAAGACTCCGAGAATATAACATTTATAGAGTGGAAGTCATATAATTGTTGCACACATTATAAACAAATTTACACAAGTCTCCGAGAATATAACATTTATAGAGTGGAAGTCATATAATTGTTGCACACATTATAAACAAATTTACACAAGTCTCCGAGAATATAACATTTATAGAGTGGAAGTCATATAATTGTTGCACACATTATAAACAAATTTACACAAGACTCCGAGAATATAACATTTATAGAGTGGAAGTCATATAATTGTTGCACACATTATAAACAAATTTACACAAGTCTCCGAGAATATAACATTTATAGAGTGGAAGTCATATAATTGTTGCACACATTATAAACAAATTTACACAAGACTCCGAGAATATAACATTTATAGAGTGGAAGTCATATAATTGTTGCACACATTATAAACAAATTTACACAAGACTCCGAGAATATAACATTTATAGAGTGGAAGTCATATAATTGTTGCACACATTATAAACAAATTTACACAAGACTCCGAGAATATAACATTTATAGAGTGGAAGTCATATAATTGTTGCACACATTATAAACAAATTTACACAAGACTCCGAGAATATAACATTTATAGAGTGGAAGTCATATAATTGTTGCACACATTATAAACAAATTTACACAAGTCTCCGAGAATATAACATTTATAGAGTGGAAGTCATATAATTGTTGCACACATTATAAACAAATTTACACAAGACTCCGAGAATATAACATTTATAGAGTGGAAGTCATATAATTGTTGCACACATTATAAAAAAATTTACACAAGACTCCGAGAATATAACATTTATAGAGTGGAAGTCATATAATTGTTGCACACATTATAAACAAATTTACACAAGACTCCGAGAATATAACATATATAGAGTGGAAGTCATATAATTGTTGCACACATCATAAACAAATTTACACAAGACTCCGAGAATATAACATTTATAGAGTGGAAGTCATATAATTGTTGCACACATTATAAACAAATTTACACAAGTCTCCGAGAATATAACATATATAGAGTGGAAGTCATATAATTGTTGCACACATTATAAACAAATTTACACAAGACTCCGAGAATATAACATATATAGAGTGGAAGTCATATAATTGTTGCACACATTATAAACAAATTTACACAAGTCTCCGAGAATATAACATTTATAGAGTGGAAGTCATATAATTGTTGCACACATTATAAACAAATTTACACAAGACTCCGAGAATATAACATTTATAGAGTGGAAGTCATATAATTGTTGCACACATTATAAACAAATTTACACAAGACTCCGAGAATATAACATATATAGAGTGGAAGTCATATAATTGTTGCACATAGCATAAACAAATTTACACAAGTCTCCGAGAATATAACATTTATAGAGTGGAAGTCATATAATTGTTGCACATAGCATAAACAAATTTACACAAGTCTCCGAGAATATAACATTTATAGAGTGGAAGTCATATAATTGTTGCACACATTATAAACAAATTTACACAAGTCTCCGAGAATATAACATTTATAGAGTGGAAGTCATATAATTGTTGCACACATTATAAACAAATTTACACAAGTCTCCGAGAATATAACATATATACTTATCATTCATTTTATAGCTCCAGATATTAATGTCACTAATCAATATACACTAGCTCAGGACAGATGAATATTTTGTCAGTAATTTGGCACATTATTTGCAAAAAGGATATGCTTTTCACATTTGCGTGCCAATAATTTGTTTTTATTATTTTTGGAATGGTAACAAAGCGTAAAATCTCTTAAGTTGACAGGAACTTGGCAATGGGTACATCACCCCCCCCCCCTATGATACGTCAGCCACCCCTATGATAGATCAACCGACCCTACGATACATCAGCCACACATAAGATACATCAACCACCCCTATGAATGAGAAAACTGTCTTTTTCTTTTTATGATTTTTATTATATCAGTTGAACAGTTTGATGATACTTAAATATGTAAAAAGTGAATTATGTATAAAATCGTACTTGGAACCATATTTAGCAATGCAATCGTTTGTTGGTTTAATTTAAACTATTTTCAAGCTCTCATTTAACGATTTCGATAGAATTGTCAATGATATGGACACATTTACCCCTTAACTGATCCCGTGAAATTTACAGCCTTAATTGGTCACGTGGGGCCTTTTGAGACCCCAGCTAAAGGAAAATTATAGTATGTTTGTTTATAACCATACTATGATTTTCTGTAATATTTTTTTTTATTTTTACTGTATGTTTCTTATTAAAATGAAGCAGAATGGGTAATGTAAATGAGCGTGTTTAGTTTTCTAAATTTTTAAAATCAGCATTACAAAAATAATCACTTTTGTTAGCTGTGAAATTAATAAAACTTTTTTATTTTTTAGTTAATTATTTAAAATTCTGTTTGTGTTTTGTTTGTTTTATCAATTCATTAAAGTTAAAAAAGTTAAAGATCGTCTTATTTAACCAGGCGAAGTAAGGGATAAGGAGCACTCTCTAACAATTGACCTGGCGACCAACGGCTTTACGTGACTTCCGAACCACATTATGTATGTAGCTAGCAGAATCAAAAAAGGTGAGATTTATCATTTTTAACAAATTTGTTATTTTTACTGTCTATAAAATAAGTCATAGATTTGTTTATTATAAAAATAGATAAACAATGTTCAATAAATGTTGCACGTAAACTAGTTTATAATGTTCAACTACTGGAATACCTGAAATGACAATACACAAAAAATATTATTTGCCTCAAAAATACACAAGGAATATTTAGTAGGGTCTCTAAAGACCCCACTTAACCAGTTAAGGGTTAAGTAGTTTGAGGGAATATAGGATGAAAAACCAATGTTATCAGCTATAAGTTTTCATTTGTAAAAGTATAAAACTGTATGTAACTTTATATTAGTTGTTACGGAATATACTACATTTGGTTGTAACGAATATCGTATTTAACGGTCTTGGGAACGAACAATATGTAGTAAAAAACATAATACTGGACTAGTTGTGAACATTTGAGTAGGTAATAATGTAGTTTGTCTCGTCAAACGGTAAGTGCATGCAGATGGCAGTTGTAATGCATAACAATTGAAATGAATTAGACCGGAAGTGCCCACTAGAGGCTGCAATGGAGCGAACAATAATTAGCTTCCGATGGGTCTCTAAAATGTTAATACCTTTTACAGCTATTATAAATCAAACCTTGGTATTATTTGAACTTTGTGCTAAAAATAATGAGTATTTAACGAAATTAAAATGGTATAGTAGATATGCAATTCATTTATAAGTTCCCGAACAAAACCTATAACTGAACGCAATATAAACCATAAGATTTAATCAAATACATTAGTAGTATATTTATTGATTTTGATTAATCGTACATTTAAATCTCTATAACGAATTATGCTAAATTTATGTGTATTTATTTTAACAATTTGCCATTAAATTAAACATTTTCCTCAAATTATAAAATAAAATATTTAAATAATGAAAATTAGAAATCTAACAAATAATTCAATCATATTACAATATAGAACCCTTACGTAAATGTTTGACTTCAGAATATTTATGTAAAATAAAAAGCTATTGAATGAATTCAATCAAAATAGAATTGATTATAACATTTACATGTTTAAAAAAAAATATATAGTGTTTAAAAATGTAGTTATAACAAAAATCATCCTTTATTGTCATATAAACTGTATTACAGCATTGACAACGTCATTTTGCAGATAATCGCCAAGTCGGGACTAATACTACTTTAATCTACGTACAAAAATACATTTAGGGCCGGCATGTATAACCGAACACATCGAACTAAGTGAATTATGTTTTTACAATTGGGAAGAAAAGTGTTGTAAAAGGACTATGTCTCCTCCAAATAACAGTTAGCTCTTATTTGTATAAAGAATGACTTCATGTAACTTAGTTTCATAAAAAGCAAAGCGAAACTTGTGAGCAAAATGTGGCAGCTTACAAAATTTCCAGGCAACAATGGTTGGATGAGTCACATTTACACAACAATGCGATGGTGTTATCCCACATTGCAGTGTGGAAGTTTATAAAGTACTGGTTATAAAGTATCTCTTGGGCTAGTAGATTAGTGATAAAGGATGATGTTGTACCTATTGGGCAGCATATTAGCGATATAGGATGATGTTGTACCTGTTGGGCAGCAGATTAGTGATATAGGATGATGTTGTACCTGTTGGGCAGCAGATTAGTGATACAGGATGATGTTTTACCTGTTGGGCAGCAGATTAGCGATACAGAATGATGTTGTACCTGTTGTGCAGCAGATTAGCGTTATAGGATGATGTTGTACTTGTTGGGCAGCCGATTAGTGATATAGGATGATTTTTTACCTGTTGGGCAGCAGATTAGTGATATAGGATGATGTTGTACCTGTTGGGCAGCAGATTAGCGATGTAGGATGATGTTGTACCTGTTGGGCAGCAGATTAGTGATATAGGATGATGTTGTACGTGTTGGGCAGCAGAATAGTGATAAAGGATGTTGTACCTATTGGGCAGCAGATTAGTAATATAGGATGATATTGTACCTGTTGGGCATCAGATTAGTGATATAGGATGATGTTGTACCTGTTGAGCAGGAGATTAGTGATATAGGATGGATGTTGTACCTGTTAGGCAGCAGATTAGTGATATAGGATGATTTTGTACCTTTTGGGCAGCAGATTAGTGATATAGGATGATGTACCTGTGGGGCAGCAGATTAGTGAAATAGGATGATGTTGTACCTGTTGGGGTAGCAGATTAGCGATATAGGATTATGTTGTACCTGTTGGGCAGCAGATTAGCGATACAGGATAATGTTGTACCGGTTGGGCAGCAGATTAGCGATACAGGATGATGTTGTACCTGTTGGGCAGCAGATTAGTGATACAGGATAATGTTGTACATGTTGGGCAGCAGATTAGCGATATTGGATGATGTTGTACCTGTTGGGGTAACAGATTAGCGATATAGGATTATGTTGTACCTGTTGGGCAGCAAATTAGCGATACAGGATTATGTTGTACCTGTTGGGCAGCAGATTAGTGATACAGGATAATGTTGTACCTGTTGGGCAGCAGATTAGCGATATAGGATGATGTTGTACCTGTTGGGGTAACAGATTAGCGATATAGGATTATGTTGTATCTGTTGGGCAGCAGATTAGCGATACAGGATGATGTTGTACCTCTTGGGCAGCAGATTAGTGATATAGGATGATGTTGTACCTGTTGGGCAGCAGATTAGTGATATAGGATGATGTTGTACCTGTTGGGCAGCAGATTAGTGATACAGGATGATGTTTTACCTGTTGGGCAGCATATTAGCGATACAAAATGATGTTGTACCTGTTGGGCAGCAGATTAGCGATATAGGATGATGTTGTACATGTTGGGCAGCAGATTAGCGATATAGGATGATGTTGTACCGGTTGGGGCAGCAGATTAGTGATATGTAGGATGATGATGTACCTGTTGGGCAGCAGATTAGTGATAAAGGATGATGTTGTACCTGTTGGGCAGCAGATTAGCGATACAGGATGATGTTGTACCTGTTGGGCAGTGGATTAGTGATATAGGATGATGTTGTACCTGTTGGGCAGCAGATTAGCGATATAGGATGATGTTGTACCTGTAGGGCAGCATATTAGTGATACAGGATAATGTTGTACCTGTTGGGCAGCAGATTAGCGATACAGAATGATTTTGTACCTGTTGGGCAGCAGATTAGCGATATAGGATGATGTTGTACTTGTTGGGCAGCAGATTAGTGATATAGGATGATGTTGTACCGGTTGGGGCAGCAAATTATTGATATAGGATGATGATGTACCTGTTGGGCAGCAGATTAGTGATAAAGGATGATGTTGTACCTGTTGGGCAGCAGATTAGCGATATAGGATGATGTTGTACCTGTTGGGCAGCAGATTAGCGATACAGGATGATGTTGTACCTGTTGGACAGTGGATTAGTGATATAGGATGATGTTGTACCTGTTGGGCAGCAGATTAGCGATATAGGATGATGTTGTACCTGTAGGGCAGCATATTAGTGATACAGGATAATGTTGTACCTATTGGGCAGCAGATTAGCGATATAGGATGATTTTGTACCTGTTGGGCAGCAGATTAGTGATACAGGATAATGTTGTACCTGTAGGGCAGCATATTAGTGATACAGGATAATGTTGTACCTGTTGGGCAGCAGATTAGTGATACAGGATGATGTTGTACCTGTTGGGCAGCAGATTAGCGATATAGGATGATGTTGTACTTGTTGGGCAGCAGATTAGCGATATAGGATGATGTTGTACCGGTTGGGGCAGCAGATTAGTAATATAGGATGATGATGTACCTGTTGGGCAGCAGATTAGTGATAAAGGATGAGGTTGTACCTGTTGGGCAGCAGATTAGCGATGTAGGATGATGTTGTACCTGTTGGGCAGCAGATTAGCGATACAGGATGATGTTGTACCTGTTGGGCAGTTGATTAGTGATATAGGATGATGTTGTACCTGTTGGGCAGCAGATTAGCGATATAGGATGATGTTGTACCTGTTGGGCAGCATATTAGTGATACAGGATAATGTTGTACCTGTTGGGCAGCAGATTAGTGATACAGGATAATGTTGTACCTGTTGGGCAGCAGATTAGCGATATAGGATGATGTTGTACCTGTTGGGCAGCAGATTAGTGATACAGGATAATGTTGTACCTGTTGGGCAGCAGATTAGTGATACAGGATAATGTTGTACCGGTTGGGCAGCAGATAAGCGATATAGGATGATGTTGTACCGGTTTGGGCAACAGATTAGTGATAAAGGATGATGTTGTACCGGTTTGGGCAACAGATTAGTGATACAGGATAATGTTGTACTGGTTGGGCAGCAGATTAGTGATACAGGATGATGTTGTACCTCTTGGTTAGCAGATTAGTGATAGAGGATGATGTTGTACCGGTTGGGCAGCAGATTAGTGAAATAGGCTGATGTTTTATTGAGCTGTAATGAAATATTTAATGTTGATTTATTATTATTACTTATAAAAAACTTGCTTAGTAATTATTAAATAGATGTAATGTATTTTTTGCTGTGGCTTGAATATTTTATTGAATTTTTAAGGGATCAAGGTTAGGAAATTGATCAATCAGCTGTTGAATGAATATCATATGACACCGGTATTTTGTTACAGTCATAAACATTCTTAAACATCATGTTATTTAATAAGTTACACTTTTAATAATAATTAATTGAATCATAAATTATGCCAGTATTGTTATACTTTCATTCATTATATTACTATATTTTATGAATGACAATATATATATATATATCAATGTATTTTTTCTTTCATCTAATTATGTAATTTATGCTTTGTGTATTTTAGTGAGTAAATAAATATTTTGATTTGATTATTGTAGATCCGCCCGTCAGTACACTCACCAGTGAAAAAGTGCTGGGCCAATAATGCAGATGTTTACGTACCATAACCCAGCTCTGCTACCTAAATGTTACAATAGTAAGAAAGATCTATGTACTAAAATAAGTAGTAAAAAGTCTATAAAGGTTAAAAGACAATTTTAGACTTTTTCCGAAAAAATTTATCATACACCCCTGAAATAAATTGTTTATTTCCCTCCTAATGATTATAAAATAACCCAATAATGGCTTCACCAATATATTTTCCTGTCAAGTTTGACATATTTGTTTAGTTTTGAGGCAATTTTGCAAAGATGGGGTGGTTACATAAATAGTTTGTGCATTAGTCTTTTCACTCTGTTTTGCCACCATCATGACTTGGGTTCATTACTAGAAAGGATGATATCTTGTTGAAACAGATATTGGTTATTTTCAAGTAAAGGGAACAACTGTCATTGAGGGGGGAACAAAGGGGATGAAGGAACAAAGGGAACAACCTTTGTATTTTAGGGGGCCGGTTTAAAACATTTTTAATAGAATTGTACAATTTATATTAATAATTTATCGACTTTGAATACTTTTTTAGCGCAAATATTTATTTAAACACTAATGGAACAAAATTGTGTGACGTTATCCCTATCAAAAGAAAAAGACTACATTTTTTACAACTCTAAAGGGGTACAAATATTTCCTATCCTTAACACCTCCTTCCACTGAGCTGACCTTAACTTTTAATTTCCAAGAGACAGATTCTAGAATTTGTGTTACTTTTCAAGCTTACAACTAATTCAAGCTAAACTTAGACGAATTGAGTTACAATTATTATAAAAACTTATCAAGTTCTTGGATTGTTATGTTCCTGATCTTCCATCAGTGTTTAATAGTCAATCATGGTACTTCCTAGGACTTTATTTGACGAATCACTTTATAGGTGTTTCAGAAATCTCTGGTAAGACCTCTTCCTCATATAGCTGTTGGAATCTTCACATCAATATTGTCAAGAACAGCTGGCTGAGCACACATGATTGCACTAGCTAGTTCGGGAATTTTTACATCTTCAACTGGTTTGTGAACTCGTCCAAGTTTTGTCAAAAATCACCTTTTATCTCCCCATTATGAGTTATTTACTGTTCGATTATCTATTTTTATTTTAAATCTGAGTTAATGTTTATTAAAACTTCCTTCAAGAAATCTATCTTTTGCTGGAGAGTCTATATTTTTACTACACCCATTAGCCTAGCCTTACCTCTGTGTATTTTCGTCTACAGACTATTCTCTTTTAGATTTACTTAACTATTTCAAATTCCTCTCTTCATTAATTTGGCTTGTCTGGTTGCTGGGGTTAGGCCTAACACCTAACAATAAAACCCCTTGATTCCTTTCTCAAAACTACCAATAATAAATATATTTTCTATCTCTGCTCCAAACAGATGGGATTCATGAAATAATTCCTTATTTAATAAAAAGTCCATCCACTTTGAGGAACATCATGCTTCATTTATTCAACTAGAAATAGATTCGGCATTTTTTATAGAAGTTATTTATTCTACTAGAAATAAATTCGGAAGTAAGTTCCACTGAGTTGCGTGTGTGTGTGTGTGTGTGTGTGTGTGTGTGTGTGTGTGTGTGTGTGTGTGTGTGTGTGTGTGTGTGTGTGTGTGTGCGCGCGCGTGTGCGTGCGTGTGTGCGTGCGTGTGTGTGTGTGTGTGTGTGTGTGTGTGTGTGTGTGTGTGTGTGTGTGTGTGTGTGTGTGTGTGTGCGCGTGCGTGCGTGCGTGCGTGCGTGCGTGCGTGCGTGCGTGCGAGTGTGTGTGTGTGTGTGTGTGTGTGTGTGTGTGTGTGTGTGTGTGTGTGTGTGTGTGTGTGTGTGTGTGTGTGTGTGTGTGTGTGTGTGTGTGTGTGTGTGTGTGTGTGTGTGTGTGTGTGTGTGTGTGTGTGTGTGTGTGTGTGTGTGTGTGTGTGTGTGTGTGTGTGTGTGTGTGTGTGTGTGTGTGTGTGTGTGTGTGTGTGTGTGTGTGTGTGTGTGTGTGTGTGTGTGTGTGTGTGTGTGTGTGTGTGTGTGTGTGTGTGTGTGTGTGTGTGTGTGTGTGTGTGTGTGTGTGTGTGTGTGTGTGTGTGTGTGTGTGTGTGTGTGTGTGTGTGTGTGTGTGTGTGTGTGTGTCCATATAAAGTTCGTGTACAGTAGTTTTGTTCGTTTGAAGCCTTTTGGATGTCTTTTACTGTATTCAGAAGCATAATATTAATTAAAATAACACTTGAATCATCGTTATTACAATCAATTAAAATAATTAGAAGAAATTAAATTCAATAATTTATTATAGTTTTTTATACTGAAAGTTAATTCTCACTTACTCCAATAATTCAGCGTTAATTAATGTCTTATTTTAATTTAAAACAATACATTTAAAGGAAAAGAAACAGAGTTTTTTTGTAATTTTGTTTAATAATACAGTTCAATTTGGGTTTCCATTATATTAAAATAAATAAGAACAATATATTTAGCAAAATCTTTATTTTGAGTATTAAGGAATCAAGTAACAATAATAGTAGCTGTTCTTGATTGAAAGTTTTAGTTGAAAGTGAACTGATTCGTCACAAATTTGCTGTTTGGTAAAATTAATAGAGGATTTAAAAATACAAATAATAAGTAAATGGAGACAGTTATGTGTATATTAGTAGTGCATTAAAGTGAAAGGTTAATAAGATCTTTTAATTTCATTACTTTGAACTGGTTTTCTAATTGTGACATCTACAATATTAATATATTTGTTTATGTAGATAAGAAATATATTGTTTACTATCAAGTTCTTATATCTGTTATGAGTCTGTCAATTAAAATGAAATAGATTTAGCTGCCGTCTTTTTTACCAAGGTGTAATACTGTCATAAGAAATATCTATAGCATTTATTGATGATTAGTGATAATAAATATTGTTGATTTATAATAATATTTAAGTTTCAGTAGTGCTTAGATAACTTCCTAAATCAAATACTTAGCTTTTTCAAATTGAACGTATGAATAAAAACCATATTTTTCGATAATTCTCTTTTAAAGATTTAAAATGATTAGCCCAAAAACTAGTCATACATTGTAAGTTTGTATGTAGTAAGAAATTTACAGAAATTAAATGGTAACTTAAAGTTCAATCACATTTTAATATTTAGTATATGAAACAACGTAGTTAATATATGAAAGCTTATAAGTTTTTATAGTGCCTATGACAAAATACTTTATAGAGCTAATAATAAATTAACATTCAATCACACAAGTCCATTCAAAATAAATCTAAATGATTGATATTTCTAGTAAATTTGTTATTGAGTGTTGTTTCTCCTTCATTTGATTGAAGTCATGTTAGACTCCTTCAAAGGACACACATTTAATTTAGTCCTTCAACTAGCACACAGAGACCTATTGAACCAAATTAAATGATTATTAAAAAAATAAAAATTATCAATAGTTGTTAAATAAGTTTAGTTTGTATGTTTATTATGGACATTGTGTACGTCGTCATTAATATATTGGTTGATAGTTACACATATTACATGTTTATGTTTGTAAAAAAAACCCCAATAGATTTAGAAAAAATGTAAACTTTTTGAAATAGCTATATTTATTAAGGTAATGAATATATTTACTAAAACCATATACGGTATCTTTCACTAAAATCTGTGTAAATTCAATATCCTACCTTACAAATAATTAAAAAAATAGTCTAATTTCACAATTAAAGTACGCGTACATTAAAACAACAATTGTTTTATGTTATAATTAATTTGATTGGCCGTTTATTTATATAAAAAATTAAAAAGTACAATAGTTAAGCATCTGAACAGCTGATTGATTAATTGCATACTTTTGGTTGGTAGCTGAAATGTATAGAAAGTTAATGGTTAGTCTAGACACTAGAGACACTGATTGTTGGATAGGTTCAATGAAATATGTATGACTTAAAATTGAGTGTCTTCTGTATATGTGAAAAATAAGCAAAATGTTTGCAAAGGCTGGTTGTACACATTGGTTGATGTGATATTCACAGCTTGAACTAGGTATCTTGAACCATGAACCAAGAGAACTCTAAATGAACGAAAAAACCAACTACATAAACTACAAGAGGGCCACACTTTTTAATAACGAACTTTATATGAAAAGTTCTGACGGTTCCAGAGAATGTTTGACGAAGATATATGTTTGACGAAGATATATGTTTGACGAAGATATATGTTTGACGAAGATGTATGTTTGACGAAGATGTATGTTTGACGAAGATGTATGTTTGACGAAGATGTATGTTTGACGAAGATATATGTTTGACGAAGATATATGTTTGACGAAGATATATGTTTGACGAAGATATATGTTTGACGAAGATATATGTTTGACGAAGATATATGTTTGACGAAGATATATGTTTGACGAAGATATATGTTTTGAAGTTTTAAAGCCTTAAAATTTCCTTTATGAAGAATATTCTATACAGCAGGCCTGTAAAACCTATGAATAGCTGTCCTATGACCTCAATCGCACATTTAATTTTCTTTCTGTATGATGAATAATATCTTATGTTGGACAAATCCTGATTTTCCAGACAGTTGTATAAGAACTTGAGAACAAATGCACCTTAGCTGTTTATGATATGAAGATTAACATAGGAGGGTTTGAAAAATGTGAGTGACTTTTTCAACCAACAACTATACAATTAAACTTATAGTAATATAATATTAAGAACTATGGCTTAATAAATTCAAACTGAGTACCCTCTCAAACATTTTTATTTAAATTATATCACACAACATATTTCGACTTACCAGTCATTTTCAATTGTACAAACAAAAAAAAATTAAATTAAGTATATAATAATTCAACAAATAAATGTTTTAGAATTTTTATTTATTGAATTGTAATAAACATGATTTAATATTTTTACTTTTACAATTGAAAATGACTATTACGTCGAAACAGGCTGTGTGATATAACTAAAATAAACATTTTTAGAGGGTACTCAGTTTGAATTTAATCAAGTCCTACTAATTAAACATAGGCAGCAGCTATATCCCCTAAGGTTGTGTCGGTGGAAACTAAAGAAATGTTTAATATATGAGTACAAAATAGGCAGCAGCTATATCCCCTAAGGTTGTGTCGGTGGAAACTAAAGAAATGTTTAATATATGAGTACAAAATAGGCAGCAGCTATATCCCCTAAGGTTGTGTCGGTGGAAACTAAAGAAATGTTTAATATATGAGTACAAAATAGGCAGCAGCTATATCCCCTAAGGTTGTGTCGGTGGAAACTAAAGAAATGTTTAGTATATGAGTACAAAATAGGCAGCAGCTATATCCCCTAAGGTTGTGTCGGTGGAAACTAAAGAAATGTTTAATATATGAGTACAAAATAGGCAGCAGCTATATCCCCTAAGGTTGTGTCGGTGGAAACTAAAGAAATGTTTAATATATGAGTACAAAATAGGCAGCAGCTATATCCCCTAAGGTTGTGTCGGTGGAAACTAAAGAAATGTTTAATATATGAGTACAAAATAGGCAGCAGCTATATCCCCTAAGGTTGTGTCGGTGGAAACTAAAGAAATGTTTAATATATGAGTACAAAATAGGCAGCAGCTATATCCCCTAAGGTTGTGTCGGTGGAAACTAAAGAAATGTTTAATATATGAGTACAAAATAGGCAGCAGCTATATCCCCTAAGGTTGTGTCGGTGGAAACTAAAGAAATGTTTAATATATGAGTACAAAATAGGCAGCAGCTATATCCCCTAAGGTTGTGTCGGTGGAAACTAAAGAAATGTTTAATATATGAGTACAAAATAGGCAGCAGCTATATCCCCCTAAGGTTGTGTCGGTGGAAACTAAAGACATGTTTAATATATGAGTACAAAATAGGCAGCAGCTATATCCCCTAAGGTTGTGTCGGTGGAAACTAAAGAAATGTTTAATATATGAGTACAAAATAGGCAGCAGGTATATCCCCTAAGGTTGTGTCGGTGGAAACTAAAGAAATGTTTAATATATGAGTACAAAATGTTTTAGACAATATATTTTGGTTTCATTTTTTAAATATAAATCAATAAGTCAATAAGTAATTTATTCAGTTAATGTGACAATACAACTTTGAATTAACCAAGGTAATATTTACAATGAAAGTCTTACAAACCAAAAATAAAGAAACTGATATGGTTGCATAAATAACAAGTATACTATTTATACGATTTACAATTTTAAAATAAAAAATATAAATCTGAAGTGCACAACATGTGCTGAGTTATTTACATTGAACCGCCAGCAAGAAATTCATGAACGCTGTAGTAAGATCTCTCTGCTCAGATAGATCTTACTAATACTTACTCTGAACTTATTTTTGAATTTTGAAAGGTTTGACTCCAACTTGAGTTCAAGATGTACCTTGTTGAAAAACCTAATGCCATAATAAAAAGGGTGATTTTTTTTAAAAAGACATCCGGTGGTGAGGAACTTTCAAATCTGTACTGTTTCGGAGAAAATAGTTATGAGCAGATGAAATTAGGCTAAAAAAACGATAAAAAGTTTTCCTTGACAAATAGTAAGCAACATGATATATACATCGAGGTAAATATCAATAATGTATTGACACGAGATCCCTGCAGGATTGTCGTCTTTGGAGACCAAAGATTGCCCTCACATCGCGTTTCTGGAGACGGAAAAAGAACATGGTCCTTGAGTTTTCGGCTCCCCAATTAAATGAGAGTAAACTACACCGTAGTAGGCAGACAGATAGGTGGCGCAGGAGGAAGATTCCTGAGCTAACCCGACCACATATGTCTTGAGAATGAAAACGAAGTGCAGCATCCAGATGTAGACCTAAAATTTTTAATAACTGAGCAGCTCCTATCTGATTTTCACCCAGCAAAATATTTCTTTCTATGTTTATTTAGTGCTCTTTTTCTACTTATGTGAATATCAATAATTTTAGTTTTGTCTGCACCACTTGGTCAAGATAAAAGATATAGATTTTAGTTTTGTCTGCACCACTTGGTCAAGATAAAAGATATATATTTTAGTTTTGTCTGCACCACTTGGTCAAGATAAAAGATATATATTTTAGTTTTGTCTGCACCACTTGGTCAAGATAAAAGATATAGATTTTAGTTTTGTCTGCACCACTTGGTCAAGATAAAAGATATATATTTTAGTTTTGTCTGCACCACTTGGTCAAGATAAAAGATATAGATTTTAGTTTTGTCTGCACCACTTGGTCAAGATAAAAGATATATATTTTAGTTTTGTCTGCACCACTTGGTCAAGATAAAAGATATATATTTTAGTTTTGTCTGCACCACTTGGTCAAGATAAAAGATATATATTTTAGTTTTGTCTGCACCACTTGGTCAATATAAAAGATATATATTTTAGTTTTGTCTGCACCACTTGGTCAAGATAAAAGATATATATTTTAGTTTTGTCTGCACCACTTGGTCAAGATAAAAGATATATATTTTAGTTGTGTCTGCACCACTTGGTCAAGATAAAAGATATATATTTTTTTTCAGAAAGAGATTTTACTAAATATTTATATTTAAGTACCATGCAAATGACGATCTTACTATAAATGATACTTGAAATATAATTTAAATAATAGTCCATTTAAAGTTAACTTTTAATGAAATCTATAATATATTTCTTCAAGTTGAATTTATATTTATTTTCATAACAGACCTATTATATCTTATTTTTAAAAATATTACTATCGTTACTAATTATGATTAATCTATGAATACTGTTAATTACGCTTCTTTTATCTTCCAAACACAATATTTAAGTAGACTAAAATGAAAAAAAAAAAAAATAAGGATTGATGTGCTTTAATGTAAATAGGCCTAAAGCATGTTACTTAGTTATCACAGTAAAAAATCGTATACTTACTACATTGCCTGCAATGAATATTTATAGCTTAGAGTGTCTAAATGAAATAAAATAAATTCATTATTTATATTTATTTTGTCTTAGAGTATATAGTCTCTAAGACAATAATAGAATAATAAGAATTTAATTATATGTAGTAGCCACAAATAATATACACATATGATTGAGGAAATTCTAATTAAAATTAAAAGTAACTCTGGTTCACTTTAAATTAAACGTTTACTTGAAATAATTTCATAAATTATCCATAAAATTCGGTTTTTTAAATTATTACCTATGGGTATTAGATTATGGGAAAGTCCACTTGCCGTTAGGTTTATTCTATTCATAATGGCGGCTGTTTAACCAATATTATACAGCACCATTAATAAACCATAGTGGTGGAAGGACTGTACAGTTTCTCCTATAGCATCCTTAGATTACTGGCGTCGTTGGAATTTTACTGTGGCGATGTTTGTTGGTCGTACTATTTTCAGGCTTTCCAGATTTTCGCCAAGTACTATGTCCGCAAACTGTGCAGTTCTAGTGAATCTTGGCCTACCGGCATTAATAAACTGTGAGAGACGTTGGTGTATGTTTGAGTTGATTTTGCGCATGGATTCATTCAATTAGGGAAGTCCTCTTAGTACAGCCGCCTGGCCTCAGAACTGTTTCAGCGTACTAACCCATACATTATATGTCAGATAGTCAAGAAAATAAATAGCTATTATGATTACCTACCATTATAAAATAAATCTAATAAGAATAAATAAATAACTTAAAAAGATTTCTCAACTTGTAAAAAAGTGAATAAATACGTTATTTGGATACAAAGGAAAATGTGTAAACAATACATTCGCAGAACCTGTTAGCATTCATAGACAATGCATTAATTTTTAATAGGTGAATCAGCTGATTTAGGACCTGCTTTTAAACATTTATTTTTACTTTTGTTTAAATATGGTATCTCTACTAGATGTTGAAATTTTAAAATAACAATGTTTGTACAATTTTAATTCCTCCTATCATTTGTAAACCTATCTTAACAATTGAGACGTCAAGCATTTGATCGCGTAACAGAGTGGTTTTTATGTGTCTTATACTTTTACCATATCTACTATGGTTTTAATTAAATGTTGCATCAAACCTTTTAAACAGCCGCCATTTAGGAACTAATGAAGGTGATTTATTCATATTCTGTAAAGTGTTAGTTATAAAATATACAAATTTACATGCAACAAGCAAATTCTGTTCTCTAAACAATTTTTGAGTCATAGATCTTTAATTAAAAATCACAAACAGACATCCAAATTGTAAACGAAGCATTTTACGATATGTATTTTTAAAAAGTATGATTTTTGTTTTAACATGATTATATATTTCCCAAAACTAATTAACGTAGTTTGTAAACTTCCTGAATGTACATGTTTTCATAAACAGAGAAATTTAAGATAAACTGTACCGAAATTATAATGATTTAAGAGAAGTAAAAATGAGATAGAAAAAACAGTTTGTCTTATCTTATTGTTCAACTATCCACAAACTTTAGATGAATATTAAACATTGCCCGTATTACAAAACTGCGAATGAAGGAATTAAAAAATTGTAAAAGGTAGATTGAAATTTATAGTTAAATCATTAAATATCACTATATACGTATAAGTGATAGTTGTTTGAAACCACTGTGTGTGTATGGTTGGGTGGGCCAATATTTATCCCATCCAATACTAAAGTTTTATTAGATATAGGTTACTAACTATTCCCATTTTATTTCCATGGCAGTTCTAAGTTTGAATGATAACCATGAAACATGCGTTGAAATAAATATATGATGAAAAAATCATAAATTTGTGTTATAATCCTTTCGAAGGTATTTTTATGATGAGTAATATAATATATAGGTTGAGTAAAGCTTCAAAAGAATGGAAGCTAATCTGGGAAACAGATGTTTATATCGGTTAAGCCGCTCAGAATAGGCACCCTATTCTGATAGGTAACACATGAGCACAATAACGCCAAGGTTTAAGTGCATTCTAGGAATGGCCTCAGAGGAATGGCCTTTTCCCTTACAAACTAAACTAACCAAAGCTTCAGATATAATTTAATGTTTCTACTAGTGAAATATACTTTACATTTAAATAAATGCTAAATTTTTAAATCAATTCATAAATGTAAGAATAGACAACTGTTTTCCTCTAAATTAACTAGTCTAATTTTGATGTTTAACATAACATAATTTTTCACAATGTTTTTAATGAAAGTAAGATTTGATGTCCAAGATTTTTAAAACATTTTTAAATTGCATATTTGTAGTATAAAATGTATTAGGCATAAATAATCTCTCTCAAAAACTCTAATACCCTTTTTGGTAGTCCTTATTTTTCTCTTCTTCCCTTACTCTTTGCTCAGGAATAAAATTTCTAGTTTTAATGAAAGGAAAATATGTAAATAAAGTAAAACTGAACATAATTTGGACGAAGGGATAGAACTAAACTTTCTCCATCGCACGTGAATTACGTCTAAAAGGGTTGGCGCTAAAGTTTCAACGTCCACCAACACCCTTATATATTGAATACACCTTTTTGAACCTGCGCTTTACGTCAAATAATTTAAGTGAAATTTTCACAAACAGCTGGAGAAAGTACTTCATATTATAAGAAATCCCTTTGAGCAATTATTCATAAATGTATGTTTTCACTAATTTTATTTGATTAGTACATTTTATAGTGTACTAATCAAATGAAAATAGTGCACTAATCATGTTGATTATAGTGTACTAATCAAAATCACTATACAATATTTGCATGGTGAACAAATAAATATTTGCATAGTGAGCAAATAAATATTGTTCTTCTAAGCAATATAGCCTGTAAAATTGGACCTTCTTAGTATTACAGAATGTAATCTAAACGTTTCAAAGGTTGGTAGCATTCTTAGAATAGTCTAAGTTGCTGTATTTATAATAAACTAAAACACTTCTTATGTGTGGTCCTAGTAAACAAGTAAACTAAATATTATAAATACCTATATATGGTATAAAATAAGATATATATCGCAATATTCTGCACTAAAGTCAAACATACTTAAATGCATTCAAATATTCTTAATTTGGTATATTATAGGTAAAGTTAATATTACCATCCAAGCACTAACATTATAGGATATACTTTCCTGTATTTTAGAATACAAATATAAATCTAAACATGTTAGTGTTAATAGATGAACAAAATCACAAAAAATATTAAAATGAACTGTTTTTTTGTTGTAACATTGCTGTCTTGGACCTGGTAGTCGACGTAGTCCTGTAATTGAATTTACACCGACGGGTAAGTCCATGCATTATGGAAACCTGTCCTCAGCCACGCCCCTTGACAAAGTGGTGTTTCGTATGCTTTTAAGATTGAAATAAATAATTGTGCTTCCATGAAATACTAAGTATTCTTAGTTGTAAATTATTTTATTCGTTAAAAGCTATACTTGTTCGACTTAGTAAACGTATAAAAAAAAAGGTGAAAATGTATGCCTAGTGCACTAACATTTACATAATTGTATCACATGATTTAAATTGATATATATATATAAACTAATATAAAGTTAAAGATTAGGGCTACTTACATATTTTTAGGATGTAATAAAATTAAAAACTGAGTACCCTTTAACAATTTTTATTAATAATTCATTTAATAAAAATTGTTAAAAGGTACTCAGTTTTTAATTTTATTACATCCTAAATATATATATATATATAAATTTATATAGCTAACTACATTTCCAATTTTAAAATGGGTTCTTTTAAACATTGAACATTGTTTCATTCACCAACTGATCTATCATATATTTTTAAGTCCTTTTCTTTCCACTGCTAGTAGCCTTTTCCAGCTCTGTGCTAAGAACTCTTCTTCCACTCTGTTAAAAGGCCTTAGACATCAAACCCTTCCAGCGTGCCTTGGAACATTTGGTCATAGCGAGGCTTTTATATTTTATGATTTTCAGGAACACAGGTTTTTATGACTGTCTCATTGAGAAATTACAAATGAATGTGATATTCCCCAATCTGAATAGTGGAATAAATTTAGTATTTTCACAGTTAACCCTAAGCACCACTTCATAGTTTATGGGAGTGTAGATGAGACAGACAATAATATACTGACTTACACGTAACTTAAGTAGGGCAAAGTTCAGCCCGTGATCTCAAGAAAAAAGAAGAAATACAGAGGACACGCAGGATTCCATTACATTCACATACATGATTCCTTCATGATGAACTCCGTTCAAGTGTTACGCCAAGAAATTTGCCACATTGACCACTGAATCGTCTCACCAACCTACAAATATACTCCAAACGTGATGGATGTAAACAGAATATGATACAATTTTATTTTATAGGGTTACTGTATAGTTAATTTTAAAAATATTTTTGGTGAATACATTCAATTCTATAAATGTCTGAATTTTCAAGTCTGGTGTAGTCGCATTATTAAGTTGTCCATATACAAGTGATGAGGAAATGTCATTTACTTGTATATAAAAGCTGCTAGGTATTAATCCTTTGGGAACACCACCTTCAAGAAGATTAATTGTTGATTACTATGAACTTTGACTTTTAAAGTTCCCCATGTAACTATGAATTGAGCCACGAGACTGTGACTCCTTGCACTCCTTGAGAATCCGTCAAGAACACAATCCGATAACACTGGTAATGGAACAGGATTGAATTTGATGCTTGAAGTTATTTATACCTTTTTGAAAAGAGCTATAACGTTTGCCATTTATAGAGATGAAGATAATCGTCCTCACAGGAAGGACAGGTCAGCTAAATGTGTAAAAGGTGTCAAGAAATGTTTTAATTTTTTTTTTTGAAAACCCCAGTCAACAGATAATTTGTTTTTAAAACCTTTAAGACCATGACATTTTTTTTTATTTAGTGTATATAGTGTATTCCTCAAAGCTATATAACCGACCTGTTACACAATTAATTATATTTTCACAGCTTAATGCAATAACAACGTACATTCAGAAGAAATACAATTATTTAATGTTATAAACATTTTTCAAACAATTTACATACATTTAAATGCTAGAATATGTTGTCAATTTATTGGTGGTTTACCTAGAGTAGTGAGTCCAAACAGTTCTAGGTGATTCTGTTCCTTGGAAACCGTTTATGTGCCTATTTGTTGACAGGAGTGCAATCAGTGTTTGAAAAGTAAAATATTATTATGTAGTATAAAATTAAGTATGCAATAGCGAATTCTCCACAAATGATGAGCAATGTTATTTATAATTTATCAGGATCTAATTAGCCTGTAATATTGTAACTACCGCCCTTTGGCCAAATACAATCAAACGATTGAACATGTGTAACCTAAATTTATTTTTAATTAGGTGCCCTTTAACGTATAAAATAAGTGTTTCTAGGCAAAATTATTAAACTATACTGTGGATATTATATATTAGGGATGCAGTAAGGAAGTTAAAGGCTTAGTTTTTACAGTTTTAAAGCTTACTCTTTTCAAATGTTTAAAACTGTACTGACTTTGAGAGTAGTGATTATTTTTAATTACAAGTAAACTTTAACAATTCTTTTATAAAGTATATAATAAAATAAATTTGTAAATGTTATTTGATGTAAACAGTTGTTTTCATATTATTGAATTATGTATTTTGGTTACGCCTAAGGTCAATTTTTATTTTCTTGATAGAAGACTCAGTTTTTTTAAGTTTAATCATATTTGACAAACAATTTACCGCTATAGTGATGGTAAAACCCCATTATATTACTAACGCTTTTTTACGATAAAGGACACTTGTTAATATGCTTATCAGAAACCTATTTTGTATCCAACTCCTGTTCATGTAAAAGAAATAATATTTCAATTCAACGTCTGTTGTAAGAGCTACATGCAACACTCTCTGTGACAAACAACTGACTTGCACATTGTTTCTAGAGTGATGTTTGAGCAAATATTATATCTACGTAGAGTTTTATACTAATCAAGCTCTGTGTCAATCTAATGTTGCCTTACTGAGGAGTTCAAAGATGATTTTCTAAGTGAGTGCTTGTATCTGGGAGCCCTTGACGTAAACCCAGATATGTCTCAGCTCACGCTACACAAACATTTAGACAGCTGGCGAGACCTTAAAGTCACGCAAACACCGAAGGTCTTTGTACAAACTTCAGAGCAAAGACTTAGTTTTCACGCTTTAATGATAAAATTATGTATTTAATATTTCAATAAGGATCTACGTATTTAAGCAAAAAACCTCTAAACAGTTGTAAAATATTGAGACATATTTCCGATCTTTCTAGATATATAATATTATCAACCTAAATTAAATATAATGACTTATAGCTACCTAAATCAAATGAATTATTTTTACATGTGATAAACATAATAACAAAAAACCAATGTCTACACACACACACACACACACACACACACACACACACACACACACACACACACACACACACACACACACACACACACACACACACACACACACACACACACACACACACACACACACACACACACACACACACACACACACACACACACACACACACACACACACACACACACACACACACACACACACACACACACACACACACACACACACACACACACACACACACACACACACACACACACACACACACACACACACACGCATACGCACACGCACACACACACACACACACGCACGCACGCACACACACACACACACACACACACACACACACACACACACACACACACACACACACACACACACACACACGCAAACGCACACACACACGCACACGCACACGCACACGCGCACACACACACACACACACACACACACACACACACACACACACACACACACACACACACACACACACACACACACACACACACACACACGCACACGCATACGCACACGCACACACACACACACACACGCACGCACGCACGCACGCACGCACGCACACACACACACACACACACACACACACACACACACACACACACACACACACACACACACACACACACACACACACACAATTTTCAGTCGAGCACAGTAATTCTATTAAATGAGTATGGGCAATGTATGGTTAATAGACTATGCCAGTTATAGGTCAAAATTGGGTCCATTAACATATCCCAGAAGAGCACGGTAATTCTACTTTATGAGTATGGCTCAATGTATGGTCACTATTGATATAACCACTTTATAGGGCAAACGTAAGTCCTATAAACATATTTCAGTAGTGCATAGACATTTTGTTACATGGGTATGGCTCAATGTATGGTCACTATTGATATAACCACTTTACAGGTCAAACGTAAGTCCTATAATCATATTTCAGTAGTAGACATTTTGTTACAAGAGTATGGCTCAATGTATGGTCATTATTGATATAACCACTTTACAGGTCAAACATAAGTCCTATAAACATATTTCAGTAGTGCATAGAAATTTAGTTACATGTGTATGGCTCAATGTATGGTCACTATTGATATAACACTTTACAGGTCAAACGTAAGTCCTATAAACATATTTCAGTAGTGCATAGAAATTTTGTTACCTGAGTATGGCTCAATGTATGGTCACTATTGATATAACCACTTTACAGGTCAAACGTAAGTCCTATAAACATATTTCAGTAGTGCATAGAAATTTTCTTACCTGAGTATGGCTCAATGTATGGTCATTATTGATATAACCACTTTACAGGTCAAACGTAAGTCCTATAAACATGTTTCAGTAGTGAATAGAAATTTTGTGACCTGAGTATGGCTCAATGTATGGTCACTATTGATATAACCACTTTACAGGTCAATCGTAAGTCCTATAAAGATATTTCAGTAGTGCATACTAATTTTGTTACATGAGTAAAGGGCGTAGGCCTATTACACGCACGGACCTGCTCACGAACATGTCCACATCAGCATGCTCACGAGCGTCGTCGCGTGTAATAGGGATTTGTTGACGTGGACATGTTGATGTGGACTTGCTGGTGAACATCCGATCGGTTTGATATTTGGGACTTGCCCACGAGCATGTCCGCGCGTGTAATAGCTCTGTCAGCAAGTCCACGTCAACATATCGTACTGCGCATGCGCGAATCCTTCAATCCTGACACCACCGCCCTGTTTGAACTCTGCCACTTGCGTACACCGCTGTTGTTGTCATCGTTTATTTACCCATTTGGCTCTTATTTACTTATTTTTATATTTTATTTTATACACTTGGCCTTGTAATAATGAGTGACATCAGATCGTATTCAAAATAATTTATTAGTTAACTCAATGTGATATATAGAAGTATTCTTTATTTATGGAGTGTTAAAAACAAGGAATATTTGGATAAGAACTTAAAATATAAGGCTTAGGAAACCATCGTGAATAAGTTTCGTGAAGTATAAATCGTCTCATCCATTCTAATTTCTAAACTCATCTAGTTCAGATAGTATAATAGCTGTGTCCGACAGAGTTTCATGTTTCAAAACTGTTTTTACCACACGCGTTTCTTTTTCCTAGACAGAAAAACTATGTGCAATACTTGGTTTACATCTAAAACTGCTAACATAGCATAATTTTCACTCATTCTAAATCTCCTTTCCAAACAATGTATGTGCTGGCATACAACACACTACTGAACTGAACTTCTGGTTGTCTGGCGCTCTCTTCCCACCAGCCCCTAGCAAGCCCACGAGCACTAATGCGATGTAATGGGTCCATCAGCATTCCCACAAGCATGCTCACGAGCATGTCTACGAGCAAGTCCGCGCGTGTAAGGTCCACTATACAGATACATTTTATAATGTATAAATAAAACTCGGGCTCCGGAAGTGGTGGTAGGTGAGGGGCGATGCAGATTACCATGGTAAAGAGCGTCATACTAGGTGACATAATGCAGGAATGACTCATTGGCCTGTATCCATCAATCGGTTAGTAGTTCAGGTTCTATCGTGTGTGCCATTTTGTTCTTATCCATACCTATTTCCCACTTGAAATCAACTTATTGCACAGTTTTTATTTTTGTATTCTTGTATATGGTATTTTAGTGAATTTTAGTTGTTCATAGTGTAGTGCAGTTTTCTCATGTAATAGTTAAGTGGGAATTCATTTTGTTGGCAGTTTAATGAACTATTGGAAAATGAAAACATTTCTGTGAAAACCTGAGAAAAAACTGCACCTATCAGAAGAGTAAAATTTTCCGTTAAATGCGTGTCAGAAGAAAGGTCATAAGCACATAAAATGACCTTTACAATTTTACGTATATGGGCGGGCGGGGGGGGGGGGGTTAACACCGCTGTACGTGTATGGGTGGGCGGGTGAGTCAAAACCACTGTACGTGTATGGGTGGGCGAGTGGGTAAACACCACTGTACGTGTATCGGCGGGCGGGTGGGTCAACAACACTGTACGTGTATGGGCGGGCGGTTGGGTCAACACCACTGTACGTGTATGGATGGGCGGGTGGGTCAACACCAGTGTACGTGTATGGGTGGGCGAGTGGGTAAACACCACTGTACGTGTATGGGCGGGCGGGCTATTGTAATATAAAAATACAGTACTATGTCATAGGCCTATTTAAATTTAAATAAAAACAAATAAAAAAGTAAAATTAAATATGTAACTTTCCTTAATCAATTATACTGTGATATTTTTAATATGTCTATGGCTAATATTTTAGATTTTGATTTATTACTTATTGGCTGCTAAAACATTAGGCTTCACTTTTAAGCAGTACATGTATTATAAAATTATGAAAAAACAGTAAACATCATTCTTAGATATACATCGTTGGTGTATCATCCACTCGTTATAAATCGAATAAGACATTTTAATTAATGTATCACCAACATTATACTACTAAAGATGTTTTGATATTTCTTAGAACTTTTAAGCTTTATTTTGTTAAACGTTACTGTTTTATTGTATTACAATATAGAAAGGATAACATATACATTATATAAATCAGATAGTGCTCAGTTCAATGCAGTTAAAAAAGTGACGTTTACAAAATAAACGTTATAAGTAGTTCTAAATAGTTATAAGAATTAACATACTATCGTTTGTCACACACTTTAGCTAATATAGTGTTTCATAATCTTCTTCGTTATGTACATTTAGCTATATTAAATGTATTAAGTGGGTTAAATATTTAATGGATTATTTATATTTTACTAGGTAATAGTTTACAAAAAAATATCAACAGTTCGACTAGACTGGTTAAAGATGTCACCACTAATTTACTGCTGAGTATTAAATTAGATTGTGTATGAATTAACTTGATTATTCTGAGTTAGTTGGTATTAAGATGAAACTTGGCTTGCATTTGAAGATATGTATTAATATTTTTAATTAAATGTTTTTGCCGTCAAATCCTTATTATTAGGGCCTACAAACTATTCTCACACAATATTGATAGAAATGTATTTAAATGTTATATAACAATAAAGAAACACAGTGAATACCTAATTTACAATGTAACATTGAAAAAAATAATAACATACAATATAACAAATAATCAAGGACAATTTGGCCAGCGGGAAGTATATAGAGACTGCACTTGTCATTGTCGCTGATAGGGGTTTAACATACTGATAATAATACTTTAGTTAGTTCATGCACATAATTATCTTTATTGTAACTGATTTTTAAAGGTTAATTTGTGTGTTTTGTAACTGTAAAGTAAAGTAAAGTTTTGTGTTGAAATTGTAAGTTCGATGTTTGCTACAATCCCCAAATTTATACATTTAATCTTTGAAACGACCTCTATTTTAAAATAAATATTTATATTATATAAGCGGATACATTTTAATATAACTTACAATTTTAATAATCATACTTATAATTAAATAGGTGTAACGTTTTCCTTACACACGGTGTTACACCTATCATCCCAAACAAGTACAGTGGTATTGATCAACCAGTCTATCATGGATACATGGATGTTGGTATTGGCCCACCCGCTCAGCTATACATGTATAGTGGTATAGACCCACTCGCTCACCTTTAATCGTACTATGGTATTGTTCCAACCACCTTTACACGTAAAGCGTTATTGATCCCCCCGCACACCTTACGGACGATGATATTAATGGGTTTATTTTAGGTGTATTGGTCGATTTTAGGGTATTCACCCACCTATCCTCTTATACACGGACAGTGGTATTAATAGCAATTATATATGAATATGAGTATAAGGATGGGCTGATGGGTAAATACCAATGTACGTGTGTGGTTGGGTGGGTGGGTTAATACTACTGTGCGTGTATAAGTGGGTGGGTGGGACAATACTAATATGCATGTATAAGTGGGTGGGTGGGTCAATACTACTGTGCGTGTATAAGTGGGTGGGTGGGTCAATACTAATATGCATGAATAAGTGGGTGGGTGGGTCAATACTACTGTGGGTGTATAAGTGGGTGGGTGGGTCAATACTAATATGCATGTATAAGTGGGTGGATGGGTCAATACTACTGTATACGTCCATTGGTGTATTTCATAATCCTAATTACTGTTAGTGAATAAGTGGGTTGGTAAATAACATTTTATGTGTGCATGGCTACGGGGTTGGGTCAATAACATTTTACAAGGATGGCGCACACATACGCAAAGTAGGTTTCAGTTCTTGGTTGGGATATTAGCGTAATAATAAATAAAATATAGAACAACCTCTTAAAAAAATGTACTCTCCTTGTTAAATTAAATTTAACTATGTTTATAGTAAATAACCCAAACACAAGTATTGACCCACCCAAAAACTTGATAATGGTGATATATCAATAACTCTGTACGTCTGTGGGTGGTTTCCTAGACACATAGTTGTAATGTAGTTAATATATCCACTCATTAAATGTACTAATTTAATTAGTTTATTTAAAACTTGTTAGTTTCTGTACCTAGTGTGTTAGTTGTGCTTCGATAAATCTAGTTTGTTTGCGTATTTCGAATTTAAGAAAAGTTGCGTGTATAGGAATTTGTTGGTATTTATTTATATATAAACGTTTTTGGAACGTGAATTTGCGTGATGTTGGTTTGTATATATGCATTGTTATTTTTTTGAAATGGTAATTTTATGATCAAAATGTATATTCAATAAACACCTTGTTACAAAATCTTGATGTCTTAATAAAGTCCTAATTTTGTTATTATCCCTATTAAATTGCTCATTAAATAAAATGCATGAGAATATAATAATTAAAATTGGAGTTCAGTACATATAAAAATTTAATATTACTTTATCCAAATGTTTATTACTAAGGTAAACTTTTGTTGTTAAATCTAGTTAGTATAAATTATTCTTTTATTTATATTTTATTATTTTATTGACTATGGAGTATCAAAACAATTTTTCCTCAGAACATTTGGAGCGAACATCTTGATATAAAGAACACCTTTGTTACACATTAAACTTACAGGTTCAAACTAAAACTTAATGATTTTGTGTATATACTTGTCTTATTTATAATTTCCATCGTTATTAAACAGGTCATTTGTATGTGAAGTCAAACTAGCTGCACGTAAGCTACATTTAACACAAACCAATAAGAGTAATACGTACTAAGCATTAAAATATAGTTAATATTAAAAATACTGTGCCACATAAAGTATAATACTGTGTTTTTATGTTTAATATGAGATGTTTCTATCTGGATTTCTCTCTGCATTCAATCCATTTTAATTAATGGTTATGTCACCGGATACACATACTATTAACCACTACGTTGTCACAACTTATAACTTATTTAGGTGTGATGTATCACTCAAACAGCACACGTCTCTGTGTAAAGAAATATCGACATACAAGTTATAGAAAAATACATTTGTAACTGTTTTTATTTAAAAAAAACGTGATAATTTGGGCTTAATGTAGAAATGTATCAATATAAATTCAATCAGTTGAGAGGAACTGCGTCTTAAATAGGTATATATACTTACTAAAATCCATTATTTATAGGAAATTAATTATTTATAATAGGTAAAGTTATGTCAAAAGCACAATACATACGTAATAATATGTCCCAATAAAATAACATGTGTCAGGTTTACTTGGGTAAAAGTGTATATTTCTTAATAGAGTAAAGGAATCTCAACATTGTATTTGATACATAATATTAATAATATTTTAATATACAAATGTTTTCTTGTAAATGACTCTCAAACAACGTGATTAAAGTTCTTCAGCTCCACAAGAAGACATTCGTAGCTGCGTCACGTAGGTTACTGAGACCGAGTTGTTAGCACTTCACTTTACTGCGATGATGAGTGTATTCCATTTTGATTTTATAGACTGATATCAAAAAGCACAAATATACACTCATAGTATTCTATTTGTTCATTATTTATTATAATAGAGATCTTTATGGGTTAAAGGTAGCAAGGCTAGAGAGTGAGACAATTTAGTTTTACTGCAATTTACTTTTTTATGCAACATTTTGCTTCCACAAATTGAAATAAGACACTTATAACTGTTTTTAATCCTAAACACTATTTTATAAGGACAACCTTTATTCTTTACTAGGAGAGTACCCGTCCTTCGTACGGGGTTTACATAGATTTATATTGTGCTTATTTCATTCAGTAGTACAACACATGTGTGAAATAAGTTAACTCTTTCTTGATTAAACGATTTTCAATATAATAATGAATATAAAACTAATTTTTTTATAAAACACATTTATAACAAATATTTACAGCTTTGTTTATCTTTGTAAACATGTGCAGGTTCCTTCCGCTTGAAACACGTGAGAGCTAAAGTTTGTTGTGGTTAGATTTGGTACGCCATTTACTTCATAACTATGTAAGTTGTTTGTTTAGTTCAACAGCTGATTGATGAAACTATTATAAAATATTGTCAACTTGGTATTGCCATAGGGATTGTATTGCTACTTCTTAGAGCCCCTCGGTTGGTGCCCTGATGTAATTTCAAAATAAAGATAGGCCTATATGTTGAGTTACACATAAACAGACACAAAGATAGACACCCCTCAATTTTTATATAATAGTAAGATTATAAATGTATATCCAATTTATCGGATCTGGAAATATAACATTTTAATAGTATTTATAGAGGCAATTATAATATTTTGAATTGTGATAGTAAATGAAAACGAAGAATAGTAAAGAATGCTTTATTATTCAACGTCAACACAAAATCATCATAAAAAGATTTTTATAAAAAAATGAACTCTACTAAAAAATTATTATTTTAAATGTATAACAAGGTGTGTACCTAAAAGTAACTATTTTTATATTTTCTCTAAATGTATGAAATTAATTTGTGTGTTTTATAAATAACCACTAATTGTAAGAAAAAAATCAAATATTTTTCGTTTAGTGAAATGACAAGTTTCTAGTGAATTATAAACCATTATAGGATAAACAGAGGTATTGACTGGACACTAGTGTGTGATAAGCAGTTGTGATCATGGTTGACCCCAATCTGTACAATGGTCTGCCGAGCTGTGTGTCCACAGAATTAATGAAGGGTGGATTGTTTGGGGTTGATTTAAAAGTGTATATTCCAACTTGTCTAGTTTAAATTGCGATTTATTTTGTGTGGAATAAAACAATAATATACTAATAAGTCTTTGGTGTAACCTTGGCTAAAAAATATAGATGGAACTAAAGATATAAGTAATAAATAAACATGTGAACTGGTTTATACTGTACTTGTGTCAGTAAACCTAACAATAACCACAATCTTACCTCCTTCCAAACACAACCCCTAAACCTCATCTTCCTTACCTTAGTTTGTATTTTACTTCCATGTAAAAAAGGCCATTTACAAAATAACTGAACCCATCTAATAAAATAAATATGATTTGAGAATTTCATAAGTTTTAGTTGTGTTATTACTAAAGCTAAAATCACAGGGAAATAGCCCCTGCGCAGGATCGTTATGTTATTGCATAGTAAAATATTTTATGAAAGTGCAAAAGAATCTAATGCAAGATTTACGCATACATAAAAAATATAATAAAAACAACGAAGAATTTAAAAATATTAAGTCTTATATACAGTATCCATAAATATACATACTCTAAATTTATAATCTTTAGTATACAACATTATTAATCCTATATAAACTAAATTTTATTACTTTTGAGACCTATATCCACCAAAATATAAAAGCAAATAAAATACTTTTTTGAACCCTTACGAATTATATGTTTATTTACTTAAACTTAATTTTCATCGTTCATATACCTCCAGTGCCAAATATACTGTCGGATTCAAAAAGCAATGAACTCGAGTTTGAACCTCTGCTGCAAAATAAGTACTCATGCGATTTCGCTGTGTCATACACCAACATTTAGCTTATTTAATCCTACGTAATATAATATAGCTTACAAGTTTTTGAGAACTTTAAGTATTTTTTATGGTCGGTAGAATACAAAAAACACGAAATTTTAGCACTTTTGGAGTAAAGCTCAACTTCAAAACAATTTTAAACAAAAAACTACTAAAGATACGTGAGTGAAACTTTAACCACATATGAAGAAGGTTATGTTTTGTAGTCTGTCTAAATTCTAGAATTTTTACTCTTTTGCAAAATGTTTTGTTGTAATCTTTGTAAACCCTTACAATCTTAAAAATGGATTGTCATACGAACTTCCAAAACGGTTAAAAATACCGGATGGAAAAATAAAGTAAGATTATAAAACGATAAGTGTGATAAAAAAATGTTGTGATTTTATATCACATAATAATTCAACAGAGATTAATGTGCCGTAAATCGCGCGACCGGCCGGATGACTTCATGCAAAGTGATGCCGTTTGATAATCTTACTTTATTTTTCCATCCGGTATTTTTTAACCGTTTTGGAAGTTTGTGTCATCAGCCATTTTTAAGATTGCACGGGTTTACAAAAATTGCAACAAAACATTTTATAAAAGAGTAAAAATTCTAGAATTTAGACAGACTACGAAATATAACTTTCTTCACATGTGGTTAAAGATACACTGACTTATCTTTAGTAGTTTTTGTTTAAAATTGTTTTTAAGTTAAGCTTTACTCCAAAATTTCCAAATTTGTTTATTTGTATTCTACCTACTATAACAAATTCTAAAAGTCTTCAAAAAATATGTAAGTTATATGATATTACGTAGAATTAAATGAGATAAATTGTGGTGTACAACACAACGAAATCGGATGAGTATTTATTTTGTAGCAGAGGTTCAAACTCGAGTACATTGCTTTCCGACAGTAGGATTACATAAGTTTGTAACTGTCCTACGAACATTCCTTCATAAATAATGCTGTTATATTGTGTTACTTTGAAAAGTATTTCAGTATTATACTGATTAAAGTGCAGTTGAATAACTTACTCTTAATTTATACCCATATTAAAAAACCAGGACACATATACAAAGAAAACTTCAATTATTTCCTTTTTTTATAATTACTTTTATAAATTCAAAATTCCATTTATTAGTTGCACGAAATATTACAGCACGCTACGTAAAAAATGCTTTATGCACTTTTAGAAAAATATTATTATAAATATAGAATTTTAAAATATATATAAAACTATTTTTTTGACTAACCATTAGTTTTGAAGGTGAAGAATACATTATGTTGATTTACTTCTAATCCAACCCTCACGCATACGATCGAAAACTCTTGCAGTTTTATCGACAAATCTATTAGAAATACTGATTTTATTATTTAGTTCAATTTTTCCTCAGTTGTTCTGGTAAACAGGGTGTCTAGTTGTAAACACGTAACTTATCTTTATCAATCGATGGAAAATGTGTGGTCAAATTCAAATATTAAATAATTTAAATCAACAACCTTCAAGACGACTGAACGCTTAGCTTAACTCATACACTCACGTTCAGTCTAGTCTAAGTCCTAAACTACGATGTGACTCGGGTAAGGAGAAGCCACGAAACATGGCCTTTGTTTTTAGGCCAGCTGTTACGTTTTATGCGATATATTTTTGAAAATAGATTGCTAAATCTTCTTTTATATAATTTTGTGGTTACATATTGTTTCCTTTTTCAACCCAGTGTTGTTTCATATATGAAATCTTAATTACCATGTGTTGTGTTCTGTAACTATGTATCAATGCACAAATATTAAACAATATAAAGAAATTCACAAAAATGTGTGTTATAAGTATCTTTTGTATATTGATAAAATGTAACTATTTACAATTAATTATTTTTTATGTTTATACGAGAAATGGTATAAATTAAAAATACTCTACATGTGAGGAGGGTATTTAGTTTGAAGTTGTTGTTTTCAATAATTTGAAATAATGAAACACATTATTAAATAATTTCTACCATTGTCTTTAGAAATTATTTAAATATAATGGTTTAGTTCTCAATTGTCTTACTTTTTAGTAAGTACGGAAGAAATATAACTTTAACATGGAAGACCAAATGCGCATAAATCTATTATATATTATTTAAATCTGAATTTGATTGAGAAAATACCAAACTGTTTCTATCTTGTATTAAGTGTCGTTTTTAACGGTGCATATTTCCCCCCTATTCATTAAAAAATATATGTAATCATGGCACAATTATAATGATAACATATATGCATACATAGTTTACTTCAAACAATAGGCCTACTCTTGTTTTATTGTTCTGAAAGGTAATGCGTTTTTATTTTGTATGAAAGAAGCGAGGCATTTAAACAATTACTATTTAGTTAGACGTTATAGTTTTTAAATTATTTTTTTTAAACCATTTAAAAAAATATTTCGATAGAGTTTTAATACATTGCTTCATTATAAACCAAGTAACTTTGATAATGAGTGGTTTAAAATGAGGATTTGAGGCTTTAATTAATTTGATTTGACCTTGACATAATTAAAATGTTTCGCTAGTTAAGTGAATCATTTTTTGATTCCTATATTATTTCAGTTCTTGAATGGAACCATGGCTAATTATAGTTTTTTTTTTTTTACTATGGCATATAATGAACTGTAAATTTTTTATTTATTTAAGCTTTTAATTAAACAACATTATTACGATAGAACAAATATTTTGTAATATTGTAACAACTCTCAAGTAACTAAACATGAGGCATTAGAAATTGGATGAAAATAAAGGGCATCCTTCGTAATTGCAGTCTTACATCATTCCGACTTCAATCACGAAATAATGATCCTTAGTACTTGTTCTATGCCTCAAAATAACATTACATTGAAATCCAAGACCAGAAAATCGATTTTTGAACCAATATCCCATGTTTGATGAAACATAGGAATTTAAATATTTCGTCTATTCAAATGTAGATCTATTCACACTATTAAAATAAAATAAATTGAAATTATTGATAATGGCCAAGCAGAAATGAATAAATAAACAATCAATGCCACGGTATGTTTATGGGTGGGTAGGAGGGTCAATATCATCGTACGTATATATGTAGGTGGGTGGGTCAGTACCACTGTACGTGTATGGATGGGTGGTTGGTTAATACCAAAGAACATGTATGGGTGGGTGAGTAGTCAATACCACCACATGAGTATAGGTGTGGGTAAGTAGTTTACGGAAGGCATATGGGTGGGTGAGTAGTCAATACCACCACATGAGTATAGGTGTGTGGGTAAGTAGTTTACAAAAGGCAACTTCAAAACCAAAGTAATATAGGTGCCCTGTCCGTGTATCGGTAGGTGGGTGGTCAATACCAAAGTACGTGTATGGGTGGGTGAGTAGTCAATACCACCACATGAGTATAGGTGTGTGGGTAAGTAGTTTACGGAAGGCAACTTCAAAACCAAAGTAATATATACAGGTGCCCTGTCCGTGTATCGGTGGATGGGTGGTCAATACCAAAGTACGTGTATGGGTGAGTGAGTAGTCAATACCAACACATGAGTATAGGTGTATGGGTAAGTAGTTTATGGAACACAACTTCAAAACCAAAGTAATATATACAGGTGCCCTGTCCATGTATTGGTGGGTGGGTGGTCAATACCAAAGTACGTGTATGGGTGAGTGAGTAGTCAATACCACCACATGAGTATAGGTGGGTCGGTAAGTAATATATACAGGTGCCCTGTCCGTGTATCGGTGGGTGGGTGGTCAACACCACCGTACTCCCATACACCTTTAACCCACAAGTGTAGAGTACTAATGGCCATTCCATCCACCGTACACTGGGTACCAATAATTTCCGATTGGAAACATCCCATTCAAAGTTATTGAAATTTCCAAATTCAAAATTCAAAAGCTCTTTATTTATATTTTGTGTACATAGTATACATATAAATAGTCACTAACAAATTCTAGATCTTCGTGGTTCGACCGCGTCAATTGGCTATGTACAAACATTGCCGACGTTTCGGCCACATTGCAGTAGGCCATCCTCAGGGCGAGACGATCACAGTCACAGAATTTGACTGACTCAGTCAATTCTGTCAGTCAAATTCTGTGACTGTGATCGTCTCGCCCTGAGGATGGCCTACTGCAATGTGGCCGAAACGTCGGGAATGTTTGTACATAGCCGATTGACGCGGTCGAACCCCGAAGACCTAGAATTTGTTAGTGATAGTGACGACCGTGGAAGCCTATCCATGAAGACATAGAAATAGTGTCTAAGCATATTAACATAAAGGCTTAAATGCTTTATGTTAGATATCCTGTGCTATGAAATAGACAGGTGGTCAAATAAATAATATGCAGTAATACATCAATAATAGTAATGAGTTTGCAATATGTAAGAGAGTTACTTACGTTAATATTATTAAATAGACAGGTGGTCAAATAAATAATATGCAGTAATACATCAATAATAGTAATGAGTTTGCAATATGTAAGAGAGTTACTTACGTTAATATTATTAAATAGACAGGTGGTCAAATAAATAATATGCAGTAATACATCAATAATAGTAATGAGTTTGCAATATGTAAGAGAGTTACTTACGTTAATATTATTATATAGACAGGTGGTCAAATAAATAATATGCAGTAATACATCAATAATAGTAATGAGTTTGCAATATGTAAGAGAGTTACTTACGTTAATATTATTAAATAGACAGGTGGTCAAATAAATAATATGCAGTAATACATCAATAATAGTAATGAGTTTGCAATATGTAAGAGAGTTACTTACGTTAATATTATTAAATAGACAGGTGATCAAATAAATAATATGCAGTAATACATCAATAATAGTAATGAGTTTGCACTATGTAAGAGAGTTACTTACGTTAATATTATTAAATAGACAGGTGGTCAAATAAATAATGTGCAGTAATACATCAATAATAGTAATGAGTTTGCACTTGTAAGAGAGTTACTTACGTTAATATTATTAAATAGACAGGTGGTCAAATAAATAATATGCAGTAATACATCAATAATAGTAATGAGTTTGCACTATGTAAGAGAGTTACTTACGTTAATATTATTAAATAGACAGGTGATCAAACAAATAATATGCAGTAATACATCAATAATAGTAATGAGTTTGCACTATGTAAGAGAGTTACTTACGTTAATATTATTAAATAGACAGGTGGTCAAATAAATAATATGCAGTAATACATCAATAATAGTAATGAGTTTGCACTATGTAAGAGAGTTACTTACGTTAATATTATTAAATAGACAGGTGGTCAAATAAATAATATGCAGTAATACATCAATAATAGTAATGAGTTTGCACTATGTAAGAGAGTTACTTACGTTAATATTATTAAATAGACAGGTGGTCAAATAAATAATATGCAGTAATACATCAATAATAGTAATGAGTTTGCAATATGTAAGAGAGTTACTTACGTTAATATTATTAAATAGACAGGTGATCAAATAAATAATATGCAGTAATACATCAATAATAGTAATGAGTTTGCACTATGTAAGAGAGTTACTTACGTTAATATTATTAAATAGACAGGTGATCAAATAAATAATATGCAGTAATACATCAATAATAGTAATGAGTTTGCACTATGTAAGAGAGTTACTTACGTTAATATTATTAAATAGACAGGTGATCAAATAAATAATATGCAGTAATACATCAATAATAGTAATGAGTTTGCACTATGTAAGAGAGTTACTTACGTTAATATTATTAAATAGACAGGTGATCAAATAAATAATATGCAGTAATACATCAATAATAGTAATGAGTTTGCACTATGTAAGAGAGTTACTTACGTTAATATTATTAAATAGACAGGTGATCAAATAAATAATATGCAGTAATACATCAATAATAGTAATGAGTTTGCACTATGTAAGAGAGTTACTTACGTTAATATTATTAAATAGACAGGTGGTCAAATAAATAATATGCAGTAATACATCAATAATAGTAATGAGTTTGCACTATGTAAGAGAGTTACTTACGTTAATATTATTAAATAGACAGGTGGTCAAATAAATAATATGCAGTAATACATCAATAATAGTAATGAGTTTGCAATATGTAAGAGAGTTACTTACGTTAATATTATTAAATAGACAGGTGGTCAAATAAATAATATGCAGTAATACATCAATAATAGTAATGAGTTTGCACTATGTAAGAGAGTTACTTACGTTAATATTATTAAATAGACAGGTGATCAAATAAATAATATGCAGTAATACATCAATAATAGTAATGAGTTTGCACTATGTAAGAGAGTTACTTACGTTAATATTATTAAATAGACAGGTGGTCAAATAAATAATATGCAGTAATACATCAATAATAGTAATGAGTTTGCACTATGTAAGAGATTTACTTACGTTAATATTATTAAATAGACAGGTGGTCAAATAAATAATATGCAGTAATACATCAATAATAGTAATGAGTTTGCACTATGTAAGAGAGTTACTTACGTTAATATTATTAAATAGACAGGTGATCAAACAAATAATATGCAGTAATACATCAATAATAGTAATGAGTTTGCAATATGTAAGAGAGTTACTTACGTTAATATTATTAAATAGACAGGTGGTCAAATAAATAATATGCAGTAATACATCAATAATAGTAATGAGTTTGCAATATGTAAGAGAGTTACTTACGTTAATATTATTAAAATCCCAAATATGAAATGAACTATTATTATATTAAATGGTTGTAAAACTTATATATATTCATTTCAAAAGGGGTAGAAGATTTCCTCTAATGAGTTAAGGTTTGTTTGTAACAGGTATTTCCTCTAACGAGTTAAGGTTTGTTTGTAACAGGTATTTCCTCTAACGAGTTAAGGTTTGTTTGTAAAGGTATTCCTTTAAATATGTTTTGAACTTATTTAGATCTTTTTCTTGTTTTAAGTGTATCGGTAAATGCCTTATAAACCTGTTAACCATATACGTTGGTTTTTTTTAAAACTATAATCTATGGTGATCTTGAATCATTTCCCTCTTTTTCTTAGTATTGTAAGAATGGTGAATATTACATATATTATAGTTTGCTGAGGATCGTACTATTATTATTGAATCAAATATATACTGCCCATAAATAGTTAGTATTTTTAAATTACTGACTTGTTCCTTTACTGATTCATTAAATTTAAGTTTTAACATATTTCGTAACGCCCTTTTCTGTTGCTTTAATATTCCATTCATGTTAGTCTTTGTTGCTGATCCGTATAAACATACACGAAATGATATGTGAGAATGTATATCAGCGAAATATATCATTCTCAGAGTTTTAATATTACAAAAGTGAGTAATTTTTTAAAGTGCATAGATTCCTGAATACATTTTTGGAGTATTATAAAGAAAAGATAATATCTCAGTTTTATTTCATTAACAACTAACCTATTTGCTAAGAACAATGCTTTAAAACATTTAATTGCATTGCTCAATTAATTTACATTTAACATTACTAACATATTTATCAGAACAGAGCAACGTTGTGTCGTCAGCGTATAGTACTGAGGATGTAGGTATATTAAAACTGAAATAATTAACAAAGATCAGGTACAATAGAGGGCCCAAAACTGAGCCTTGAAACACACTGGAAGTAACATTTAAGTATTGAGACTTGTATTTATTTACTAACACATTATGTCTTCTATCCAACGGGTAACTTTTTATCAATTTCAATTCTAAGCCTTTAATACCATAAAACGCTAACTTATCAAATAGTATGGCATGAATGACTAGGTCAAATACTTTACTCAAGTCAATTAGGCTGCAGCCAAGTGTTTGTTTCTCTTCAAGGCCATTTAAATTAAGGTCAAAATATTTTCTAAAGCTAGAGAGGCAGAGTGATTAGGCCTAAAACCATACCGATGCTTATACATTAAGTTATTTTTATCAAAATAACTTTATAATTGTGTCATCAAACATGATTCTATTATTTTACTAAAGGCGTGATTAATATCAGTAGAGTAGTAGTTTTCGCCCAACAGTTTGTCACCTTTCTTAAAAATAGAAACAATTTTAGACAAGTTGGAAATTTACCTTGAGAATTACAAGAGTTATTAAGTATGTGAGAGACTTTAATATTAAATCTATGATATTTATAATTACATAGCTGGAAAGTCCAAAAGTCTTCACTTCTGGAATTACTAAATTTAGCTACATTATTTCTAAATATTTTCAGTGTTAGAGGTTTCCATCTTAGTTCTTGTGTGTTATTTGTGTAAGGTGTATTTTGCCTTAAATCTATAAAGGTTGAATCATTGCTATTATTGTACAAGGAAGAATTTACAATAGGCCCAATAAGCTTGCCAATATTGACAAAATAATTATTTAATTCATTAGGAGAGATAGGTATTTTGCATTTTTCATTAGACATATTATTGATTTCCATGCCGCTTGACACTTATTTTGAGAATTTTTAATGAGCAGGTAGTTAGCATCTAATTTGGCTTTATGGATTGCGTTATAATTAAGTTTTCTAAAGTTCTTAAAAACTACCTTGGCGTCAACAGATGAACTACATTTTCATTTAGCATACAACGTAAGCATGAATGAACGTGTGGACCATTTTTTTTTTTTTTGTTTAACTTTAACATAATTTTTACAACTAATAATTGGATAGTTCTTACTAAAACTATCAGATAAAACATGAAGAACCTATAAAAAGCAATATGTACATCAGTTAAATTATATAGGCCCATATCTTTTCAGTCAAGGTAACTAAGATATTGGTTCAGTGCTGTCATCCTACCATTATTCATTACACGTTTATTATAATCATGATTATCTCTATCCTTAATAACAGTAGACCTCTATTACATGGTCTAATTAAAGAAACAGCACAAATACCCGCATGGTCAGATATTATACCTTGTGCTAGTATAGAACAGTTTGTTAGATCTTTGTTAACACTTGTAAAAATATTTCCAAACCACGTTGTCTTGCTTAAGTACATTAATATTAAAGTCCCCTGAACGCCCAATGTATATTGACATGAGAAACAGTAAACCATTTTCTAAACAATCAATAAAAGTATAAAAATCTGAGTTGGGTGCATTGTAGATACACAATCGATACAAATTGTGTTGATATCTATCACTTCAAATACACAATCGATACAAAATATTTTGATATATATTACTTCAAATATACAATCAATACAAAATGAGTTAATATCTATCACTTCAAATAAAACATCAGTTCAAATTAAAATTAAAGAGCCACCATGAACCTTAGGTGGTTGGCGACAGTAGATCCCACCCCCATCTACAGTGGTAGTTTGTTACAGTGGTGTGTGAGTACTACTGTACGTGTATGGGTGGGCCGGTGGGTCAGTAATATTGTACGTGTATGGGTGGGCGGGTGGGTCAGTACCAAGGCTAGTATACAGGAGGTTGCCTCAGTCCCGTAAGGCGCATGGAGCCAGTAGCCGGCGGGAGTGTGACGTCATTCGGCGACCTGAGCGCCGCACTGCCTCGCCGCACATAGGAACCATTACGGCTCTGAACTTACTTACTGTGTTTATATGAGAAATACAGCTTGTTTCTTAATATAAAATGACTTCTTCTTTGACTAATTATTAGAAACGATTTTAGACAGAAATGATATTCGCTCCCCACATTCCTTTGCTTTTAAGCTAAAATATACTTACATGATGAATGTTCCCTCTTAGTTTTAGCTTATTGCTCATCTCTATAAGCACAAGTATAAAATAATTATACTTATTTATGCAGCTTATTAGGCCTACATATTTGCATTAAACTTAGGTTACATTAAAATAAGGAGATAAACACTGATTTGTGTACATGAAATTTACTGAGACATTTTTACAGTTGGTCAACGTTTAACAATAACATTACAGAAAAAAAACTGCTTTGATATGTTGACCTACTATTAGTGTTAAGTAGTCAACTTCTTTAATCTTTTTGCTGTTTTCCTGTTAGTAATTTCAAAAGTCTTCCTCTTTCCCTCTATATTAGAATTAAGAAATTTCAGACGAATAAACGTCCTTTGTTTGATGAATGTCCTTGCCACTTTGTATGGAACATTAGAGTACTTTGTTACCACAATCTTGGATGGATTTGAAACGACACCTAAAATAACAATCATTATAGTTATTGGCTTATTAAGGACATGTGTAATTTTAGGCAAGGTTTTGTTGTAAGATACATGTTTTTTTTTCAGCCAGCTGTAGAAGAAATGTTTTATGTTCTATGTGAAAAAGGTTTATACATATATATTTGGTATATTAATTTGCATTTTCTACTACTCACTTAGCCTTTAATAATAGTCTCTTACAGTTATTATAGACTAGCTGTTACCCACGGCTTAACTCGCGAAGCTACAAAATATAAGTCACCGGTATGCACTAAAATAATTTGTTTACGTTTTACCATGTGACTTCCTTTGCAGTAACTGACAAACATCTTAACTACAGCTGGTAACTTTATAAACAATATTCTTCCCTAATGTTTGCATTGTACGTTATCTATTATTATAGGCTAGACTGTATAAGTTTAGTAAAATTTATTTTTGTAGTATAGTTTTTATAAAAAATTTGCTATTTAGGCGTAATAGTGCTATAAGGCAAAACAAGCAAGATCATTAACAAAACCATAATACGTAGTCTACGTGTCTGTGCTATTTAATTTTAAAATTAATAGTCTATTTGGGAATACTTATATAATTTTACCTTGGTTTTTTGATAGGTTGTCGTGATGAAACATCACAAATTCGTCGTTCAAAAATTTAGCTTCATTCAGCCAGTTTTGTGACGGCTTTGTCAGGCCTCTGTACGACAAATGTTTGATCCAGGAATCTGTCACATTATTTTCACACATCTCGTCAGTTTTTTCTTCAATGTTGTCAGTTAGATAGGGGTACTCTTTTTTGTGTTTTTTAGCTACCCAACCTGCGAGGTATTCAAGTGCATCATCTTTCAAGTCGTGGACACGGGCACTGTTATCAAAAACATCTTCCTTTGATTCTTGTAAAAAACTTAAGTTATTTACTTCCAATCCTAGGTAGTTTTCCTCGTTGAAAGATACTTCTTGGGGCACTTGAACTCCAGCAACTTTTAACACTGTACTGACTATTGTCTCTGTACCGTCATCAGTGTTACTTGTATAATTTGTATTAGCTTGCAGCATCCCTTGATTGTTTTCCCAAAATGATCATTCTTAGCCTATACATTGCATCTAGTGGAGAAGGGTGATCATTCAATCCACCACGTAACCTAATCTGTGAAAAAAGATTTTCAAGATAATCTTGGTTCAACCTGTGGGTTAGTATGTAGCTTATGTTGTGAGATTGTTTTAGATCTTTGTACAGTTCTTGTAATGACAATATTGACAAAATGCAACCCTTTTGAAACACCTGCAGCGTGGTTTTTCCAGTACACCTCATATCTTTAATTTCGTTTGTCATTGTATGCAGAATTTCATCTTGTTTTTCGAGATCTTGGCCGTAAGGCCTTTCAAACGGTTGTCCGTATTTTTTGGGCGTGTACGAGTTCATCAAATCAAACCAGTTGTTTACAAGTCCTATAAAGTAACTTGTAGATTCAGCTACTTTGTCGTCTTTCAGATAGTGGTTTAAAGCAGTGGCCACAGTATGGGACATAAGCTCAGCAGCCTTTCTGACGTTTTGTCTCTGAGCCTTTTTTACAGTTAAGTGACTTTCTGTTAGCTTATGGCAAACCTTCAACTCACTCTTCGCTTCCATGTTTATGACAGAAGCTATTGGGTCCTTGGTTAAAATTTTCCATCTGATAAGCGAAATCCCGTGCTAATAACCAGTTTCGAATCAGCTTAAGTACATGAGGGGCATCAGCAAAAACAAAAACTTTTTCATTGGTAGGAGAAATGAAATATGTTTGTTCAAAAGATATACCGGTACCAAGTTGCTTCCATAAACCGACATTTCCACCTCCCATGTCACTTACACAGGCTTTAACTGTGTACCCCGTTTCTTTGAGTTTCATAATAATTGAACAAAGAATACTTTTAATAACCTGAGTGTCGAAATCTGCGTAAAGTAGTTGTTTCCACTTAGAAACTTGCTTTTTCATTCCTAATAAGAGGATTATTTGATTTTTAGTGAAAATTGATGTCAGGATTTTGTTCATTTTAGAGTGCATCAAACCGATATTGTTATTTTTCCTTTTCAGTCTGAGATTTTCCTTCTTTAGTTTTTTTGTTTGGGATGTTTCCAAATTTATTTTACTTTCTAACATCGAAATCCTTTTTTACAAATCACTGTTTTCTTTAATTAAAATTTCATTTTCAACAGAAGGACTATTTACATTATGCAACGGTATTGATTTTTCGATGGACTAGTAACGTTTGTTTCTGTTGCGGTTAGATTTGCAAAATGTTCTTTGTTAACTAGTTCCGCTATCATTTTCTTACTCTCTCTTGATTTCAGTCGCCTATCTCTGGTATCTACATTAACAATCTGGGAAGAAATAACATTTGAATTTAGGCATACACTTAGATTGACAGATGGGACAGCACTCGGTTTTAACACTTTTTTGGAGGCTATTTTTAGAAGTTCGGCTTTCATATCCCGTTCGTAATCATCTAGTGTGAAATGTTCGGAACAAACAACAGATGTAGAGGGGTTAAAACTTTTATCGGCTCTTTTACATCGCTGTGCCCATTGTTTTGATAGGTCATGGTTTTTTGAAAATCTATGATAGTATATTTTTGCCCCGTCACCAGGTAACTCACGCGTTTTAATGCGACTGTTGTTGCAGACAGCCACTGCACGCCGCTACCCAGGCATCTCCGATGACTTAACACATCCGTAATAATGATAATAATAAGAAGAAGAACCGTAAACCACTTCAGCACATAGATTGGAAACTACCAACAGTTAACAGAATCTTCGCATAACAAAATGATCAGATCAGTAGTCTAGCTACAGTACAACTGCGGATACACAAACACGGATGTCCTGCCCGACTTTCTCGCGTTTTCCTATTTATAGAAAAGTGGAGAGGGTTTGTGTTGTGATGCAACTAGTGACTTTCCCGCATTATCCTATTTATAGAAAAGTGGAGAGGGGTTGTGTTGTGGCAGCTAGTGAGTGAGGGTCGGCGCGGTGGCAAGGCGGCATGGTCGCCGGATGACGTCGCTCGGGCCGGGGGTGTGCGAGTGCGCGCGCTCGGACTGAGGCAACCTCCTGTATACTAGCCTTGGGTCAGTACTACTGTACGTGTATGGGTGGGCGGGTGGGTCAGTAATACTGTACGTGTATAGGTGGGCGGGGGGGGGGGGGGGTCAGCACCACTGTGTATGTATGGGTGGGCGGGTGGGTCAGTACTACTGTACGTGTATGGGTGGGTCAGTACTACTGTACGTGTATGGGTGGGTAAATGGGTCAGTACCACTATATGTGTATGGGTGGGTCAGTACTACTGTACGTGTATGGGTAGGCGGGTGGGTCAGTACTACTGTACGTGTATGGGTGGGTAAATGGGTCAGTACCACTGTATATGTATGAGTGGGTGGGTGGGTCAGTACTACTGAATGTGTATGGGTGGGTGGGGGGGGGGTTCAGTACCACTGTGTGTGTATGGATGGGCGGGTGGGTCAGTACTACTGTACGTGTATGGGTGGGTGGGTGGGCGGGTGGATTAGTACTACTGTACGTGTATGGGTGGGCGGGTGGGTTACTACTACTGTACGTGTATGGGTGGGCGGTTGGGTCAGTACTACTGTACGTGTATGGCTGGGTAAATGGGTCAGTAGCACTGTATGTGTATGGGTGGGTGGTTGGGTCAGTAGCACTGTATGTGTATGGGTGGGTGGGTGGGTCAGTACTACTGTACGTATATGGGTGGGTGGGTGGGTCAGTACTACTGTACGTGTATAGGTGGGCGAGTGGGTCAGTATCACTGTACGTGTATGGGTGGGCGGGTGGGTCAGTACCATTGTACGTGTATGTTTTGTAGCTAAGCACTCACAACGAAACCTTCCGGACAGTATATGAAACATCATTGACAAGCTAATGTTCAGTAATACATATACGTTATTTAAATGAACCCTCAGGATTAACTCACGATGGTTTACTTTATTTTCCAAGGATTGGATGTTAAGTAAAAGTATTGAAAATTGATTAGGTTAGGCCAATTAGAGATAGTAGAAATCTTAAGACACTTGTCCCTTGTATTGGAGTTTGGAGTTTAAATCAACCTCAGACCTATTTCTTTTCCTTAAGATAAATTTAGAAAAAAGAAGTTACTAGACCAGAAATCCGGAGAGGAAATGACTTTATAATAACTGACAGTTATAAAATTGACAGAAAATATTTATGCTGATAAATAATCTTAAAGGGATTTTATAAAAAATGAAACATCAGTAGTTAAGTGTATAAAATACTTTTGATTAATTATACATGTTTTAATGACCTGTGATTTGACCCTAATTTATTCTGATTAAGGTAAGTATTTTTTTTTACTATGTTAATTTTTTGAAATTAAACAGATGCAGAAATATCTGGTATTTTCAACTTTAACAGATTAACTCGAAAGTTTGCTTGACATATCATCTGAATTTATAAGTCCCAATTTTAATTTACTCTAAAAATAAAAATCCATCTTCACAAAATTTAAGCTCTTTAAGTTATGTAATAAAAATTTTTATTAATTTTCCCTAGAACATCATAAATATGTGAAATATTTCCTCTTCATCATAATAAAGTTCTTTACGTTCCTGAATTGTTTTATCTTGCACCCTCCTAACTACTCCGTCCCTGTAGAGCTACGTGCTGCTGCTATGAATTGCTTTTTTACTGCTTAAGAATTTCCCCTCGCGTTATTGTTTTCTCCTGGAAAGGCAAACAGTGCCATGGTATAATATTTAAAGACTATATATTTTCCCTTATGTCTAAGTATTTAAAATATATCCTTTAATACATACAGTTATATAAATAGGAATAACAATGGACTTACAAACGAATAATATTTTTAAAAGTTCGATAAACAAACACACAACAATGTCGTTAGTTTTAACAGTATCCTCATACTATTTTAAATGAAATACCTCAATAAACGATATATATTTATTTTATTCGATTAAACCTACTCTTAAATACTATTATTTTGAAACAATCAAAAGGTTTATTACAAATTCATCTAAACTATAAGTTAATGTTTTGGGTATTATATTTAACATGAAATACTAATAAATGTTAGCACTAAAATCAGTAAGGCCACGGAGTTAATAACCTACCCTTCCGCCCATACTTATGTCGTGTTAGTAAGGCCACGGAGTTAATAACCTACCCTTCCGCCCATACTTATGTCGTGTTAGTACCACGCACCCACCCATTCACGTGGGTTTTGGGTATTATATTTAACATGAAATACTAATAAATGTTAGCACTAAAATCAGTAAGGCCACGGAGTTAATAACCTACCCTTCCGCCCATACTTATGTCGTGTTAGTACCACGCACCCACCCATTCACGTGGGTTTTGGGTATTATATTTAACATCAAATACTAATAAATGTTAGCACTAAAATCAGTAAGGCCACGGAGTTAATAACCTACCCTTCCGCCCACACTTGTGTCGTGTTAGTACCACGCACCCACCCATTCACGTGGGTTTTGGGTATTATATTTAACATGAAATACTAATAAATGTTAGCACTAAAATCAGTAAGGCCACGGAGTTAATAACCTACCCTTCCGCCCATACTTATGTCGTGTTAGTACCACTCACCCACCCATTCACGTGGGTTTCATGCTTAATTATAAAATCACATAACACGTTGTAAATCTCCAAAAAATATTACCAGTCACGAACAGTGAATATAAAAAATAATATTTAAAATACATTTCTTCTATTTTTATACCTTTAAATATTATTTAATGTCCTATTTTTATAATTTATATAATTAAGTATTTTCTATTTGTTGTTAAACATAATGCAAATAAATTACAAATTATTTTTCACTTGTATAGCAAATCAAATAGAATTTTTAAAATAAGTAAATCAAGTTCCAAATATTACCGTAATAATAATAATGTTTAGTCATTAGACTATACATTCCGTAACTACTTAACTGTGACCTAACTAATTAGACTATACATTCCGTAACTACTTAACTGTGACCTAACTAATAAACTGTAAAATTTAAAGTGTACGAGGTTTTGGTACGCAAATTATTGTATAAAACGTAGTTTTAGTATACTAAAGATAAACGATTCCCAGTTTCAAAGTTTCTTAACTAAAAATAAATCGATTAAAAGCATAGTTTACTCTACTATAGTAAATCTTTACAAAAAATACAGTATACAGGTATTAAATAGCTAAGATACTGAATATAAAGTAGAGCCAGTTATGAATTGAAATGTTTGCTGAGAAGACCAATTCAACCTAAAACCAGCTGTTTCCCAACGTTAAGCAGACGTCAAGACAGCTGGTGAGAACTTTAGGCATGCAAATAACAAGAGTACACAAACTTTCTGACAAACCATTAATCAATCCCCCCCCCCCTTTTAAATGTGAATTGGGTTGTATTTGGTTACTGTAGATTTTGTAACCCTAAAGTCAACAAACTTATTTTTTGTCACATACCAAAGTGAAGTACTGTTATCACAAATTAGATCATTAATTAAAATAATATTTTATATTTAAAACCTATGAATATTAACTCCTCACATCTAAATTAATTTCATTCTAAAGCATTCCAGCTAAAATTAAACTTAAATAACATTTAAACAATCACAACTTATAAAGCCAACTAACGACACATGCCTACTCACAGGCGACAAGCCCATGTAGGCATATTTCAATAATATGCTTTTAGCCTGCTATAAGAATATGTTGATATACAAGTGCTATTGATTTGGCTAGTTAAAGACAACATTTCAATATTCACTTGTTTCGTATTTTTATTTTTTTTTCAATGTCTTTTTTCAATGTGCAAATATAAGTAATCGCAAGGAAATGATTATATGAAGAAAACAAAATCATAATATTTGTGTCAATTTTATTTTTACTGTCGATTTCATGTTTTCTATTACTGTTCAACAGAATGGATTATGATTTTGGTTTTTTTATTTCTTAAATTGGCTACACATCAACAACAGCTGTTCGTGTTCTATTTGCCATTTTTATCTTGTGTATTAGTAGCTTTTTGTGTATTAGTAGCTTTTAGTAGCTAGGCGTTGGTACAAACGGCTAGTTTTGTGAAGTGAGCCAATAAAACTGCTTTTTTATGAGTTTTACTTCAGTTGTTTTGCAATGGAATAATGCCTTACGTATTTTGATCAGGAGAATATGCTGATATGATTTTTACTTCGGGTTATTTTAATGGTAATTCTAGAGCTGCTACAGTAGAAAATTAACTGTGTTACCCTAAAAGAACGGTTCCAGATTTTAAAAAATCTTGAAATTTTCCATGATATTCGCGAAACTGATTTACTACTAAGTATTTGTATCCCAAGTTGTCAGATGTATTTACATTGTATTATTGTGTCTAGGGCTGGATGCAAGAAATTGTCTAAAAGACCATAGTTAATACTCAGGAGTAATTAATAGCCCGTACTATGATCTCAGACACACAAAGTCTGGTAAGTTAAAGAAAGTGACACAATCAGTGCACAAATGTGTTTTAAAACGGATTGATAATTATGAACATTTAAAATAAAAGGTATGTTAGGCTAAACCAGTTATGTTCCATTAAATTACTTGTGTATTAAACTTGTCACAAATAAAATTTCACTGTTGTTCTTATTTGTGATTTGTATTTTACTTAGCTTACATCAATCTTCTCAGAATAATATCATTTTCTTCAAACTATGTACATACGTTTTAGCAATAATAATATGATTGTATGTCTTTATTACCCGTAAAAAACGGTGTTTCTTGCCCCAATGTCTTGCATTTAACCCCAAATTTCTTAAAAACTACGGAAGATAGAGTTCTGAAACACATTTAAAAACTTTTTTATGTCACATTGTAAAAGAAATCATAACATTATATGCTAATTTTTTAATGTCTCCAGTGAACATTTCACGATCAACACTCACTCAAGTAGCTCTTATATCAAAATACATTTGTTTTATTTTTAAAATATTGATAATTTTACTTACATAATATTTTACGTCAACATTTTCATAAAAAGTATCAACTCTTTTAAGTTAAGTTTTAACAATCTGTAAACTGTATTGTTATTTCATAAATATATGATAAAGTAAAATATTCACATATTTTCACGTCCTTTATCTAAAAGAACAACATACTCGATCAATTCTGAACCGCACTCTATCAGAAGTCATCCAATATAGTCCTAGTTAGTGAAAGCCAAGTTACCTTCTTTTATTCTTGGGCTATTTAATTAAGGATTATTCAAATACAGAAATGTTTAACAGTGACGTTTCAATATTAAATGTTTCAAACCGTCAGCATCGCTAAAAGGTTTGTGTTGGAAAACGTATTTAGTGGATTAACAAATTAGAACCCCACTACATTTACCACTGAACTCTTATTTAATATTCCTCCAATCAGATTTAATTTCGAAACGTGTTACAAGACCATTACAACGATTGTTATTAGGTATAGATGCATTATGAAAACATAATTGCAAGGTGACATTATTTACAGCTAACTAATAACTACAAAAAATTCATTACCTTATATTACGAATATTTCCCAACGGTATCCATAATTATATAAAATAAATTACCTTTGTCAACAGATCAAATTTGTTGTGATGTGTATAACGATCGTTTCAACATAATTATGCCATCTTCAGATACAATGCCAGGTTTCAATGAACTTTATAAAGTTTGGTTTATTGGATGGCATAATTATGTTGAAACCGTCGTCATACACATCACAACAAATTTGAACTGTTGACAGAGGTAATTTATTTTATATAATCTTAAACAAGTTCAGGGGCTAAATAAACAGTTTTTGAAAAGGTATCCATACTCACAGTGCATGAACGTTTGTTAACAATTATTGCTGCCTGAAGTGTACTAAACATTTATAGGAACCAATGAACAACTAACCACTAATTATAAGAAGAAAGCAGCATTGAGAAAACAAAGTGTTATTATAATATACGTAAAAATGTATTTATACATAAAACATAATTGCGTTCTCTTTTTATTCATAAATTGATAATAAATAAATAGAAGCGTATGTAAAGAAAATAGAAAAAAAGCCATATTCATGTACGTCCCAACGTTATATATTGATCAATATACGTTTTGTAAATTGAAACTGAAAGATTATATCTACAATGATAGTATATAATTTCTTTCATAGAAATGTTAAATTTAACGAATTCTTGTATCATTAGGAGTATAAGGGAGTTTCGTACGAGATTAAATTGAGCTGAAGCCAACACTATTGGCCCTAAGCCACACTTTGAACTAACTGTTGCCTACTTATAGTTAGAATAACTATATGTAATAAGTGTAGATAGACTATACTGAATAGTAGTGAATGGTGCTGTGAGTCATAAGTTTGAGTCATAATGACACTAAGTAATGTAGTAACTATCCGTTCCTGTGAGTTGTAAGTTTGAGTCATAATGACACCAAGTAATGAAGTAACTATCCGTTCCTGTGAGTTGTAAGTTTGAGTCATAATGACACCAAGTAATGCAGTAACTATTCGTTACTGTGAGTCGTAAGTTTGAGTCATAATGACACTAAGTAATGGGGTAACTATCCGTTACGGTGAGTTGTAAGTTTGAGTCATAAAGATACCAAGTAATGGGGTAACTATCCGTTACTGTGAATCGTAAGTTTGAGTCATAATGACACTAAGTAATGGGGTAACTATCCGTTACGATGAGTTGTAAGTTTGAGTCATAATGATACCAAGTAATGGGGTAACTATCCGTTACTGTGAGTCGTAAGTTTGAGTCATAATGATATCAAGTAATGGGGTAACTATCCGTTACTGTGAATCTTAAGTTTGAGTCATAATGACACCAAGTAATGCAGTAACTATCCGTTACTGTGAGTTGTAAGTTTGAGTCATAATGACACCAAGTAATGCAGTAACTATTTGTTACTGTGAGTCGTAAGTTTGAGTCATAATGACACTAAGTAATGGGGTAACTATCCGTTACGGTGAGTCGTAAGTTTGAGTCATAATGACACCAAGTAATGGGGTAACTATCCGTTACTATGTGTTTTTTAATAAATCAGAAAGTAGCTTAATATTCAACATTTGCGATATGTTATATAAATGGACACGTTTTAGGCTATATAGATACCGACTTTAATTAACTAATGATTACTAATACAGTTTTTTAAAAACATATGTCAAACTTTATAATTATATAGTTAGTTTTAAATAATAATTTGACTTTCTTAAACCTTTTATTGTTTTGATTGTTAAAATCATTTTTAAAACTTGTTTGTAATTTATCGACTTATACTCTGCTGTTTTACATATATTTATTTATATAATACCAGTACTATATCTAAATAGATAGATTTACAAGCTTATATATTTTGTTAAAACGTAGATCATGAATATGTTTACGTAGTTTTTACCTTAGTAAAAACTACCACCTGTTATTTATCATACTAATGAAGAGTAATAGTTGTGATCATGTTATACTTGACCATTCCGGGCTTCTTAAGTAATAGTTGTGATCATGTCATACTTGACCATTCCGGGCTTCTTACCTTAGTAAAAACTACCACCTGTTATTTATCATACTAATGAAGAGTAATAGTTGTGATCATGTTATACTTGACCATTCCGGGCTTCTTAAGTAATAGTTGTGATCATGTCATACTTGACCATTCCGGGCTTCTTACCTTAGTAAAAACTACCACCTGTTATTTATCATACTAATGAAGAGTAATATTTGTGATCATGTCATACTTGACCATTTCGGGCTTCTTAAGTAATAGTTGTGATCATGTCATACTTGACCATTCCGGGCTTCTTAAGTAATAGTTGTGATCATGTCATACTTGACCAATCCAGGCTTGTTAAGTAATAGTTGTGATCATGTTATACTTGACCATTCCGGGCTTCTTAAGTAATAGTTGTGATCATGTCATACTTGACCATTCCGGGCTTCTTACCTTAGTAAAAACTACCACCTGTTATTTATCATACTAATGAAGAGTAATATTTGTGATCATGTCATACTTGACCATTTCGGGCTTCTTAAGTAATAGTTGTGATCATGTCATACTTGACCATTCCGGGCTTCTTAAGTAATAGTTGTGATCATGTCATACTTGACCAATCCAGGCTTGTTAAGTAATAGTTGTGATCATGTTATACTTGACCATTCCGGGCTTCTTAAGTAATAGTTGTGATCATGTCATACTTGACCATTCCGGGCTCTTAAGTAATAGTTGTGATCATGTCATACTTGACCATTCCGGGCTTCTTACCTTAGTAAAAACTACCACCTGTTATTTATCATACTAATGAAGAGTAATAGTTGTGATCATGTCATACTTGACCATTCCAGGCTTCTTAAGTAATAGTTGTGATCATGTCATACTTGACCATTCCGGGCTTCTTACCTTAGTAAAAACTACCACCTGTTATTTATCATACTAATGAAGAGTAATATTTGTGATCATGTCATACTTGACCATTTCGGGCTTCTTAAGTAATAGTTGTGATCATGTCATACTTGACCATTCCGGGCTTCTTAAGTAATAGTTGTGATCATGTCATACTTGACCAATCCAGGCTTGTTAAGTAATAGTTGTGATCATGTTATACTTGACCATTCCGGGCTTCTTAAGTAATAGTTGTGATCATGTCATACTTGACCATTCCGGGCTCTTAAGTAATAGTTGTGATCATGTCATACTTGACCATTCCGGGCTTCTTACCTTAGTAAAAACTACCACCTGTTATTTATCATACTAATGAAGAGTAATAGTTGTGATCATGTCATACTTGACCATTCCAGGCTTCTTAAGTAATAGTTGTGATCATGTCATACTTGACCATTCCGGGCTTCTTACCTTAGTAAAAACTACCACCTGTTATTTATCATACTAATGAAGAGTAATAGTTGTGATCATGTCATACTTGACCATTCCGGGCTTCTTAAGTAATAGTTGTGATCATGTCATACTTGACCATTCCGGGCTTCTTACCTTAGTAAAAACTACCACCTGTTATTTATCATACTAATGAAGAGTAATAGTTGTGATCATGTCATACTTGACCATTCCGGGCTTCTTAAGTAATAGTTGTGATCATGTCATACTTGACCATTCCGGGCTTCTTAAGTAATAGTTGTGATCATGTCATACTTGACCATTCCGGGCTTCTTAAGTAATAGTTGTGATCATGTCATACTTGACCGTTCTGGGCTTCTTAAGTAATAGTTGTGATCATGTCATACTTGACCATTCCGGGCGTCTTAAGTAATAGCTGTGATCATGTCATACTTGACCATTCCGGGCTTCTTAAGTAATAGTTGTGATCATGTCATACTTGACCATTCCGGGCTTCTTAAGCAACACCAAACATAAGGATGGCCGTTTTAAGTTATGAACTGGTAATTAAATATTGCTTTGAATCACTTTGAATGCATAAATATAAGGTTTTATAGTTTGTGAAGTCACAGTGTAAGTGAAGTATTTGTATATTAATTTAACATTTATTAGTAAATATCTGTTAAAAAGAAACATTTAAATGTAAATGTTTTTGGTTGATAAAAGTTTGTTCCTTTTGAAGTCAATGTCTACTAATCAACTATAATTAACTTTTTAGAGAACTACAAAATTCCCTTGTTGTATTTAAATTGAGACTGATATTATTGGATTTATGTGTAAATCATAATATCTAGATGAATAGTAATTACTGTTTGGTAAGCCTACTTAGGGAACCCGCGGACCACCTTCAACCACAAATGTCCAACCCTCACACCCTCCATTTGTAATTAGATGTTCCGGCACGGACTGTAAACTGATAAACGAACCTCAAAGGAAATCATATTTCCTTAACAACCCTTGTACCTTGGTATTCGGGAAGAGTTTTTTTCATAACGTGATAGTGTTTTAGAACTAAGGTAACCCATAATTACTAATTTTTCGTTATACCATTATCTTTAGTTGAACTTACAAGTAATTTTTATATAAAGTTAGCACTTCTTTATTCCTTTCCTTTTTCATAACGTAATAAAAACATGACCAATGATTAGAAAAGTTATTATTTATATAAAAATAGTGTAATTGTAATTTGAAACATGCAGGATAATATATAGTGTCAGCAATAATACAAAAATAAAATTAAAGTATTTATTTTTTTCAATTTAATGGGAATGGATTTTAGTTTCCAAACGTGTGCATATTAATCACGTGATAAAATGTTTTATGAATATATGAATATTATTTCGATTCCATACAATATTTTAAATACTATATGCACATAATTAACGGAGTTATAAATCAGGTCAATACATTGTAGTTATCAAAACATTTAAAACAAGAATATATATCATTGTTAGTTCTTTTTGCGTAACGGTAACATTCGTACATTAATAAAGAACATACTCGAGATATCATCTTTCTTAGGTACCATGAAACACTGTTGGTGATATTTCAAATGTTTAACACGGTTTATGTATTGCCGTGGGATATGACAACACATTGGAATAAGCCTCTTTTTCGAAGTGTAAAGCACAACTGTAACACCCACAAATTCCTATTCCCTGAAGACAAACCGCAAACATTTCCTAATAAAATATTTCTAGGAAAAGAAGAAGAAAGTTTCAATGTTACTAAATCACTTGGAAAAGTTAAACTTAATATCAGTGATGTGTCTACCTCATTCATTATCATAACTTAATATCATAAAAAAGTTAATTAATCAACATATTTTATTAAATGAAGTAACAAAAAGACCTACATTATTACAGCTAAAATTAATTACAATATGACTTTAGAATATTTCTTTATACATTCTATGTATGTCTGAGGAATCAGGTTGAATTTAACAAGATTACTGTTAGATTTGTTTAATTTGCACTATTATACATATCAGTTTTAAATAACTATTATCACGTTTAATTTCATGCATTTAAAATTATCTGGACTATGAGGTGGGAAAGTCGGCGGTGTATACATTGAATAAAAGAGGAACAAGAACGGACCTTGTGGCAGTCCGTCATTCAGGTGTCTAAAAGAGCTTTCTCTGTGACCCAGTCACATTTTAATAAACTTTCTCCTAATGGTAGAATTTATAGATTACAAAAATCGAAGACATGGAATCAAGTTGTAAAATATAAGTAATAGGACCTTCCTCCAAACCGTGCCATAGGCTGCTGAAAGATGTATTAATGCTGCTGATGTTTTTTCTTTTCAAACCCATTCTAGATTGGAAATGTTAAAGAAAGTACCTAGTCGATACAGTCTTAACCAGATCTGAAACCAGTTTGATCAACAGGGATGAAACTGTCCCTACAGAAACTTTTAGCAGACTATTAAAAGAGCTATGAGCCGCTAGTATTCGGAACGTTCTGATTCTTTGTCTGGCTTCAAAACAGCTGTTATTTAGATTTTTTTTAAGATTTGGGTATATTGTCACTTGCCAAGATGACATTGAAAACTGTTCCAATCCAACGTTTTATTTTTTTACCAGCATGTTTAAAACATTTGAGGAATATGTCATCCATTCCTGTATTCCCAACTGGAAGGGCCGTGACCGCCTCATTTAATTCTTGGAGAATGAAGGACTTACAAACTTCTAACGGTGCCTGTGGGATTCCCTTAATTTTATTTAGTTTTTATACACCCTTTTTGTCAGAGAGGTGGGTTGACTTATATAAGCCGACAATGTGTCCATAGGTCTCGGGTGCAACCCCGTGTTATCTCCAAGTGGTTTACCGGTGGAGAGTTTTCTAAGTACGGACCAAGTCTGCTGTGGGTAAAATGTAGCGGCAGATGAAACGACTAAACTGATGAAACAATTATGGTTGTTTATTAAGGTGGAATGAACCACCTCAAGCCTTTCCTGTATTACTAGTAACTATCAAGTTCCGTACAATGGAGGTTACGGATGAGTTCAAGTAGTAGTAACACAATTTTATGAGCTAGAAAGTCATAACATCTCATAAAACTTATAGAAATAGTTATAATTGGTCCTTGAGATGATTTATATTGCTAAAGTTAATTGTTCAGTTTTGTTATTTCATAATTTTAAACATCCACTAGTCAAGTTAAATGTAACATTTTGAATTCAGGTTTATTCCATTTTAATCGGTTTCAACAGACCTTTATCACCAGTCCCATTGGGGCCAGATAGTATATTAAATTTATTAAATCTTAAAACAATCAAAACTTTGAAAATGCATTATAGCTTCCATAATAGTATAACATTAATTTCTGCTGTATAACTTTTGTCAGTATGCAAAAATCATTAACTTATAGAGAGAATAAAATATGGAACCTTCATTTGCTTTTATAGTAGTAATTGTACTAGTTGCCAAAGACATAAAAATATAGAGTAATTAATATTAATCGAATTTAGTTATTTAGATATTTATAAACTATTTATAATGAAAATTTGATTAAACTGATAGGGTTTAGTAATAATTATCAAAAGATATTTCAACAAACGATAATATTTATGTAGCACAAACCGTACAGTGTCTTCAGACAACAAATGCTTGAACAGGGCTTCTTTAAAGTGTCAACACCCCAATTATTTTTTTTTTTTAATTGGAAGACTTTGAATTGTTGTAATCCCGTATAATGTATTGGGAAAAGTCACGGTATACAGTAACTTTAGTGCAGAAATGCTTTATACGTGTATATTATGTGCTAGATTTAACACTGACAAACTCAGTGAAATAAGCCTTAGTGTCTTAGCGTGACTGCACATTTCCATCAAGTTGGATAGTTTTGTCATAGCAATGTCTAGTTTTTCACAACACTTAAAAACTTAAGGGTCACATAAAGGCGTTTGAGTTATAAAATTTCAGCCAAATGCTTATGCGAAAAATAAACAAATTAAAATGTTTAAAACAGGTTATGTTATCTATCACCTAGTGTAAATTTGTTTGAAAAATTATCTGTGGATGGAAGGACGTTATGGACACTCTGTATGTAAATGAAATAATACAAACCAAAATATGTATTATGTTTACAAATTAGTATTTTTAACTTACTTGTTTCTAACTTCCATATTCAAGTGTCAAGGCAAATAATTTATAATAAATATTACATTGTGCAATTAGATACATTGTACACTAATACTTTAACAAAGAGTGATTGTAAAAGTACGTTTAGATGGCCAGACCCATCATAATGAAAGTAGAACTAATAGCAAATCTTATTGGAATAAGATTATTTTGACATCGTATTCCGACTTCCGCTTAATTTTCCAAACAAGGAATGTGACTACGCACGCCGGCCATCGTGCTGATGAGTACTCACTCTTGTCAGGATGTTAATGGCCTCTTTTTATTCGCTACAACGAGTTAGGGCAAATAATCACAAAATCCGAAAAAAGATAAAATTATTTGAGGGGTGGGTTCAATAGTAATCATTATCTGCTCTCAGGAGTAATGATCCACCCTGTAGAGAACAGGTACGGTGTTTGTCATCAAAGAGCAGCTTGCCAACCATTCTCTTGAGCAGTAGCTGGTGAAGATCATGCTCCAGTAAAAACAAACCAAAAAAGCATGTAACGTGCTTTAATAACCTATCAATGACACACCTCACACTGGGCTGACAAAACGTACCTTATTAGTAAAAGAATGCCCATGACCAATATGAAGCAGGGTGAGTGGCATATCCCAAGTCGCTGTGAGTCCAATGGTTGTCACATTTTTCCACACGACCACCGTTCCACTTGGTTTAGTTAGGGTTGGGTTTAATTAAGCCCTAATTAATTGGACCAAGGTCAAACGGGAGACGCCGATCAGAAGATGCCAGTTCAAATACGGTGAGTTACTTTGATAAATGTGCATAATACAGATTTGATATTACAAAATGTAAAAAGTGGATATTTTCAATATAAAACAAGGAAGCTATAATACCATAAACGTAAAATATTTACTATTACTGTATATTTGCAGTATCAGCCATTAGGTTGGATATTTGACATAAATCTACCCCGTAATGGTGGCATGTTTATGACTTATGTGGACAACACCATAAAGTCCAAGCCATCCAGTCTGTTCAATGACTCGTTTGTGGTACCCATGACAGGCAATGTAGATTGATGTCCAACTGAGTCCAAGGTTATGAACTGATAGAATTATATGATTTGGTTTTATTTATTGCTAATTGTCTCCTCTCTCATTACAAAAAACTAAACGGTGTAGCCCTACCAACATGACATCAGGAATAACATTCTGAGTCCTCAAAGGACATCATTTATCAACTAGCATCCTTGATTTAACAATTGTTAAAAAAAAAAAGAGTTAAAGGTTGTCTTGTTTTACCAGGCGAAGTTAGGGCTAAGGAGCCCTCTCTAACACTTAAACTAGGGACCAACGGCTTTACGTGACTTCCGAACCACGGGAGCGGCAAGGCAAAATCTATTAGTGGTCATATCGGGAATCGAACCCGGACCGGCAGCGTGGCAAGCCAGTGCCTTAGCCCCTTATCTATTGTTAGGTGCCCACATTGTTAGGTGCTTTAATGTGAAATAATAAACTATGTCTCTACTCCCCCCTCTTTTGTTGTAATACTTTTAGAAAGAAGACAAAGCTAATGCATGGCCATTACATATACAATAGCTAAAATGTTTTTCTACATTCTTTATAACTTTTGAAAATATTTATTTTGCCTGGAGGCACGTATGTTACAAATCGTAGTATTTTGAACAGTGGGTCCTAAACTATTGGATGTGACCAACTGATGGAACCAGTAGCAATTAGTGGCTGGTGAGATGGATATCTTAAAACTGTTTTGGGTTGCAAAAATGAATTTGTTAGTAAACTAAATAATTACATTGAATATTTTTTTTTAGGAATGTTCAATCAAAGCTTAATTGTTTAATTTAAAGCTTAACTTCCATTAGGAATAAAATATAAGTGAACAAGTAGTTAGACAAAACCAGATTAAGAGATGAGACTAAATTACTAAAAGCATTAATACTCGATAGAAATCATTGTACGATAATATGTGAACAGATTACATTTTACAGAACACACTTCATACATATATATCACATTAAAAGAACTATATTCTATAAAAAATGAACTAGAATCTATTAATTAATTAATTAAGAAAATAGTTTGAACAATGCATTTTACGTTATACAAGTGTTGCAATATATCATATGAACAACATTAATCACTCCAAAAACTCACATAACGTTCCTAAATATGTAATTAATTTATACGTCAACGACATCGTAGGTAAGCTTCATACTTACACAATAAATCACATTTTTAGGCATTTTTCATGTAATTATGTATCATGAAATCGTACTAACCATACTTTACATTTTACAGTAAAAAGTACCAATGAGGTTGTATGGTAAAATATCTACAGCTTACACCTCTACTCTGCAGCTCGTATAACTTGATTATGGTGGGAAGAACATCGGTAAAACAACAGTTAAAGTCACCGTTCGGGCCTTACATCTGGCAGGTTACATATTTGTAGAATATCTACAGCTTACACCTCTACTCTGCAGCTCGTATAACTTGATTATGGTGGGAAGAACATCGGCAAAGAAACAGTTAAAGTCACCGTTCGGGCCTTACATCTGGCAGGTTACATATTTGTAGAATATCTACAGCTAACACCTCTACTCTGCAGCTCGTATAACTTCATTATAGTGGGAAGAACATCGGCAAAGAAACAGTTAAAGTCGCCGTTCAGGCCTTACATCTGGCAGGTTACATATTTGTAGAATATCTACAGCTTACACCTCTACTCTGCAGCTCGTATAACTTGATTATGGTGGGAAGAACAACGGCAAAGCAACAGTTAAAGTCACCGTTCGGGCCTTACATCTGGCAGGTTACATATTTGTAGAATATCTACAGCTTACACCTCTACTCTGCAGCTCGTATAACTTGATAATGGTGGGAAGTAGTACAAATAGGTTGTAGCGAGACTCAGGTCTGTATAGTATCACGGAAAATGAAGGCGCTACATTTTAATTAATTAATTATATATTTAAAAATGAAGGCGCTACCTGCAAATAGAGTATTGAAATATGGGACTTGCCTACTAAAACATGAAGGCGCTTTTTTATCTATTAATAAATACACTGTTAACCTAGCTTTATTATATAACATACACTGTTAGCCTACCTATTTAATTAATTTTTTATTTAATTTATATCATTTTTTTAATAAATACACTGCTAACCTAGCTTTCTTATATAACTTTCTCTCTTAACTAACCTATGTTCCAGGAACTCATCTACGGCTTCCTACCATCGTTACCTACCTATACTTATCTATCTAATCATGGTTGTGTACGTTCTTAACACTCTAGGCAACCCGCAATACACGTTTTAATTACAAATCAAGGGGCAGTTATTATTTATATTAATTATAAAAACAAATGTATATATGAAAACCCCTTTGTAAGTCTGTACATCACATTGAAAGGCTTCTCTAAGTAAAGTGATGTCTTTACTTACAGTGGAACCCAAAAAATACAAAAATAATACCGGGAGGTAGCATTTTGTTAGGCTGGCTACCACCATAATGAGCGGGGTTGGGGCTCATTACACTAAAATACCCGTGGGGGATACCAGTCCTCTATCGGGCGCGTCCCATGGGAATTGGGCAATGCCCTTCAGTTTTGCCTTCAGCTTACTTGAGGGTAGTGAGGAATTAAATACTCACCGTGAAAAAACTGATTAAATCAAAAAAATTAATAAAATCTGCGAGAAAGATCATGGTATAGTACAGAATCAGGAAGTTATCTTAGTAAGATATGGTAAAACTTTCTATAAAAAGAGTAAATTACATCCAAAAGTAAGAAAAAAATCAAAGATACATACAAATTTCAGAAAAAGAGTCATTTTACATAAAAATGTGTTAAAAAACTTTTCAAATCAAGGAAGAACTACCAACATAGTACTCTCCAAACCCCTTAAAGTTGAGTTGAAATGTCCATAAATAGGGTTATTTGTGTACAAAATATATTATAATTCCCTAAAAATATTACAATTTAGTACCATAACAATGATATTTGTTCTAAACATTAAAAAACCTTTAAAATTATCTAATAGACTCTTTATAAACTTAGTTTGTGCTCAAAACAACACACAAAAGACCAAACACAAACTCTACATATAAGACTCTTGGTTGGCCACCCACCTACTCCACATACAACACCTCTGATACACCATCTACTTGAACATTACATCAAACCTGTGATATTCTACCCAATCAACAAACACACATGACTACCCATCCACCATAAAAACACTATTGCTTCATATAATCATGTTTTAAAATAACATTATTACACTGTAAGATAGGTTTATTATAGCTAAAGAACTAAAATGTGTCCTAAAATTCTGTTTTCTCTAGAAATATGAGAGCCGTTGGTGAAAAACATCCAAATTAAACATAGAAAATAAGAATCAGCTAGTAGTTTAGTAGAAATTCTGCTATAAAACTAAAAATTTACGAGAAAAAGTTAGGTTTAAAAAAATGAACACAGGAAAAGTTAGGTTTAAAAAAATGAACACAGAAAAAGTTAGGTTAGCAAACATCAGAAAGGTAAGTCTAGCAAACAACCAAAAGGTTGATTGCTATCCTTACTTTTTGGAAAAGTTGTTAAAATTAACAAAAGTCAACAAAATGGACATTTTTTGACTTTTGGTAAACTGAACTTTTCGGATGTTTGCTAACCTAACTTTTTCTGTGTTCATATTTTTAAACCTAATTTTTTTATGTTTATTGTTTTAACCTACCTTTTACTGTGTTCATTTTTTAAACCTAACTTTTTCTCGTATTTTTTTAGTTTTATAGCAGAATTTCTACTAAACTACTAGTTGATTCTTATTTTCTATGTTTAGTTTGGATGTTTTTCACCAACGGCTCTCATATTTCTAGAGAAAACAGAATTTTAGGACACATTTTAGTTCTTTAGCTATATTAAACCTATCTTACAGTGTAATAATGTTATTTTAAAACATGATTATATGAAGCAATAGTGTTTTTATGGTGGATGGGTAGTTCTCTAGGAGTTTTGTCTGTAGGATGAGTGGTGGGTGTAGAGTGTGTCCTAAGGAATCGTGTGTGCAGAAGTAGGTGGATTGGTCTATTAAGAGTCATGTGTGTTTGGTGATTGGGTGGAATATCACAGGTTTGATGTAATGTTCAAGTGGATGGTGTATCAGAGGTGTTGTATGTTGAGTAGGTGGGTGGCCAACCAAGAGTCTTTTATGTAGAGTTTGTGTTTGGTCTTTTGTGTGTTGTTTTGAGCACAAACTAAGTTTATAAATAGTCTATTAGATAATTTTAAAGGTTTTTTAATGTTTAGAACAAATATCATTGTTATGGTACTAAATTGTAATATTTTTAGGGAATTATAAGATATTTTGTACACAAATAACCCTATTTATGGACATTTAAACTCAACTTTAAGGGGTTTGGAGAATACTATGTTGGTAGCTCTTCCTTGATTTGAAAAATTTTTCAACACATTTTTATGTAAAATGACTCTTTTTCTGAAATTTGTATGTATCTTTGATTTTTTTCTTACTTTTGGATGTAGTTTACTCTTTTTATAGAAAGTTTTACCATATCTTACTAAGATCACTTCCTGATTCTGTACTATACCATGATCTTTCTCGCAGATTTTATTAATGTTTTTGATTTAACCAGTTTTTTTTCACGGTGAGTATTTAATTCCTCACTACCCTCAAGTAAGCTGAAGGCAAAACTGAAGGGCATTGCCCAATTCCCATGGGACGCGCCCGATAGAGGACTGGTATCCCCCACGGGTATTTTAGTTTAATGAGCCCCAACCTCGCTCATTACGGTGGTAGCCAGCCAAACAAAATGCTACCTCCCAGTATTATTTTTGTATTTTTTGGGTCCCACTGTAAGTAAAGACATCACTTTACTTAGAGAAGCCTTTCAATGTGATGTACAGACTTACAAAGGGGTTTTTATATATACATTTGTTTTTATTATTTTTTAATTATGTTTTTTTACAGTAGGTTTTAGTGTGTTTTTTTTCTTTTTTGTAGGTTACTCTCCCTCACACACGGAACCTACGGATACTTTCCAGCCATAGAGTATAACATTCAATCATACACGTACCTTACGAGGGCCCGGACTGCAACTCGAGGTCTTACGGGGTTTAGCCCAGCCCCAAGTTGTAGGACCGCCTCAGGCCTTATGCGTTTTACGGCTGCCTTAGAGAACATTCGGGCGATTTTTTATTAAATTTGGGCCGCCCTCACCTTGATGGTACGGTATTCTATAGAAATTCACACAGAGATTGAGATATCCGTTAATAAATTGTAGTTATGTAAACACAAAAGTGTCCATATTATAACAGACTTTACTTTACAGATTGTTTTTTAAAGGTTGACGGTAAAAGAGTTTACTTAAAACTAACTTAACATTACTTACCTGGCGTAGGAGTTACCGTAATCAAGAAGAAGGTTCGCCCAGTACGAGGTTTTTACATTGCACTACGGTCGGATTGAGCCCATCCAATGCCGTAAATTGGGTTTCTACGGACATGTTAGTAACCTGTAACAGTGTGGTACTGCTCAAAGTATTACTCGTAGACTTTGCATGTATTTACGTACATTTAAACTGCTAAAGGACCCGGTTTTTTACAAAGTAATATCTAACCAAACGGATAAGTTATGTACAAATCTTCATATATACAAATAAACTGTCCAATATTAAATTTTCAAAGTAATGTTGTGGTAAATATTTTAGAAAAATTAATTTGATTTAAGTAATTTTCGATAAATTTAAAAGATTTTTTTAGAAAAGTTTAACAAAGTTCCGATGTAGTGGAATAACTGATTGGCACCATATGCAAGTGACGCAATAAGAACAGGATGTGGGAAAGGATTGAGTGGTGTGGGAAGGGAGTGGTCAGTCAGAAGTTAACGGTTCTGGAAAGATGTTCTGACAGTATGCAATTTTAGTTGTTCTTTTATTAATTTTTATGTTTTAAGTGTATAGATTATTTTTTTTCTGTTTCAAAGTTTATGTTTGAGTGATGGGTGAGTTTTAGTTTTTTATTAATGAAATCATGATCGTGTTCTAAAGCTCGTTTTTTACTAATTAAATGGTGACCGTAGGCCAAAGTATCTATGCCGTTTTCCAAAATGTATCTTTTATCGTCAAAAGGGGAAAGTGATAATTTTGAAATATTTTGTGTGTAAATTTTATATTTTTCACTACGGATGTTTAAAGCGGATGTAGTTTTTAACGATTGATTTAAAAGACAATCTTTGTACATTTCATGTTTTAATTGTTTTTTTATTGCGACTCGGGGGACGCCTTTGGCTACCTTCTTTTTCTCCAGATCATAATTTAAAACACAGTAACATTTTGCTCTCAAGCCAATTATTTCTTTAGCAGGTTTTGAATTTAGTTCGTCTTTAAATTTTCCTAACACTTTTTTGTTTTCTAGACTATAACATGGGTGGCTAAGTGGATAGGCAGACGTATCAAAAAGGTGTAATTCATTTTTTATGTCTGTGTAAACGTCGGGAGTATATACATTTTAGAATAGTGAGTCTGTGTCAGTCATACAAAGTTTTATGTTTTTCCCATACTTTGCAATTGCCCAATTATAATGAAAGCTGTACATTATTAATTTTAATATTTCCAATACTGTAGTTAGTTAGTTAGTTAGTTTAAGTGGGGATGTATAGTTGGTCTAGCCAACCCTTGCAACGAAACCTCAGGCTTTTTGTGCCAATCCCGGTCCCTAATCGTCGTAAAGCTGGCAGCCCTTGACCAAGTCAAGGAGCTTCTTCACTAGATTAGTAATTTCCAACTGTCCTAGAGGTGAGCCTTCAAAAAGTGCTCTTCTTCTGGCACCAAGGGCCTCACACTCCATGACAATGTGTTCTGCCGACTCTTCGTCCTCCCCACAGAGGCGACAGATAGGATCCTCCGTAAAGAGTCCCACCGTTCTTAGATGCCTCCGGAATTTGCCGTGGCCAGTGATGAGTCCCACCACCAGCTTAACGTGGGGTTTACTTAACCCAAGAAGTGACTTTGTTAACTTCTGGGAGGGATTCTTGACAAGAACCTTGCCGAGTCTTTGCCCTGGGAACCACCGCCATCTTTCCAGATGTCTGGTGCTGACCCAGTTTTTGATTGCTGTTTTGGCAGCTGCAATCGAAACGCCGCAGGCCGGCTCAGGACCAATGAAGGGCTTGAGAGCACCCTCCCTAGCCAAGGCATCGGCCTGCTCGTTGCCTTCTAGTCCCCTATGTCCTGGGATCCATTCCAGCAAGACCTGATTTCTTGAACCCATGATGCTGAGGGACTCCACACGTTCCCAGACTAGACCAGACGAGACCTTCCAGAAGTCAAGAGCCCCTAAGGCCGCCTGACTGTCTGAGAGGATGTGGATATGTTTCCCGCAAACTCCTCTCTCGACCGCCTGGGCGACGCAATGAAGGATTGCGGTGACTTCAGCTTGGAAAACGGTGCCATACGCTCCTAGGCTCACGCTAGCGTTGGTCCTAGGGTCACCAGTATAGACACCAAATCCAGCTCTGTTGCCCATTCTTGACCCGTCTGTGAACCATACAATTCGGTCGTGAGAAGAAACCGGGCTACTAACACCGTCCCAGTACTCCCTCGACCTGAAATCCACAGTATAGGGTCTAGTGAAAAGATACTTAGTCCCAATGAAGTCAGATTTCATTGAGAGTACCTCATCGTTTACTAGATTGGCCACTGAGGAGTGACCTGTACAGGACCCCCTCAAGTGGCCAGTTAGCTGAAGCCTACAAGCCGCCGCTCGAGCCTCTCCAATAATGAAGAGATCAAGGGGTGGCAGGTTGAGAAGAACCTCCAGTGCAATAGAAGGGGTCGACCTAAAGGCCCCTGTCATGCACATGCAGGCAAGTCTTTGTAGGCTAGAAAGCCTACCCCGGACAGTTACCTGATTGACCTTAGGCCACCAGATTAATGCCCCGTAAGTAATTTGTAGTCTGATGACCGCTGTGTAAAGCCAGTGGCAGACATGGGGTGACAGGCCCCATGTGGAGCCCACGCAGCGCCTAGTGGTTACGAAGGACCACAGCTCTGCGGATGACTTTATCAAGATTCAAGTTCCATGTCAGTTTCTGATCAAGGATTACTCCCAGATACTTAACCGACGATGTATCTGTGTGTGTATACAGTATATACTATGTATATGTGGAGGCAGAGACACTCCACTAAGGGCCAGGCCTCTGAAGGAGCCCTGAACCCTTTTCCTGGTGAAGGTCCAATACTGTAAATCCAACATAAATGGGTCTGTTTAGGAAAATTGTTTGTTTTTTCAAGGCCAATCCCGCAATATCTTTATTGTAAGCAAAACATGTTTTAAGTCTGGGACTAGCTGTCCATTTAACCAATTGTTTTTCGTTATTTACGAGTTTAAAATCAATACGCGACCTAACATTTTCCAAGGATTTCCCGTACTTAGCGTTGTTCATTAACTTAAAAAAATCTTTTTCAAAGTTATTTTTCGCTTCTTTTCTTTTCTCTGTATTAATGTTGATAAATAGGGCTAACCAGACAGACTGTTTAAAACTTAGAGCTCTGTGAATTTTAGTCAGTACAAGTCCAAGTTGTAAGTAAAGTTTTAGAATCTTGTAGTGTACAACGTACTTGGTTTTGTCACACAGTGTGGTTAGTAATTATTCAGTCTTGGGCGGTTTGTAGTCGAGTTCATGAAGCAAGTCTTTACAGTAGGGGGAAAGCATGTCGTCTGTCACTACTTTTTGTTCGGGGGCCAGTGGAAAGTCAGAATGTAAGTCGTGTAAATGGTCTGGGTAGTGTAAGTCAACTTCTAAAATGTAACCTATGTCAGAGTCGTCAGATACTTTTGTAAAGTAAATGTCTTGGGGGTCTATCCAGTTGAATTCAGACTCTGGGAGTCTATCAGACATACTGGTCCCATACAAATTGTTACAGTCTAGGTAAAGGAGATAGTTGGTTGGTTTTGTGTTGTAAAATTCAGGAAGGTAAGGGTTGTTGGCCTGGGCGTACCGGTTAGGTATCATGGAGACACCACCCCGGATCCCAGACTCAACAAATAGGTGTTGATCAATGTCGGTGAGTAGTTCAAGACGTATGTCTGTCATTTTTAGCATGAAATTCCATGCCAGTCCAGGGGCAGAGTAGACGTTACACGGGTCAATACCATAGTAAGTCATACTAGTAGTCCTAAAGATTTCAAATACGTCTGCCAGTAATAGTACGTCAGTTAGTAGGTATAAGTCGTGGTACTCTTTCATTGAAGTCATGTCAAAAGTATTCCATACGGTCTGTGCATGGGTATAGTCTTCGTTTGAAATAGGTGTTTGGGTCAAGGCATTGTAGAACGCCTCCTTGGGAGGAAGTTCAGTATCGTTAAATTTTGATTCGTCTGTCATGTACGTATAGGGCAAGACACAATTTCGTAGTAGTAAGTCTGTGTTGGTCATACACTGCCCTACAATTTTGTATTTTGATGCCCCGTCAGAAACTAAGTTGGACACGAGTGTGTCCAAAGAAGCATTTAAGAATTGGAGTGAGTCCAAAAATGGTAAAGATTCAAGGGTGACTGAAATGTACCGCTTACTGGTTGTAGCGATACATGACAGTTTTTCTTTTTTGAATTTACCTAACCCTTGGATCAAGTGGTGGCAGTCATAACCTCTGAGGTTATGGAAAAAGACTGGAATATGATCGGGAACTTTATAATTTAGGTTACATGAATTGTGGGCGGGTCCCAAGAACTCGCCCGTTAAATGATTATGGTTGGTCACTTTGTCTCCGTCTAAAGGTTTTTGACAAAGGTGACAGGTGGTAGCAATTTTGAAAACATTTTTGTCTTGCGGAGACATTTTAATAGGGATATTCTTTTTAATAATAGGTAAGAGTTCCTCAGACTCTGCAATCAAACAATTTAGAAAAGTATCGACAACGTCAGGGCCGCTATAGACTTTAGGTTGTTTTACTGGTTTGCCATTACTGTCAATGTTTACGTAAAAAAAATCTGAAGGGGTATGATGGGCAGTGTTGGTCGTGTGTGACGTAGATGGTTCGTTAATGGTAGTAGGGTTAGGTACGACAAAAGATTCAAAGTCGCAGTAGATTGTAAAAGGGACTTTATGAGTAAGTGTATAGTTTTTAAAGTACATTAGTTTTTCGTCATCAGTAGGAAGTCTGGTCTTTTGTGCACCGTGTGGTGAACACAGAGGTAGGTGATTAGTAAGTGAGTCATTAGTACGAAATCTGTGTAGACAGTAGTCACAGTAGTAAGATGCATTTGTGCGTTTAGTTAAGTGAGATAGAAGTCGGGATAAGTTAGTGATTCAACAGTAGTGGGAGGTAGTGTCAGTAGTCAAAAGTAACAGGTTTACATGGAGAGCTCTAAATTTTTCTTTTGTTATACGTAAAGGATAAATTTAGTTGTTTTCAAAACCAAAGACATTTACAGAGAGAGATAGCAGGGTTCAGTTTTTCAAAGTTATCTAAATCGGTAATATTGACAGGATAGCTAATCCCAGACATGTTTAATTTAGATTCTAAGATTTCATAATAACTTACTCGTCTATTTCTGTCAGGGTACAAATGGGCAAGTACAGAGTACAGGAAACATTTATTATCGTTATTTTTAATATTTACAATTCCATGCGTAGAGTTTGAGATTTTTTTGGGTGGGTATGAAAGAAGAGGCGTACAAAGGTTGAAATTTTACAATAAACAAATCGAGTCGTAAAACATTGTCTATAACCCACCCACTTCGCTGGCTCACCCACTTAGCCACGCTTTCTAAAATTTTGTCTGTAGCCTCGGAATACTGAATATCTAGAGAATCGGAAGGTAACAAAGGACGAGTTTTGCCGTGAAAGAATGGTGTTGTTGAAATTTCCTCATTGTTTACATTTTTAGTGAATTTAATTTGTACCGCAAGTTACCATTTAACATCTCCATGCCTGTTTAGGTGGTTAATTTACGTTACGTTAATTTACTTTACAAGATAAGTTTGTTAATATTGAAACAAATTCAAAATACCGCACAAAGAACAAATGTCAAAATATTGATACTGTATAAGGAACTTAATCTCGGTATATCACTTTCGAAATACCGTACAGAGAACGGTGTTCAAAATATAAATTACAAGAATAATTGTATTTAATATCGAGTAGGAGCAAAGTGAGGACACGTCTGATCAGTACGAGCGCAAGAGCAGAAGTGAGACAGATTGAATGTGTTGGTCGGTTAAGTAGGGATGGATGAGGGAGGGGAGGGGAGGGGGCAACCAATCAGAACGTAGCAATTGGGTCACGCGCCTGTCCAGACATGAAAACCAGTCTGGCGCCTGGAGCCCTATACCCAAGTTTCGCAGCCGCTGTATGAGTCATGCGCCTGTCCAGACTTGAAACTCCGATTACGTCATCCCGTGTAGTACTGTTTTAATAAATGGTTAGAAGGAATCATATGCAATGTTATTTAAGTGTGCGATATTATTAAAAGAGATTGTGCAAATAAAAGATACGGGATGTAAAACAATTTTTGTGGTAACGGAAGCAGATGTGATAACAGCCACGGGTTGACCTTTGAGGTCAGTGTTACATTAATCAGCACCGCATGGACGCTCCACGTGCATATCAACCACATGCTAACCTTAGAGGTCAAGTGATGTGATAACAGCGATAAAGCTCGGTCACCGTACACCAGTAGGCCTCGTATGTAACAGTGTATTAAATAAAAATAAAAAAGAAGTAAATAATTAATATAAGTAATAGCTGCCCCTTGATTTTTAATTAAAACGTGTATTGCGGGTTGCCTAGAGTGTTAAGTACGTACACAACCATGATTAGATAGATAAGTATAGGTAGGTAACGATGGTAGAAACCGTAGATAAGTTCCTGGAACATAGGTAAGTTAAGAGAGAAAGTTATAAAAGAAAGCTAGGTTAACAGTGTATTTATTAAAAAATGATATAAATTAAATAAAAAAATTAATTAAATAGGTAGGCTAACAGTGTATATTATATAATAAAGCTAGGTTAACAGTGTATTTATTAATAGATAAAAAAGCGCCTTCATGTTTTAGTAGGCAAGTCCCACATTTCAATACTGTATTGCAGGTAGCGCCTTCATTTTTAAAAATATAACTAATTAATTAAAAGGTAGCGCCTTCATTTTCCGTGATACTATACAGACCTGAGTCTCGCTACAACCTATTTGTACTACTGTGGGAAGAACAACAGCAGGCAAAGCAACAGTTAAAGTCACCGTTCGGGCCTTACATCTGGCAGGTTACATATTTGTAGAATATCTACAGCTTACACCTCTACTCTGCAGCTCGTATAACTTGATTATGGTGGGAAGTAGTACAAATAGGTTGTAGCGAGACTCAGGTCTGTATAGTATCACGGAAAATGAAGGCGCTACCTTTTAATTAATTAATTAATTATATATTTAAAAATGAAGGCGCTACCTGCAAATACAGTATTGAAATGTGGGACTTGCCTACTAAAACATGAAGGCGCTTTTTTATCTATTAATAAATACACTGTTAACCTAGCTTTATTATATAACATACACTGTTAGCATACCGGTACCTATTTAATTAATTTTTTATTTAATTTATATCATTTTTTTAATAAATACACTGCTAACCTAGCTTTCTTATATAATTTTCTCTCTTAACTTACCTATGTTCCAGGAACTCATCTACGGCTTCCTACCATCGTTACCTACCTATACTTATCTATCTTATCATGGTTGTGTACGTTCTTAACACTCTAGGCAACCCGTAATACACGTTTTAATTAAAAATCAAGGGGCAGCTATTATTTATATTAATTATTTACTTCTTTTTTTTTATTTTTATTTAATACACTGTTACATACGACGCCTACTGGTGTACGGTGACCGAGCTTTATCAATGTTATCACATCACTTGTCCTCTAAGGTTAGCATGTGGTTGATATGCACGTGGAGCGTCCATGCGGTGCTGATTAATGTAACACTGACCTCAAAGGTTACATAACTTGATTATGGTGGGAAGAACAACGACAAAGCAACAGTTAAAGTCGCCGTTCGGGCCTTACATCTGGCAGGTTACATATTTGTAGAATATCCGCATTCAGGTGCTATAAAACCTATAATATATCTTTATGAAAATAAATTAATAAGACATTAACGTAAAATATAATGTTAAAATCAGTTTCGTATGCTCTGGGCATGTTACTATTAAGATGAACATATGATTGTAATTTAGTCTAAATAATAATATCACGAATCATTTTTTTATCGAAAAAAACGAGTTAAGAAAATAAAAAAATATGAAAACAAAATTTTTCTTTATATTTTATTATACATAAACCTTAATAAAAAACTTACTGTAATTTTCTATATTACTAACAAATTTACTTTAAACAATAATACGCAAGTTCTGACGTCTGAATTTTGTTTTTTTCTTCAGTAAACAAATACATATTTATATTTTATAAATTAGTTTAGTATAATATGGGCCTTGAGTTTATTAAAAGCCATAAATCTGTAAAAATTACGTTTATGATAGTAAAACCATAGCTAACACCTTAAGAGGAAATGAAATTATAGATGAATAATTTAACAACACTTTTAATTGTTGTAATGAATGTAAACAAATAATGCGTGGCGTAATTTGAATGATACAAAACTTGAATAATAATTACAACAATCCACGTCAGATGGCAGGTTCACATCCTATTATAAAATATCACCATTGGTTTTTAGTTTGTTATAGTTGGTAAAATGTCTAAGTCACATGGCATGTTCTTATACTATGGTAAAATATCACCTTTGGTGTTCAGTTTAACTTAGTTGGTAAAACATCCAAGCCAAAATGGCATATTTACATACCATGGTAATTAACCTTTGCTGTTCAGTTTGACTTGATTGGTAAAACATCCAAGACTCATGGTATGTTTTCATACCATGGTAATTAACCTTTGCTGTTCAGTTTGACTTGGTTGGTAAAACATCCAAGACTCATGGTATGTTTTCATACCATGGTAATTAACCTTTGCTGTTCAGTTTGACTTGATTGGTAAAACATCCAAGACTCATGGTATGTTTTCATACCATGGTAATTAACCTTTGCTGTTCAGTTTGACTTGGTTGGTAAAACATCCAAGTCTCATGGCATGTTTACATATCGTGGTAAAATTTAACATTTAGTGTTCAGTTTAACTTAGTTGGTAAAACATCCAAGTCTCATGGCATGTTTACATACCATGGTAATTAACCTTTGCTGTTCAGTTTGACTTGATTGGTAAAACATCCAAGACTCATGGTATGTTTTCATACCATGGTAATTAACCTTTGCTGTTCAGTTTGACTTGGTTGGTAAAACATCCAAGACTCATAGCATGTTTACATACCATGGTAATTAACCTTTGCTGTTCAGTTTGACTTGGTTGGTAAAACATCCAAGTCTCATGGCATGTTTACATACCGTGGAAAAATTTCACGTTTAGTGTTCAGTTTGACTTAGTTGGTAAAACATCCAAGCCAAAATGGCATATTTACATACCGTGGTAATATTTCACATTTGGTGTTCAGTTTGACTTAGTTGGTAAAACATCCAAGTCTCATGGCATATTTACATACCATGGTAAAATATAACCTTTGCTGTTCAGTTTGACTTGGTTGGTAAAACATCCAAGTCTCATGGCATGTTTACATACCGTGGAAAAATTTCACATTTAGTGTTCAGTTTGACTTAGTTGGTAAAACATCCAAGTCTCATGGCATATTTACATACCGTGGTAATATTTCACATTTGGTGTTCAGTTTGACTTAGTTGGTAAAACATCCAAGTCTCATGGCATGTTTACATACCATGGTAAAATATAACCTTTGCTGTTCAATTTGACTTGGTTGGTAAAACATCCAAGACTCATGGTATGTTTACATACCGTGTTAATATTTCACATTTAGCGTTCGGTTCGTTATGGTTGGTAAAAGATCTACTTTACATGGAATTTTCACATAACTTTGTAAAATGTCAACGTTTGGTGTTAAGTGTTGACATAGTTAGGTATAAAAATATGCATCAAACGGCATGTTCACATACAGTGATAATATTTCACATTTGGTGTTCAGGTTGACTTAGTTCGTAAAACATCCAAGTCTCATGGCATGTTTGCATACCATGGTAAAGTGTTACCTTTGGTGTTCAGTTGGAAAAGGTACATCAAATGGCATGTTTACATATTGTGGTATATTGTATATTTGGCGTTCAGTTGGATATAGCTAGGTAAAAAATGTACATCAAATGGCATGTTCACATACCGTGGTATATTGTACCTTTGGTGTCCAGTTGGATATAGCTGGTGAAGATTTACTGTTTACATTTGGTTTGTAAAATGTCAGCACTCATTTTGCAATCACATTATAAAATATTCATCATTTACATAAAAAAAATTTTTAAATATTATTTACTCTGTATACATTGTCTAATATAATTGTTAAATATTGATTTTTCACTACAACGAAACTGGAATGGAAAATGGGTAAACTAGGCAATATAAATGTTAAAGCATAGTTAAACAGAAGGGAAGTCTCAGTCGGAATCCATCTCTACTGAGTGGATTCATTCATCACACGTGTTTACAGACAGTTCAGTTCCAAGACGGCTAATTATAAATGAGGAGAGAGACTTTGATGACTTTAATACGCGTTTAAATACAGTATGTTTTACAACAAAGTTTAAACTAATATAATTAATAACTTACTTGGTGCGTTTATATATTTTTTCAAATACATGTATTTGCACGTTTTAAACACATAACATAATAATTAATGTTTAATTTAACTTGCAAAAATAAAAAAAACTAATAATAAGAATAAGTGTTCGTCTAATTTCATAACATTATGAAGTTTTGATAAACAATTAATTAAAGCAGTGACCACATAATAGTTTACAACCTTATGTTTGTATCTATCCGAGGTGGTCCTAACTGTCCGGTCGCTGTAACAAACTATCCATGCACAAGTGCACAAAACAGTCACCACATAATAGTTTACAACCTTATGTTTGTATCTATCCGAGATGGTCCTAACTGTCTGGTCGCTGTAACAAACTATCCATGCACAAGTGCACAAAACAGTCACCACATAATAGTTTACAACCTTATGTTTGTATCTATCCGAGGTGGTCCTAACTGTCCGGTCGCTGTAACAAACTATCCATGCACAAGTGCACAAAACAGTCACCACATAATAGTTTACAACCTTATGTTTGTATCTATCCGAGGTGGTCCTAACTGTCCGGTCGCTGTAACAAACTATCCATGCACAAGTGCACAAAACAGTGACCACATAATAGTTTACAACCTTATGTTTGTATCTATCCGAGATGGTCCTAACTGTCCGGTCGCTGTAACAAACTATCCATGCACAAGTGCACAAAACAGTCACCACATAATAGTTTACAACCTTATGTTTGTATCTATCCGAGATGGTCCTAACTGTCCGGTCGCTGTAACAAACTATCCATGCACAAGTGCACAAAACAGTCACCACATAATAGTTTACAACCTTATGTTTGTATCTATCCGAGGTGGTCCTAACTGTCCGGTCGCTGTAACAAACTATCCATGCACAAGTGCACAAAACAGTCACCACATAATAGTTTACAACCTTATGTTTGTATCTATCCGAGGTGGTCCTAACTGTCCGGTCGCTGTAACAAACTATCCATGCACAAGTGCACAAAGCAGTGACCACATAATAGTTTACAACCTTATGTTTGTATCTATCCGAGATGGTCCTAACTGTCCGGTCGCTGTAACAAACTATCCATGCACAAGTGCACAAAACAGTCACCACATAATAGTTTACAACCTTATGTTTGTATCTATCCGAGGTGGTCCTAACTGTCCGGTCGCTGTAACAAACTATCCATGCACAAGTGCACAAAGCAGTGACCACATAATAGTTTACAACCTTATGTTTGTATCTATCCGAGATGGTCCTAACTGTCCGGTCGCTGTAACAAACTATCCATGCACAAGTGCACAAAACAGTCACCACATAATAGTTTACAACCTTATGTTTGTATCTATCCGAGATGGTCCTAACTGTCCGGTCGCTGTAACAAACTATCCATGCACAAGTGCACAAAACAGTCACCACATAATAGTTTACAACCTTATGTTTGTATCTATCCGAGGTGGTCCTAACTGTCCGGTCGCTGTAACAAACTATCCATGCACAAGTGCACAAAACAGTCACCACATAATAGTTTACAACCTTATGTTTGTATCTATCCGAGGTGGTCCTAACTGTCCGGTCGCTGTAACAAACTATCCATGCACAAGTGCACAAAGCAGTGACCACATAATAGTTTACAACCTTATGTTTGTATCTATCCGAGGTGGTCCTAACTGTCCGGTCGCTGTAACAAACTATCCATGCACAAGTGCACAAAACAGTCACCACATAATAGTTTACAACCTTATGTTTGTATCTATCCGAGGTGGTCCTAACTGTCCGGTCGCTGTAACAAACTATCCATGCACAAGTGCACAAAGCAGTGACCACATAATAGTTTACAACCTTATGTTTGTATCTATCCGAGGTGGTCCTAACTGTCCGGTCGCTGTAACAAACTATCCATGCACAAGTGCACAAAACAGTCACCACATAATAGTTTACAACCTTATTTTTGTATCTATCCGAGGTGGTCCTAACTGTCCGGTCGCTGTAACAAACTATCCATGCACAAGTGCACAAAACAAGTTACAATAAGTATTTTACTGTTATAAATTCAATTATATGTGAATCGGACTTATTGATAACTAAAACTTATAATAAAAAGATGCGTATGTTTTGCGTAGGTTTTTCCATATTTTTTAAAATTTTGCGTTTGAAATGTAATGTAGAATATAGATAGAGGCTTCAAACGAATTGGTAGATTTAAGAAATGTTATATAAACCTGACCAATTTGATACATTCCCGGTGCAATTCACAAATTATCGTCGGCACCTTGCAACCTTGGCCTTAATCCAAACACACCACTGACGCCAACCTTTGTCTGCACACTTGGCTTGCCAGTTTATTTGGATAATCTATAGTGGTAAATAATTCCATCTGTATACTAGAATTGTTTCTATGCCATGTTGAGATAATGTATGCTAAATATTGAGAATTATTCCTTGGGGTTTTCGTAATATAATCGAAATGACTTTCCAATACATTTAACACTGTAGAAGATTTTTCCTTATTTATGGTAATCGTCATTTGTTTGAACTTATCGAAACAATATCTTAAGACCCTCACTATTTGTAATACTGTTTTAATAAAATGTATACATTTTTGTACGGTAACTGAAAGTGGTAATACTACTATCTGATATCTGGTAAGGTTTCCCATGCACATTATTCACATATTTAGTATTGATTTTTGCAGTTAGTCACCTCTTAGGTCAGTTGTGTTAAAATTTACCGTAATAATAGTGACGTATGACTAGTGATCTCCGCCCTCAGTTTAGGTCATTTTATATTCGTGAATACCAAAAATAGATGTAATCTAAAAGTAAAATTAAAATTGAAAAAAAAAACTCTATTCCATGCCTGTATAAAAAAAATTTTGCAGGTGTAAATGATTGTTTGAGGGTTTCCCCATTTATGAGACTGAATAACTTTCCAATTAAAAAATAATTGGTGGCTAATGAATTAATGAATTATTACTAAAAGCCATAAGGTATTACACATTTTAAACCAATACTTAAAATGAATATAACATAATAAATAGTTTATTTAAAAACATTATAAATAAATAAAAACATATTATTGACCCTTTAAAGATGTAGGTTTCATCAGGGTAGTAGTACTATACAGTATCAACATACCTAATATGAAATAACTTAAGAAAAATAACCATTACAAAACAAAAATAAATATTATAACACAACATAACCATTAAAACACAAAAATAACTATTACAACACAACATAACCATTAAAACACAAAACTAACTATTACAACACAACATAACCATTACAACACAAAAATAACCATTACAACACAAAAATACAACACAATACAACACAAAAATAACCATTACAACACAAACATAACCATTACAACACAAAAATAACGATTACAACACGAAAATAACTATTACAACACAAACATAACCATTACAACACAAAAATAACCATTACAACACAAAAATATCCATTACAAAACAAAAATAACCATTACAATACGAAAATAACTATTACAACACAAACATAACCATTACAACACAAAAATAACCAATACAACACAAAAATAAGCATTACAACACAATAATACAACACAACACAAAAATAACCATTACAACACAAACATAACCATTACAACACAAAAATAAGCATTACAACACAAAAATACAACATTAATAATAGTAATAAGTGTGGTCCGTAATAATAAACTTAATCCATTTTCTTATTTTTGCGCCTATATATATATATTCTATAGAAACTGAGATTCCGTTTTATTACTGTTTTAATTTCAATACTGATTATTTAACCTTTTCCACAATTCTAAATAATATATCGCATGTAGATATCAGCACTGTATCGATATCAGCTGATTTAGAAAGTTAACTAATTCATGACCTTAGCCTCATACTCATATTTTTGTACTTATAAAGGAATATAGGAAGGAGTTACAATGCTTTGTGCAAAGCTTACTTCAAGTCTTCATATTTAGTTTACAATTTTGCTCCTGATGTATGTAGAGTGTAAAAGATTAAAATATAGTGTAAATCAGTGCATTGTAAACAGTGCTTAACGTCAATATGTCAGTATTTATTGCCCATCACGGTATTTAATACATTTTTTAACTAAAAAAATTTCAGTGGTTTTAAGAACAGTTTTTAGGAAATATACAAATGCTTAACAAAGATAAGATTGCCCACTCCACCTTAGAGCGGACAATGAAGATGTTATGTTTAGTGGTCTTCTCCCCATAAAACACTTTTACGGGCTCAGTCTCCCATTGAACTAGCGGGGTGTGATGCATTGTAATGTTAACTGCTGTTGTACACTCTCTTGTATTTATTTTAGACCAGATGTAATATTGCCTGTAAATACTCATCTAATTTATTCTTATATAAAAAGACAAAACTACTAAATTTAGTAGACATATATAGGAGGTTAAGGAGGAAGTTAAATTGAGCTGAAGCAAAAAGGGCAAAAGGCGTATTAAACACTACTGGCCCAAGTACTTTGAAGTGACTGTTGCCTAATTTACTGGTAAGGATCGTTTCATTAATTCCGTTTAGATAAACCATACTTCTAAATAGTACTGACAGGTCTAGGGAAACAGTTAAATTGTTTCTACAATGATTGCCTATTGACTAAAAGGCAGTTTCTGTTTGCTCAACCTATAATGGGTAAGAAGAAAATACGCATTCTTTACTAAATACTTGTTTGTTTCCAAAAATATCATCATATGGAAACAAAAAATTAGTTCCAAAAACTAACTCAATCACAAACCCACTAGCAATCTATGTTATTACTTCTCGTGCGTGTTATTTAAGAAACAAATAATGAGTTACAATAACTAACTCTATCACAAACCCACTAGCAATCAATGTTCTACTTCTCGTGCGTATTAAGTAAGAAACAAAAAATTAGTTCTAACAACTAACTCTATCACAAACCCACCAGCAATCAATGTTACTACTTCTCGTGCGTGTTATGTAATAAACAAATAATGAGTTACAATAACTAACTCTATCACAAACCAATAAGCAATCAATGTTACTACTTCTCGTGCGTGTTATGTAAGAAAGAAATAATGAGTTACAATAACTAACTCTATCACAAACCCATCAGCAATCAATGTTACTACTTCTCGTGCGAGTTATGTAAGAAACAAATAATGAGTTACAATAACTAACTCTATCACAAACCCACCGGCAATCAATGTTACTACTTCTCGTGCGTGTTATGTAAGAAACAAATAATAAGTTACAATAACTAACTCTATCACAAACCCATCAGCAATCAATGTTATACTTCTCGTGCGTATTATGTAAGAAACAAATAATGAGTTCCAACAACTAACTCTATCACAAACCCACCAGCCATTAATGTTCTACTTCTCCTACGTGTTATGTAAGAAACAAATAATGAGTTACAATAACTAACTCTATCACAAACCCACCAGCAATTAATGTTCTACTTCTCCTGCGTGTTATGTAAGAAACAAATAATGAGTTACAATAAATAACTCTATCATAAACCCACCGGCAATCAATGTTATACTTCTCGTGCGTGTTATGTAAGAAACAAATAATGAGTTCCAACAACTAACTCTATCACAAACCCACTAGCAATCAATGTTCTACTTCTCGTGCGTGTTATGTAAGAAACAAATAATGAGTTCCAACAACTAACTCTATCACAAACCCACCAGCAATCAATGTTCTACTTCTCGTGCGTGTTATGTAAGAAACAAATAATGAGTTACAATAACTAACTCTATCACAAACCCACCAGCAATCAATGTTATACTTCTCGTGCGTGTTATGTAAGAAACAAATAATGACTTCCAACAACTAACTTTATCACAAACCCACTAGCAATCAATGTTCTACTTCTCGTGCGTGTTATGTAAGAAACAAATAATGAGTTCCAACAACTAACTCTATCACAAACCCACTAGCAATCAATGTTCTACTTCTCGTGCGTGTTATGTAAGAAACAAATAATGAGTTCCAACAACTAACTCTATCACAAACCCACTAGCAATCAATGTTCTACTTCTCGTGCGTGTTATGTAAGAAACAAATAATGAGTTCCAACAACTAACTCTATCACAAACCCACCAGCAATCAATGTTCTACTTCTCGTGCGTGTTATGTAAGAAACAAATAATGAGTTACAATAACTAACTCTATCACAAACCCACCAGCAATCAATGGTATACTTCTCGTGCGTGTTATGTAAGAAACAAATAATGAGTTACAATAACTAACTCTATCACAAACCCACCAGCAATCAATGTTATACTTCTCGTGCGTGTTATGTAAGAAACAAATAATGACTTCCAACAACTAACTTTATTACAAACCCACCAGCAATCAATGGTATACTTCTCGTGCGTGTTATGTAAGAAACAAATAATGAGTTACAATAACTAACTCTATCACAAACCCACCAGCAATCAATGTTATACTTCTCGTGCGTGTTATGTAAGAAACAAATAATGACTTCCAACAACTAACTTTATCACAAACCCACCAGCAATCAATGGTATACTTCTCGTGCGTGTTATGTAAGAAACAAATAATGACTTCCAACAACTAACTCTATCACAAACCCACCAGCAATAAATGTTCTACTTCTCGTGCGTGTTATGTAAGAAACAAATAATGAGTTACAATAACTAACTCTATCACAAACCCACCAGCAATCAATGGTATACTTCTCGTGCGTGTTATGTAAGAAACAAATAATGAGTTCCAACAACTAACTCTATCACAAACCCAAAAAACC